>JAQQTO010000057.1:46522500-47122500 GCA_029884595.1 Ormosia semicastrata | reverse complement strand
ATTTTATAAATAAATCAATGACTTATATGATAAGGTGTATGATACACCCTCCAAAGAAGGGTGTATATTAGACACGGCCCTTACTAAGGTTAGGGCTCAATAGTTAAACAATCTTATTATTTATTTAACTTTTATATATTTAATTTTTTTTAATTTACTCATAAATTTATTTTGTATTTTATAAAAATATTATAATTATATGTAAATTAATTTAATACCTCTCTTATATTAATATATAATATAAATATAATCTATGTATAAAAGTTGTACTTAAAACATTTTGAATAGATAAAAGGCATAGGCTTATCTTAGAATGACCCGATCGGGTTTGCTGGCAGATTAGATCAGAAAGATTCCTAACATCATTTCTGCTTAGGATTATGGACACCTGTCATTTTTCTATAGGAGCCGTGGAGGAGGGCTTAAAGAAAGGCACTATGTTTGGTAGCATATAAATAAAGGTGTCAAAATTTGTAGACGCATTTTTAGACGGGGCTAAGATGGGCCTAATATGTTTTAAGTTAACATTTGGTTAGTTTAATTCGGCTTAAAATAATGAATTTAATTTTTAAAAATTTAAATTATTTAATTTTGAGTCAATAATAAATAAATTAAAAAATTAATTTAATTATTAATTTAATTTTAATTTTTTAAATAAAAAATGATATTATTCTTTTAGCCATAACTTGTTAAATTAATAAATAATTAAAAATTAAGTTAATGAATCGAGTTAAATGGAATCAGATCATATCATATTAAAGTAAATTTAAATTTAAATTTTACTAATCCAGTTCACAACTTTTATTATATTATTTCAGACTTACTCTTACATCTAATACCCAATTTTTCTTGATGAAAAGCCCTATAAATGCGGGATTTTTGTCCAAGGGTTCCATGTGATGTTCTCCCTCTCTCTTATTTTGTATTCTTCACTCTTTATCCTTTTCTCTATTTGGAATTGGAGTCTCAATAAGTTTACCCCACATTTTTAAGGAGAAATTATTATATATTTTTGAAGTATAATAAATATATGTTACAAGATAAATTTTTACCATTAATTTCAAATTAATGATTTTAAATTTATATAAATTTATTTATAAATATTTAAAAAATTATACATAAAATATGTATTTATTATACTCTAAGAAAATATAATAATTTTTTCATTTTTAATGACTGGAACTGGAAACTAAGATCTAGAGCCGAAGATTTCAACTAACAGTTTGTTTAGTTCAAATCTCTTTCTGAGGTACGTTCACACGAAGGAAATGGGTTATTCCTTTGGTCAAACGGCCGTGTAACCCCTTCCCAAATCTGAAACAAACATAGCTAAAGTTGTTAAAAATTCTAGCATATAATAATTTCTCTAAGTTGAGGGATATAAAAACATGGAGAAGATGGAAGCTGGAACAAGTTCCCACAGCATTAAATGTTTCTACTTTTTATTTAATACTAATTATTTATTATCTAATTTATTTTAAGTGTCATTTAAAAAATATATTTATATAAATAAATAATTTGTATAGAATAAATTAATTAAAAATTGACACATTATTTTTAATATAAAATAATTACGTGACACAAGAATTTATATAATTATTTATGTGTTTATTGATCTAGTCTAAATAACTGTATAAATAATATCTATATAAATATTTTATCAACTTTTGGTATAAGGTACAAAAATTAATAAACACAAAAGTAAATCTTAATTATGAGAATTTTTTAATGAACTATCCTTATTTAATTTTAATTAATTACTCCACTTTATTATATTTATCTAATTTTTATGAGTAGTTAAAACTTATATAGTATAAGAATAGAAATAAAAAAATAACAATTAATACTTTATTGATATGTAAAAATATCACTTATAATAGATAATTTTTTTATCAAAATAATATTTAAAATGAACCGAAAGAAATATTAAGTAATTAAAATATTAATAAGCATTGTTAAGAAGATATATCATTAGTGAAGTAGGATGTTGAACCCAGTATTTTCTTTGTCTTGCGGTGTGAAAATCATGTTCTATGTACCACGACATAAATACGGAGTCTGAATTTGTATCCTGTGCGTTTTATGATTGAACAAAATTTAAGTAAAGTTTCTTAGGTATTTATGATATTATTCTTCAATTAAAATATGACATGTGTATATTTTTCTATAACTCATAAATAAAAACTTAAAAAATAATGATTTAGTAATTAAAATCTATGACATGTGTTATATTTTTATTAAAAAATAAGACACATATTATATTTTAACTAAAAAATAACACTATAAATATTTAAAAAAATTTACCTAAATTTTATCTTTTATGATTTAAGTGCGACTATTAGTCCACTTCGTATACGATGTGTTAGCGTAACAAACCCAACGAATACACTAGGCCACAAAAGGGTCCCATTCTAAAAATAATCAGAAATAGATTAACTTCACTTTAAGTGAAGTTATTACTATAATTGTTTTTAAAGAAAATTATACTCACCTCTCATGATATTTAATTTAATTATATTTGACATTTTTTATTTCAAAAATTATATGATCTCTTTTAAAGTTTATATTATTATTACATTAATTTTCTCTTAAAATTTATATTATTATTACACTTACTTTATATGTTTGTTAAGAAAGTCAGTGAAGAGGTATAAATAAAAGAATGTTAGATTTAATTAAGTCAAATTTTATAAAAAAAAATAAGTATATTTTACCCTTAATTTTATTGTTCTTCTTAATTTTTCATAATTTTAAAATACAATTGTGAACATATATAAAAATTAAAATGAATGGTGCTACACGTCGTTTTACTACTCGTACGGTAGCTCGAATTACCAAATAACTAGACTTTCTTTTATTTTAATCTAAATAAAAGTTAAATAATATCCTAATTATAGTTAAATGCACAAAAGTCATCGGATATCATAACCCAGGACAAAAGGTAATTCTCATATATTAAACAAGAGGAATGCCAGCATTTTTCATAAAGCAATCATGCGTGTCTTTGAGATTTTAATCTTTCGACATAGAAATCAGTGTTTATAAAATTGGTTACTTGTTGATTGAACCAAGAAATATTAAGTAATTAAAATATTAATAAATTTTGTTAAGAAGATATATCATTAGTGAAGTACGATGTTGAACCCCTTATTTTCGGAAAACGTTTTTTATTCATAAGAAATATTTGTAATTTTTGTTCATCATATCTTAATGTGAGATAAATATTAAATTATATTATATGTGATTATAATATTTTTATGAGATACGATATAAATTTTTGAATGAATTAAAAAAATTTAAAATAAAAAAAGAGGAATAACCGAGTCGTTATTTTTTCATCAGTGAAGTACGATGTTGAACCCCTTATTTTCTGTCTTGCGGTGTGAAAATCATGTTCTATGTTCCACGACATAAATATGGAGTCTGAATTTGTATTCCGTGCGTTTTATGATTTGAGTGCGACTATTAGTCCACTTCTTATACGATGCGTTAGTGTAACAAACCAAGAGAATACCCTAGGGCCACAAAAAATGATGTTTATAGATCATTTTTCTCTACATATTTTTTAACATTATTTTTAAATAATTGTGATTAAATAAAAAAATAAAAAAAATGATGTAATTAATAATATAAAGAGTAATATAAAAAGTAATATAAGATAAAAATAATATAAAAAATTATAATTGTTTAAAAATTATACTAATTTTTTTGAAATTTATATTATCTTTACACTGATTTTTTCTTAATGTTTATATTATTATTGCACTTACTTCACTTACTTTAAGTGAAATTATTACTACAATTGTTTTTTAATTAATTTGATTTAATTACATTTGAAATTTTTTATTTTAGAAATTATACTAGTCTTATTTTAAATTTATATTATCATTATGTTGATTTTTCTTGATATTTATATTATCATTGCATTTACTTTACATATTCATCAAGGAAGTCAGTGAAGAGGTATAAATAAGAGAGTATAAGATATAATTAGCCAAATCTTATAAAAAAGTATAATTTACTTTTGATTTTATTGTTTTCTTAATTTTTCATAAATTTAAAATACAATCGTGAACATATATAAAAATTAAAATGAATGGTGTTATAAGATGTATATCAAAATTGAGAGGAGTATTTATTGTGAGAGATAAAAGGAGTGAATCTTAATAATTAAATTTTATATATAATAAAAATTAAAATATAAATATATGTGACTTTTTAAGTGATCACATAATATTTAAATAATTTTTAATTTTAATCATTTATATATAATTATATGATCAAAATTTACTTTATCATATTTTCATAATAAAAATTTTTTTATTAGATATGTCCCCTGGTGCTACATATCGTTTTACTACCCTGTGACCTGTGTGATAGCTCGAATTACTAAATAACTAAACTTTTCTTTTATTTTAATCTAAATAAAAATTAAATAATATCCTAATTATAATTAAATGCACAGGAGTCATCAGGTATCAGAATCCGGGACAAAAGGTATTTCTCACATATAAAACTAGAGGAATGCTAGCATTTTCCATAAAGCAATCAAGCGTGTCTTTGAGATTTTAATATTTGGACATAAAAATCAGTGAAAAAATTGGTTGAATAATTTTAAATACTTCTACATAATTCTTTTATTAATCTTTTTAATTATTAAATAAAAAAAATTAAATGTTTTTAATATTTTTAAAATATTAAATATATTTATTTATTTTATTAAATATTTTTTATTTAATATTAAAAAATTATTTAAAAAAATGAGAATATAACAAAACTCAAATTAGTTACTTGATTGAACCATCAACTGGTTATTTTACAGACTCTAATTTATTAAAAAAATAGGTGAATAGTTGAATTGTTAAAAATTAATAAAAAAATTTGATAAAAGTCAATAAATCGACATGTTGAATTGACAAACTTTTAATTTAAAAGTTTTGACTAATATTTTTATAAAAAAATAAATAAAAATTATATTATTATAATATTAACAATTTAACTACTAATTAAATCAATTAAATCGATTAAATCATAAATGACTCATTTAATCAATTTAATAATTCAACCAATTTTAAAAACAGTGATAAAATTATATGGACACATGTCAAAATCTTCATTTCCTTTCCATGTTTGTTTTAGTTTTAGAAACTCCTCTAATAATAATAATGGGGGGATCCGAAGCTATCTTTAAGTTATGGACCAATAACCATGTCCATTTCTCCTAGTAAATTTCTATTGAAAAATCTTCTTATTGTTTTAATACTTTTAAATTATTTTTTAATACAAAAAATTATTTTATGTTTGAGAGATTCAAATTACTTAAAGTAAAATTGAGCGACTTTTCTCCATAAACTTATCTTCACCAAAACAAATAAATATAATTTTGAGTCCTATGAAATATGAAATCACAAAAATAGTAAAATCATATGATTAAGAAAAACTTTTGCATGTCTGTTATGATGGACTCCAGAATTCCAAACCTAGTAATAATGTGGCGTTAAGTGAACTTTTGAATCTGCGCCGCGGTGATTGTGACTAGGGTTCTGTCTCAATCTATTTTGTGAAATAATCTACTGCTACCACTAAGTACTTTAACTGGCTGGGGGCTTGGGGGAAAAGACTCAGGATATTCATACCCCATCTGTAGAACGGTCAAGGGATTGATATTATGGATAGCTCCTCCGAAGGGACTTGATAGTGATCAGAGTGACGCTGGCACTTGTCACAGATCTGGACATGTGCATGAGCGTCTGCCTCCATCATTAGCCAGTAGCATCCTGCTCTTAACGCTTTTAGAGCTAAGGCATTACCTCTCAGGTGATGTCCGCAGCTCCCTTCGTGGACCTCGAACAAAACGTACTTTGCTTCTCTCGGGGTAAAGCACTTGAGAAGGGGGGATGAGAAGCTACGCTGGTATAGGTGGCCGTTGTAGACGGTGTACCTCACCGCTGCCCTAATCAGTTTGGATGCTTCTTTGGGATCTGTGGGTGTAGCTTCACTTTGTAGATATTCCTTGATGGGGGTAATCCAGGAGTCCTCCATTTCTTCAACTTGAAGAACGGTGTGTTCCGTGATAGAGGGTTGGGAAAACGTTTCTTGGATTACCGACCTGTTATTGCTGAGGCTTTTAGTGATGGCAAGTTTAGAGAGGAGGTCCGCCCTGGAATTCTGCTCTCTAGGAATGTGCACTACCTTGGTCTCTTCGAAGTCTTTCAAGAGCTCTTGTACTTTTACTAGGTATTTCTGTAGGATAGGTTCCTTGACTTGATAGTTACCTCGGATTTGTGAGGTGGCGAGGTGAGAGTCGCTGCACAGTGTGATCTTGGTTGCTCCCATGTCCTTTGCCATTACCAGGCCGGCGATGCATGCTTCGTATTCCGCTTGGTTGTTCGAGGTTGGGAACTCGAACTTTAAGGAATGCTCTAGGGTCAATCCTTTTGGGTTTTCCAAGATTACCCTGGCCCCGCTCCCCTTGGGGTTTGAGGAACCATCAACGAAGATGGTCCAAGAGGTTTCCTGTGTTTCATTGAGATCTGTTGTGAGTTCTGCTATGAAATCGGACAAAGCTTGGGCCTTAATGGCAAGCTGTGGTTCGTACTGAATTCCAAACTCTGAGAGTTCTATTTACCAGGCTATCATCCTCCCAACTAGGTCCGGCTTATGCAACACCTGACGGATGAGCTGATCCATTTTCACTATTATGGGGTGGCATTGGAAATATTGGCGCAGTCTCCTCGCCGTGGTGATCAGGGCAAAGGCAAGCTTTTCAACTTTCTGATAACGGAGTTCGGGTCCTTGCAGGACCTTACTCATGAAGTAGACCGGACTCTGTCCCTTGTCTGTCTCCCGGATTAGCACAGAGCTCACTGCTTCCTCATGGACTGAGAGGTATAAGTAAAGCATTTCGCCGGGATCCGGTCTTGTCAAGATAGGAGGGCAAGAAAGCAATTTCTTCAAGGATAGGAAGGCATCTTCACATTCCGGGGTCCAGTCAAAATTTCTCCCCTTTTTTAGGATCTTAAAAAGGGGGAGAGATTTGTAGGCTGCTTTGGCGAGGAATCTTGTGAGAGCTACAATGCGGCCTGTAAGCTATTGGACCTCCTTGACATTTTGGGGACTGCATATGCCTAGGACGGCCTGGCATTTATCAGGGTTAGCTTCGATCCCGCGATGGGTTAACATGAAACCCAAGAACTTCCCGGCCTGAACCCCGAAGGCACATTTCTCGGGGTTCAGCCTCATGTTGTACTTTCTGACTTGGTCAAAAACTTCCTCAAGGTCTATCACATGCGATCCGCCCTGTGAGATTTTTACTATCATGCCGTCTATGTATACATCTAGCATCTTCCCTACTTGGTCTTCGAAGACTTTGTTCATCATCCTCTGGTAGGTGGCTCCTGGGTTTTTCAGGCCGAAAGGCATGACCTTATAGCGTAGCTCGTTCCTGTCAGTAATGAAGGCAGTCTTATCTTCGTCTGCAGGACACACGGGAATTTGGTTATACCCAGAATATGCGTCCATGAACGACAACCATTTAAAACTTGAGGAGCTATCCACCAGCTGATCCACGTTGGGGAGTGGCTAAGGATCCTTAAGACAGGCCTTATTGAGGTCAGTGTAATCTACGCACATCCTCCACTTCCCATTGGATTTCTTAACCAGGACGACGTTGGATAGCTAGGTGGTATAGGAGATTTCATTAATGAAGTTGCTGTCTAATAACTCTTTAACCTGCTCCTCGATGACTTGTTATCTTTCTGGGCTGACCTTCTTCTTCTTCTGAGCAACGGGCTTCGCATCTTTTCACATGGAAAGACGGTGACAAATGAAGCTTGGGTCGAGCCCTGGCATGTCAGACGCTGTCCAAGCGAAAAGGTCTTTGTTTTTTGACAAAAGCTCTATCAATTGCTGTTTTTCGTCGTCTTGCAGATGCACTCCAATCTTGGTGGTGCTCCGGCTTGGTTCCAAGTTATAGAGGCTGCAGTTCACCTTCTGGTTGAGGTCTGGTGCCGCGGAGCTCCTCTCTAACATCCAGCTCGGTCATCAGTATGTTGACTTGATCTAGGACTGGGCTGGGAGTAGTGGAATTCTCCCTTCTGGGCGCTCTGCAGATTCTTAAGCTCTCGTTATAACATTTCCTAGCAGCAACTTGGCCGCCTTTCACGATGACGACCTCGTTGTGCTTGTTGGAAAATTTCATTACGAGGTGGGTAGTGGACATGACGGCACCGAGAGTGTTTAGGGAGGGGCGACTAAGGATGATGTTGTAGGACGAAGGGCAGTCCACGACCAAAAATCTCACTTTAACTGTCTTAAAAAGTTTGGTAGTACCTAAGGTCAGATGAGTCTCGTAGTATCCTACTGGGGTGATCTTCTCACCAGTGAAAACCAGTCAACTCCTCGTCATATGGGGTCAGGTCTGAAAGTGGGAGCTCCAGCTTTTGGTAGAGGTCCAGTAACATGATATCTGCTGAGTTCCCTTGATCTATAAAAGTTCGGTGGACCTCGGCATTGGAAATTATTCCGGAGATGATGAGAGGGTTGTCGTGGTCCGGGATTATTCCGGTGTAGTCTTCGTTCGAAAAGGTGATGGGCGGGGTCTTTCCTTCCTTCGCCTGTGGTTTTTACTTAGAGTGAGAGACGCTGAATACCGCCATCTTTAGAGCCTTTTTCCTCGCTCCATTTGATGGCCCTCCCCCAGTGAATCCCCCCGCTATGGTGTGGATTGTCCTGTTTGGTTCAAGACGTCGATCATCTTCACTGCCAGGCGGGGTTTCTCTATCTCTATTTTCCCTATCGTTGCCGTTCCAGCAGGGTGGGGTCCTAGATCTTCTTCTGGGGCTTCGGGATCTCCTTTTATGGCGAGGAGATGGGCTCCACCGCTTGTTGCCTCTATTCTTTCCATGGTGATCATCACCTCGGGCGCGGACGATGTACTGTTATAATCGTCCAGCCTTGATCAAGAACTCAATGGCGTCGCGTAGCTGATAGCAATCTTCAGTGTTATGGCTGTAACCTTTGTGCCATGCGCAGTGTTTGGAGTGGTCTTTCTGTTTGCTCTTCTTGATGGGTGGAGGACTCGGGATATTCTGAAACTTTGTCTGCATTACCTCCCTCAGGATCGTTTCCCGAGGGGCGTTCAAAGGAGTGTAGTCAGAATATCGCCTCCGTGGTGGATTGGTTTTGGGACGCCGGGACCGTGAGGAATCTTGGTTGGGTTTCTGACGATGGGGGTCGTCTTTATCCCATCTCCTCTGATCCTCTGTTTCCTCCTCAAGGTTGACGTACTTTTAGGATCGTCTTTGGAGCTCCCCCAGGTTTTTTGGCTTCTTTTTTACCAGGTACGCAAAAAATTCAGAGCCCACGCGGAGGCCGTTCCTGGCGTAATGAAGGGCTATCCTATCATCAAAGTTTTTCACATTGGTACATGCTGCCATGAACCTTCTTACGTAATCACGGAGGGGTTCGTCCCGTCCTTGCCGGACTTTGGAAAGAGACTCGATGGACTTGGGTTGTTCCTTACTGGTGGTGTACTGGAGCAGGAAACGTTGCTTCAGATCTGCCCAGTCTACCACAGACCTCCGTGGTAAGCAGAAAAACCACTTAAGAGCTCCTTTTTTGAGAGATAGGGGAAAGGCACGACATAGTAACTCCATGGATCCTCCATGAAAGTACATGGATTGTTCAAATGCATTCACGTGCTCCTGGGGATCCGTGGTTCCGTCGTAGATCTCTAGGTTTCCTAGGAACTTGAAGTTTTTGGGCACGCTGTACTCCATGAGCAGGTCGGAGAAGGGGTGTTCTTGGATATCATGGTTTGGATTGTTGTTCCTGACGTTGGACACCATGGCATCAACGTGGGGCCTCCTCTGATTATCATTCATGCTGCTTCCCCCGTCGTGATGGTTTGGCTTAGGCCGGTTTTCATGTATAGCCCGTTGCATATTTTCCAGCCTTTGGTATTGCTTGTTTAGCATGTCCATATGTTACTATAGCATGTTTTGGAATTGTCGTTGGGATATGTGGGATTGACTCTCATGCTCGGAACGAGCTGCTCGGTCGCCAAGTTCGTCGTGCGGCATTCCTAAGCGCTGAGTTGCTGGGATTCTGCGCTTTTGGATGTTTGGGTTGTCCCCTTGGCTTGGGATTCCCAGTATGTCTCTCACAGAGACCCTGCATGATGAGTTGGGACTTTCATCGAAGATTGAAGTGGGGTGCCCCTCATGCAGGTGCTCCGAGTTGAGTGGCTGGTTCCTCATGGCAGAGGCTTCCAAATCAAGCGGTGGGATTCTCAGCCGCTAGTTAGCAGAGGTTTGTGGAATATCTCTCTTTGAATTTTGTCTTGTGTTTACCATGATGGAGTGGGGTTAGAAGTTTATTATCCCCCACAGTCGGCGCCAATGTTCCGATGTGGAACCGGAGAGTGCCTGAGAAGACACGTATATGATGGTTTCCTCCTTTTGCTGCTACTGCCCGATGATCCAAGGGGGGTTGAGTACCTGCAAACGGACTCCAACGCTCAAGTCAAGTAAGGAATAGGAGAGGTTTCCACTATATTATCATCATCTTGCTAGATAGAACAACTTAGCCTGATACTTATAGAGCATACGCATGGTCCCTTCATGATCAGGGAGAGGTACAGGTACGTTGAGATCGTGGCCTGATGGGGAGGTGCCTCTGCTCCACGTTCGTTCAGGCAGAGCCCTGGCGGTGGGTGCGTCCCTCCCACGATCGTTCAGACAGATCCCTAAAGTTTAGGGATGTCGCGTTAATGGTCACTTGCTGTAGCAGACAGTTATGGTCCCTACATCTTAGGAGTCATAAGTGGCAGGTGTTAGGTCCTACGCAGACCTAAGAAGTGCGGTTATGAGATTCTACTAGATCTTCGGAAGGTCTAACCGATGTGATGGCAGCGGAGTCTTGTGATTCTCACGTCAGGTTAACTTTCTCTTATAGGATTTCGAACTATAGTTCAGAACATAAATATATTTAATATCTTAAAAATATAAAAAAATATTTAATATTTTTTAATTTAATAATTAAAAAAATTAATAAAACAATTATATAAGATAATTTATAATTATTCCTAATTTATTAACGATTGGGATGATGATAAAAAACCAAGAGCTAGAGCCTAAAAGTAGAAGTTGGAGGTGGGCCGGTAGGGATGCTTGGACCCCACAGTAATACGCGTGTTGGTTCTGATCCAGGAGATGTCACCTACAAAGCTGGCCTGCCCCACCCTCACCCCCACCCCCACCCCCACCATGCATACACAGTAGCGCGTGGACCCAATGGCTCACCAAACCCCAGTTCAAATGCAAATGGGATTGGACGTCGTAGACACACGCCTGCTTGCTGAGAGAAGGAGTGTGTGCAGCGTGCAATCTGCAAGTGCAAGAGCAAGTGGCGGCTTTGAATTTTGTTGTAGCAAAAGGACCCATTACAGTATTACTTGTATCCATTGTTTGATTGAAGAGAAAATGAAAGGAAAGAAATTAGGAGGAGAGAAAATGGAGAGATTTTATGTTTTCTCTCGTTTGGTCCTGAGGAAAAAACAAGAAAAAAAGAAAAATAGTACGTGGAACTCATCAAAAAGTTTTCTCTTTCCAACAACGAAGAAAATAAAGAAAGAGGAGAGAATATGATTAAAATAATTATTTTATCCTAATTTTTATTTTTTCTCCCAACAAATGATAAATAAAAGGTATAATAATCATTTAACATGATTACTTTTTTTTAATTTTTATTTTTTCTTTCAATCAAATAAATGAAAGAAATTTTTTTTTCTCTCCTCTTTTTCTTCATCTAAACAATAGAAAAAAAATATACTTTTCTCTTCATTTTCTCTTTTTCTTTCCATTTTCTCTCTTTTATTTTTTCACCACATCCAAACAAATATTATTTGGAGTTAGAGAAAGCTGCCAGAAATTCTTAGTACAATTATATAATATAGATATTTCATTTAACATTTTTTTTGGTACAACATTTCATTTAACATTTAAATGTATGGAAGTATTTTTTAGATAATTACATTTTTAATATAATAAATATATAATTTTATATAAAAATAAATATTTTCATATAATTTTTTACATAATAAAATTATATAAAAAATATAAATACGAAAAAAAAAAACTATATTAATAAGATTCATTTAAAATATATAAAAAAAATTATAACCTTTATCTTTTATCTTCTATGCGACATTATCACGTAAAAAATCATACATGAATCCATTACCAATCTTATACGCTTTTAATAGTGAATAAATGAATGGTAGACAGTGATTACTTCAAAATTTTGGGGGCAGGGCAGACCTACCCACCTACATCCTCACCTGACATCTCCATTTCTAGGTGGACCACACTCACCACTCCCCATCCCCCATCCCCCTTTACCACACGTGTCACACTTTCCACTCACGTGTCGTAAAGGTCAAACTCTCCACTCCGTAGTCCGTACTCCTTCCACCCTAGCTCTCCTCTTCCTTCCTTTCGCTGTTTCTGACTTTGCCATAACGAAACGACACATAGTAATAACAATAACATAACAGAGCCGTTCTCTTTCTCTTTTATCCCCCACCCTCTTCCACTCCGTTCCGTTTCAAAAATGACATTAAAACAATATGGGGAAAGACAGTGAATGAATCTTAATAATTGCATAAACTAAACCACTCATCCATTCCTCATCCTCTACACGTACTGACTCTGCAAAAGTTCAGCCACACAGCTGCTATGGACCGACACTTACCAATATAGATATCATATCATCATATATAATATACGATATCGCATTTTTCATGTCTTCCATCCAGAAACATAGATATAACGCAAATCACAGGCTTAAATTGGAAGAAACATATATATATAACTAGGATTTAAATTTAAAACTTGAATTGAAGTTGCAAAAATAACACAAAACACGTACAGGCTTTACATTCGGATCACATTTATTCAATTCTCACAACAACAACAAAAAAAAACTTTCGGTGGATTGAGCTGTTTTCTCATTGATCCGAAACTCGCGGGTGTTGACTCGCAGTGGCCATGAACTGCAACTCTTGCTTATCGTAAATTTCCAACGAAAATTCCCTTAACATCTGAGCCTTGCTATGGCTAGAACTAACACTCGGGGCCATGCTCGACTTATTTGCCACCTTGGGCCCCACCGTGCTCGTACTCACCGCCGAGTTTGACGTGTTACTGCGATACTCCGCCGCCGCCGCCGCCACCGGCCAAGCTTCTGGAACATTCGTTGCTGCCACCAAAGACGATATTGGCCTCGCCGCCACGTTGAACATCGGCGTCATCGATGGAGACAGAGCCCATATCTGAGCTTGCTGGTTCGTCGGGGTCGTCGCCGCCGCCGGCGGGATCATCCAGAACGCGTTTGCCGGAACCACCATGCTCGTGTTACCCACGGCCCAGACCGGAACCAGACCCTGCGGCACTGCGGTTTGAACCGGTGCTAAACCGGACGTTTGCGAAACGGCGTCGTTTATATCCACGAACTCGCTGTTGGATGGCCGTTTCCGTTTCTTGAGGGTGGCTTCGTCAACTGGGTTGTTGTGGTTGGCGCTGGACGACGTCGTTGGGATTTTAAGAGTGCCGCCGACGGAGACGGCGATGGCGGGAACGGTGCCGGTTCCGGTGGCCTCGATGATGGCCTGCTCGGCGTGTTCTAGAAGCCACCTTACGGTTTCGCCGTCGGACTTGTGGCCTAACTCCCGGGTTAGCTGGAAGATCCGAGCGGCGCAAGTGGCGGGTATTCGGATCCTGCGTCCGCGGCCCTCCACCTTGGTGTGGCGGTCCTTGGTGGAGGACCGCCTAGCTGCTTTGACAGGCATGGGCATGGGTACCGGCATATGCATCTGCATCTGCATCGTTACCGGAACAACCCCTATTGGAGATGGGTGGGTCTTCGGGTCCGGGTCTGAATCCGTAGGTTCCTCCTTCAGGGGCAAGACTTGTAATTCTGTGGTATCCTCGAACATGGTTTGTTTGGAGACTCCATTGTTGTTGTTGGAGATGGTGGTTGCAGATGGGTCTCTGTCTGGGTCACCGTCGCTGGTGCTGAGGTCCGTTGTTCCTCCGTCGTCGTCTTGATCCATCTCGTGTTCCTCTTGATACGATGCCATTTTCACTGATATGATAGTGAAGATAATTGAAAGTTTGGAATACTTTGTTTGGGTTTCTTTTCCAGAGAAAAACCGTTTCTTTTTTTATGCGTTTGGCTTCAGTGAAATTCCAGCAACTTTGAAGCGTGCTGGGTAGTGGGTGCACGCCAAAGTGCAATACAACAAAGGGAATGTTAATATAAATAATGATTAAATAAACGAAGATCGATACCAACACATTTTTTTTTATATTTTTTTAATATTTATTTTATTACTGATTCATCTTATATATTTAAAAAATTTATTCAAAAAGAGATATTAATAATATTTATTTTTAAATTAATATTATAAAAATATTTAAAAAACATATTACTAACATTTATTTAAATTTTAATAAATACAAAGACGAAAATATTACGTTTACGTGTTGTTTTTGTAAAATTTTGTATGTTATTAAGAAATTATGTAATGATATTGTTAATGAATATCAAAATTAAAATTATTGTCTTAATAAAAAATTTAAAGTAATTTTTTTTAAAAATGAACAAGTAAAAATGTATATATTATTAAATTTTAATAAATTAAATACTTTCTATTAAATCAAAGATAAATAAAATTTTAATTATTTATTTTAAAAACATTCTTATTTTAAAAAAACTTTTTCCATCTTTCCTAAGGATTAGGTATGATAAATGAACTACGTTTTTATGAGAAGACAAAATTTTAAGTCTATAAGATACTATTTGTGATAAAAACCTAATCATATATTAATCTGTGTATAAATGAATAAATCTTACCCTCAAAAGATATGAAATACCTAGGAAAAAGGTTAACATAAGGGAGCCAATCATGGGGCCATTTAAGGGCTTCAGTATGGAGCCCTTTCTGCCGCTTACTGGATGAGTGGTAAGTCTTAAAAAAATTAACATTGTGTGTAATTTTCATAATTTGATGAATTTGTTATTTTTACCATTATTCTTATTGTAATGGAGGGGGGCGAGGGGATAGATAGACAAGTGGGGAAACTTATCCTTATCATCGAACGATTGTGATTAGATCAAATAAGTGAAGGAACATGATGGGATGCCACGTGTTAGAACCTGCTTGGTGGGCTCCTCCATTTCTCACCGATCTTATTCGGTGGACCACTCGGGACAGTTGGTCTCCATTTCTCGACCAATAAGGCCAGAGGATGATGTCAGAGGGACCTGAAAAAGTTGGGTCTTCCTGCCTTACATTGCTAGGCACCACCAATTTATGGTGGTCCATACAACATCAGAAAGGTAGAAATTTTTTTGAAAAGATGTTCTACTGTTTCGTTTTTTCTCTTTTCTCTTTTGGCCTTGAGCATAGTGGATCACATCAGTGACATGAGGATCTTTTTATTTTTTTTTCAAATAATTAATTATAAAAAAGAGAAAAACATAAAAAATTATTCGTAAGATTTAAATATACATATAAATTTTTTTTAAAAGTTTTATCTTTTTTCTCTTCTATAATTAATCACTTAAAAATAAAAAATAAAAAAAATCCTCATCCGATAATGACACTAATGACAACCTCAAATTTCAGTGCAACTGTCAGGTCCTTTGGTTCTTTTGTTTTCTTTTTCTTTTTTCTTTTTGTTGGGCCATTGGTTCTTTGGTTACAGTACGTTTTCCTCTGCTCTTTACATCCTAAGCAGGTGTGTTATCGATGAGTTTTAGTTCAGATCATTTCTATTTGTGAAAGATTAGGAAAATGAGGTTTGAACAGTACATTCACAAAAAGCAAAATTAAGAAGAAAAAAAACCCTTGGGTATGGAAACTTGGGCTTTTCGACCATTTTGTCTTTATAGGTAAAATTATTTATCAAATTATTATCGTTTTGAAATATATTATCAAAATGTTATATTTTTTGTTATGTTAATATTTTTTTATTATTTTTCGTTTTACGTAAATAACGTTAAAGAAAATGATGCTATCAATAGGAAAGTGTCAAAGTACTTGATGTTATCCACATGATGATGCCAACACACGTAGTGTTATCTACGTGGTAATGTCATTACGCTTAGAATTATTACGTAGATAACTCTACGCGTGTTGGCGCTTTCCTATTAGATGTCCTATTTACGCAACTCTCCTCTCCTCCCACCGGCCAAGTTTCTCATTTATCATATTTCTACATTCTCTCTAGACTTTTTTCTCATTAAACTCTCTCCAAAATCATCTGTTGACTATTGTTTGTGGGCTGACACAATTTGGGTTTAGGATTTGTTAGAAGATGGGAAGAGATTTTGTGCATACGTCAGAGATAAGTTCTAGCATCAGTGGCTCATCCGTGATGGGGAGCCGAGAAGGTGCACAAATTTCTTCTAAGAAGTGTGGATGGTTGGATTTCTCGTACCAGACGTTGGATTTCTCATACTAGTGTACACTTAGGTTTGTGGTAAGTTATCTATTCAACCATGTTATGCTCTTTCCTAGATGTATATTGCATTGATGATGACATGTGTTATATCTGTCTCTTAGGCTAACATTGCAGAGAATGTCTATACTTCGGCTAGGAACCCACATTCGGGATTTAGTATGGCTAGCCTTCTACATTCCATGGAGGAGATCTTATCTTCAGTAAATGAGCATGATCGCATTACATTAGAGTAACTTCGTCCAGCTCCTCCTACAGATGACATTCCATGACCACCCGAGTAGTCTGACGAACAGAGGACGCGTTGTAGAAGAAGGACATGATTAGCAAGTATTCGGTCACGACTTCGACATTCAAAGGCCTCTAATTCTTCTGGTGTGCCTAGCACTCAGTCCCCAACCTCTACTACTGCTACTTACCCACCATCTCAACCACCACCTTTATCTTGTCCATCATATACAGCCTATCCACCATCTGCAGGTTACCCTCCATCTACAGGATATCCACCAATTACTTATTCTTACCCACCATATCTTATGACATTTACCTTTACACCATCATTTTCATACCTACCATATATGAGTTACCGATCATATCTTCACTCATTACAATCAAGACCTTCTTCCAATCCCCCTCACAGACCACCACATTTTGACCCTGGCCCTTGTCATTGATATAGTCATCACACTTAGATTAATTTATCTACCTTTTATTACATTTGCTTAATCTGCGATGACTGTATGTATATGTACTTATGTTTCTATTATGCATCTTGTGCTCTGTTGATTTAGAAATCAAAATATATATGGATATGTTTCATTATATAGGATGAAGTACTTTTGAGAACATCCAATTTTTAGGGGATATTCTGTCAAATTTTCTATAGAATTAGAATGTTTGAACTATTAACGTTAATTGATTTTTATAGGCTTACTAGACTAATATTCTAGCCCATGAACCGGTCATATGACCCTAGTTTTGAGTGGTCACAAATTCATCATACATTATTGTGACATGCTTATATTGTTTACACTTTTTTTAACTTAATCGTAGGTCACAAGTAAATTATAAAACAACTTTATTTATCGTATTCCAACAAAGCAATTGAATTCCATTAATCGCATTATAATAAACTAAACAATTACATCATGGTTGTAAGACAGTTGATTCACACAATGAATCAGTCTCAATCTCATTTATATGCTAAACAACTCATAGCAAATAAAAGTAAAAAAACAAAATCACACTCACTAGTTTTCATTTTTTCAGTTCTTCCTCATACAACATAATTCTATTCCTAAGCTCCCTAATTTCTTTCTCATTCATGTCAATCATTTCATCCACTATTCCAGTTTTATCATCCAACCATTGAAAAAAATCACAAATTTGTTGTTTATCTCTCCATAAAGGCCATGTAAGAAATCGACGATCATAGCTCCTTGTCTTCTTTGAAATATAAATCAAAGCTCATTGGCCGCATCCACACTTCTCAGAAGAAATTTGTGCACCTCCTCTGCTCCCCATCACGGATGAACCACTGATGCTAGAACTTATCTCTGACGTATGTACAAAATCTCCTCTCATCTTCCAGCAAACCCTAAACCCCAATTGTGTCATCCCACAAGCAACAGTCAACAGAGGGTTTGGAGAGAGTTTAGTGAGAGAAAAAGTCTAGAGAGAATGTAAAAATCTGATAAATGAGAAACTTGACTGATGGGAGGAAGGGAGAGTTGCGTAAAAATGACGTCTAATAGGGAAGTGCCAACATGCGTGGCGTTATCCACGTGGTAACACCATTACACTTGGCGTTACCTCGTAGATAACGCCACATGTGTTGGCGTTATCATGTAGATAGCGTCAAGCGCTTCAACGCTTCCCTATTGATAGCGTCATCTCTTCTGGCTGGCACTATCTACGTAAAATGGAAAATAAAAAAAAATATCAATGTGATCAAAAGTGTGACATTCTGATAATATGTTTCAAAACGATGACAATTCGATAAATAATTTTGCTCATAAGGTCAAAATGGTCAAAAATCCTAGAAACTTGATTTATTTATTTTTTATTGTAAAAAGCGGGGTGGAAACCACCCAACAAAAGAAAGACAAAAGACTATGTCACCCGACGATGCCTAGCCACCCTAACCAAATCTTCCTCAATCGCCTCAGCAAACCAAGGAGGAAGATCATTATACTTGATTAATTATAATTAAGATTATAATTGATTATAATTAATTTTAAAAATAATTATAATTGATTTAATACGAAATTAAATTAATTTATTATATAATTATATTTTATTATTTTTCTTTTCTATCTAACAATCTTCTTCTATAAATAGAAATTAATCTTTCTATATATACTTATTCAGATATATACATAAATTATCATTACTTAATTTTATATTTTTAATAATACTTTTGCACACTAAAGTTGTGGAGATGCCTCACGTGACAACCTATTAACCGGCCGATTTGATTCACAAAAAAGTATGAGAAATGACCATAATCCAATAGTGCTCCAAAAGAAAACTAGTTCTACACACAATAGATGCCGCTGGGTGTGAAGGAAGAATGCAGCCCTGAACTCTAGCAATATCTTGGAATCAATATCCACCCATATCTGTCTATACCCCAGCTCCCCAGGAAAGCTCCAGCCCATGAAGCACATCCCAAAGCTCAGCTAGAGTTATGGAGGTAACTCCTAGATTCACTGAAAAACACCCCCACACCATCTCAATAACATCATGAATAATACCACCACATGCCGCTATACTATCCTCAACCATCGACCCATCTGAATTTTAACATACCCACGCTGTTGGAGGACTCTGCCAAGCACACCAATGAAACCTTTTAGCAGGTAACACACCGATGGATTAGGCTCTGTCAATTCCAGTCATATGCCCCTCCACTCTTAACCAAAACCGAGTCATAAGATCTCTGTAGTCCCGATCATTTGGAGAGAAAATAGCTTCATTTCGAACTTTCTAAAGAAAGTGAACTGCATTAGTCGATTCACTTTCTATTGAGGCCTATTCCTTAGTCGATCCATAATAAAACTATTAAGTTATTCTAGTCGTCCACTTATGAAAAAGGAACATACCTAAATTCTTCCCCAAATCATTTGTCAAGGTGAACCCATAAGCCTCATAAATTTCTTGACCTCTGTTATGGTTCATATATTCGAAAAACAAATTAGTCTTTTCAACGCTCACCTTTTGGCCCGAACTATCATAGAAAATATCCAAGCAATCTTGTAATGACATCCACCTAGTCTTGGGAGTCCTCAACAAAGAGAAATATGTCATCCGCAAAACGAAGATGTGAAAGTGGGGAGGGCCTTCTCTAGAAAGAACAATGGGCCTCCAAAACTTTTGATTCACTACACCCGAAATAAGATGAGACAATCTTTCTATGCAAAGGACAAAGGACAAAACCTAATTTGGTTCAATGAAGCTGATCAAAGGAGTTCTAAAAAAGAAATCTTTTTTTTTTCAAGCTTGACTAATTGTCCCGAATATTCCATATAAATTAGATGATTTAGCAAAACAACGGGACATAGTGGAAGACAAATATGTGATGTGTGAGTAAGTGCATAATCACAGTTTGAATCTTAGTTATGATTATTTTTTGGAATCAAATTATAAAAAATATTTTTATGAATTTCTTAATTTTAATGTAAATGATTTATTTTTAACTAAATCGAGGATGTAGATTAATAGAGATATACACAAATTGATTTAAATAACACCTTAAGGCAATACTAAAAATAAAAAATGATTAAGCAAAACATATCCTTTTTTAAGCATTTAAATTTACGAAAGCAGAATACTTTTTTTTTTGTTGAGTATTAAAGCAGAATATATTGAGCTAAAAGGAAAGTTGTTCCACGGATACGGTGTATTATGTGATTTGCAAGCTAAAGAAACAAAAATAATAATTCATTTTAAATTTTAAGAAATTCGTGAAACTAATTTTATTTTTATTGGTTCAACCTTTAATTAATTGTACACCTTATCATTAGCCAAAAAAAGAGAATTATACATATCTAAAAAAAAAAGGAGAATCATGCATCATATCTATCTAAAAATAATAATTTAAATTAACATATATTGTATCTTGAAAAAAAACTTTATTCGTTTTCTTTGATATTTGGGTTAGGCATAGTGGGCCATGAGTCATTATATATATCGAACTAGCGTAAACATAAACTAGTTTAAGCACTTATTTGGGTACCATTTTAAAAATTTTAATATTGATAATTAACTAATATATTTTAGTATCTTACAAAAAGTAATATTTTATTATTTATCGTTAAAAAATATTTTTAGAATCTCTAATTACAAAATTAATTTTCAATAAACATTATCAGAAAAATCATTCTTAGAATATTTTTTTCAAAGTACATTTTTTTGTGTAAAATTTTTAACATATATTTAATTCAAGGTAAATCTACATCAACTATCGAACATGTTGATTCTTCTGGCCTTTTGTCCACTATTGAATAAGTATGTGTTTCGATTACAGTTTGTAAAATTGATTTTGAATGAAATTAATTTTTAATTAAAAGTGTGTTTGTAAAGTAGTAATTTATGTTTCCATACATTTATTTGAAAAATGAGTTTGAGTATTTAATTTTTGACCATAAATGTCTCTAACCCAACTGAAAAACTATTTTTCATTTTCACTCAAGCTATGGTTTGAGACCAAAACCTATTAATTAGACATATCCCAACTTAAATTTTGCTAAACATGTTAGTTTGAGTTTGGAGTGGACAATTTATATACAATCCAAACATGCTCTAAGTATTTAAGTAGGCAACTAAGGCAAGTAGCAATTGCAGTCTGCAGTGTATAGAATTAATTTGATAACTTCCACGTACTCTTACTTGCCAAGAAGGTATTTTTGGAACTAGAAAAATCTCTTATTTTATTAATTGAATGTATACCACTTCTAAATCCATGATTGTGTTGTAATTTCATAAAAAGGAAAATTATAGACTAATTTTGAATACTTAAAATTTTTAATCATTAAGTGTCTTAAAAGTAAGTGTAAACTGTAAAGTATAAATATCTTCTCTCTTTTTTTGGATACTAGATCCTACTAGGGCTTAGGAGAGGCCCTACCACTTGGGTGATGCCTAAAGGATCTGAGAACCAGGACCTAGCCAAAGTCCAGGGTAGCTCAAAGTTTGATCAAGGAGATCCCTGTCCTGTGCTAGGGAGGGAGGGAGGAAGGGGAAAGGGAATGAGAAAGGGATGTTCCATCATGGGATATTGAACCCCTTGCCAAGGAACTCCCAAGCAAATATTCCAACCATGTGAGTTAGGCTCACGAGATGTAAACATCCCCTTTAATAGTTAGTGTGCTGTGTACTCAAATTGATGACTTAAAGTCTTTCACACTATTATTGTATTTGTGGAAGAATTAAGTTTAGGACTAAAAGATAAGAAAAAAAGAGACAATTATAAGTTGAGAATGATGTTGTGATGTTAAAATACAAAGCAATAATCCATATTTATGCTAGACTCTATCCCTAATCAAATAAGGAAATATAACGAGATCAAAAACTAACTCTTAAAATTGCTTCCTCAATTGGATGACTAATTGATTTCACAATATACTCTAAAAATCAATTGTGATATTCTAAAAATATTCTAATACCCTCCCTCAAGCTAAAGTTTAGTTTGTTACAATTAGACACATGAAATGAAAATACACTAAAAATAATCTAAAAAGAAAACTTTATTATCATGGAGAAGCACAACGAAAGGGCTGCCGTTGTATGGGCGCATAATGGAGGGAGCGTCGTTACAAAGATGCACAACGAGAGAGACTTCATTGCAAGGGTGCACAATAGGAACAAAAGAGGTGTGAGAGAAGGGTCAAACTACATTTTGGATGAAACCAAACTGCATCTAAAATGGACTAATCTTTTAGACTAGATTAAACAAAACTGATCGGAGATGCTGGATCAA
Source organism: Ormosia semicastrata (assembly GCA_029884595.1). Classification (NCBI taxonomy): domain Eukaryota; kingdom Viridiplantae; phylum Streptophyta; class Magnoliopsida; order Fabales; family Fabaceae; genus Ormosia; species Ormosia semicastrata. Next base: position 47,099,994 of record JAQQTO010000057.1, on the reverse strand, counting down.
GTGGAACTAATCAAAGATGCTGACTACAAGAGAGGAGCTCTATCAATAACTCAAGACATGAAGAGAATATATCAAGACTAAAAAACGGAAAGGTTAGGAGAAAACAAAGATGAGGGAAACAACAAAACTAGATTTAGGTTTAAAAGTCGTGAATAACAATTCTAACGAGTTACACGAACTCTACATAGCGAAAAAAAAAGAAACTCTCCTCAAGGTAGATACCATGTCTCTTATATAATGATGAATTAGGTTTAAGACTAGAGAATAAAGAAAAGAGAGAAACGACTATAAACTGAGAATTATTGAAAGATGTGATATGATGTTGTACTGTTAAAAGATAAAGTAATAATCCTTATTTATCCTAGATTCTATCCTTAATCAAATAAAGAAATAGATCAAGAAATATAACAAGATCAAGAAATAACTCTTAAGATTGCTTCTTCAATTAGATGAATAATTTATTCCACAATATACTCTAAAAATCAACTGAGATATTCTAAAAGAATTCTACCAGTATCAAATGCATAATTGCTGGATAATTTGTAGAATTATTTAGATTTCAGAGTAACTAGTAACTACATCGCAAAATATTTGAACGGACAACATTGTCCACTGGAATTCATTTTGCTTCCCTTACAAAACTAATGCAAACAATACCTTTCTAAATGCTAAGCAAAGTTTACTTCCAGGCATTGCACGTTGTCAATGTCAACATCAGTGACCATTGGCAATCAAACCGTTTTCTGTGGAAGTCAAACTGCTTTCAGTAGTTTTCTTTTCATAGAATCTCCGATACTTGGAGTCAACTTCAGTGAGATAGAATGAGCCTGGAGATAAAAGGCTAGTGTCCTTGCTTGTTACAAACTCCTTGCCACCATACCTATGTTCCATTAGCTTCATGGTTTCAACAAACTTCTCTGGAGGAAACTGCATAAAAAGATAATACTCATCAAAAGTCTATTCAATTGTATAGCACACAAATTGGATTCTGTTTTCAGCATCTTGTTGAACACTAAAACAATAGCAAAAAAGAAGGACTGATCGACTTCAAGCATTTACACGTTAACTTTTTTACAAGTATTAATCCTCAAGCCAAGATCTAGGGCATTTAAAGAGATATAAATCTTCCAAGTCATTAAAATTTCAGAAGGTACACAACTAAAAGGGGGGAAAAACAGAAGAAATTTTACAAAAACCAATATGTATCTCTATCCACTAAAAAATTTGTCAGTCGAGTATTTATAAAAAATACATATGCTTTCTTAATGGCCAAAAAATATGCATTCTTATGTTGCTGGTGCATGCAGCTATATTCAAATTAAATCTTAAATCTGACAGCACGTGGAATACAAGCATATTTTGAAGATTTTTAAAGATCAATACCTCATGCCTTGACTTCAATTTTCCAGCAACATCCATCACTTTAGCAATGTTTGACAAGCTAAATGGATGTTGACCATCATGTAATTGCAAAGAAAACATTGTGGCAGTTAAGCCACTTCCGTACGAGAATAGTATCACCCTCTTACCAGCCTGAAAATTGTAAAATGTAAATCTTTATCAGAAAGCATGAACCTTTGTTGTGAGGAAGCTTATATTTGACTTAGGTAGTGGTTAGAACATTCACCAAGGAGCTATGTTTGTTGTGAATAAGTGAAATAAATGCTGCATAGAGAGACGCAGTGTACATGTTGCCAACTTGTTTTGGTATCAAAGTGGTTGGTTGCACCTTTGCATCGTATAGAGGCTTTGCAACTTGCTGGGATGCCTGTAAATCAAGAATAATGTACACCATCAGCCAAAGTTTCCAGTGTCCATTTTTCAATAAAATTACATAAATGTGAAATACTGAAATCACACCTTTGCTCTCCAACTCAAAGGTATATTCGAAAGGAAAAGAGTAACGAAAAGAAACAGGAGACTATTATTTTTACTTCAAAAACTATACTTAGAACTCTGTTCTCAGACCTTTTCTAGATCCCGGCTTTGGTAGCTCTCATCACCAGATAAAGTTGCAAAAGGTCTCAGCTTTTCTTTGGCAACCTCATCCACAGAGCTGTAATCATAATCAATTTTTAAACACCTATACATGAAACAATTAAAATAACACAAGTTTCCAGAGGATGGAAAAAAAGATAACCTGGGATCCTTCAAGAAGTCATTGAACACCAAACGAGCAAAACTTTTCTGTACAAGCTGCAGTAACCCAAAGTATCAAAGAGATATAAAAACAGACATATTAAAGAAATACAAATACAGATATCAATTAAGGTAGATATAATCATGAATGATATACAGAAAGATAGAACATGTTACATAAAGCATTCTTAACTGTCATGGGGAGTTAGAATATTAAGTATGAGATCTTTATAGCCTAAATTACCTTGTTATAAGGAGAGTGAAATACAAAGTATTCAGCATCAGAAATAGAAAATGGTTTTCCCTCGAGTTTCTCATATCTGCATAAAGCAATATGGTAAGGAACTTGGCTAATATTTATAAACCAAATTTCATAAGAACTATATTAACAGTAGAAGCTTACTTGTGACTTAAATGTTTATAGCAAGAATCAAGAGCCATAAGGTAACAAGTTTGAGATAGCTTCCCATCAACAACCTAAAACACATAAAAATTATGGGGATTTATTGCAGTTGACAACCTAAAATGCTATCAGTGGATTATGAGTCAACTCAAAAGTAAAGAATGTACACAAAATCAAATACTATCCCTCAAAGCATATTCTCAGACCAAAAGAAAGTTGCAAAGATTGCTTTGATCATCACATTAATGGGAAAAAATGGAAGTTAGCTTTCAAAGCATACGATCCCACAGTCAAAAGTTCTGACACAGAAATGAAGAGAGGCCGAAAAGCTTACTGGATATTCACTGGCAAGGTTAGGCTTGTAAAAGTCATAGGCATGAGACATATGACTTCCCCTCAGTTTGCTTTCAAAAGCAATGGGAGCATCAGGGCCAATTAGCATGGCAATAGCAGCAGCTCCGCCAGTAGGCCGAGCAGGTCCTTCAGCATAGACCTGGGAAAGGAACTCATCAATTACTAATGCTTGAGACTAACTGCAACTATACAACGGAACCTAGGATATGCATCTTTGTGTTCATACTTGTAGTTGTTCACAGAATTGCAAATTTTAAAATGCATGCAAAACATATTAACTGTAACTAAGGCCATATGAATATGGAAATGATCTTACAGCACTGTCAGTGCAGACAACAAGTCCATAGCGTCCATCCCATGAGCTGCTCTCCACCCAATTGACACAATTGAACAAAGCAGCAGTGCCTCCATAGCATGCATTAGTTGAATCAACACCCTCGATATCAGTATTTCCATATTTCTGCTTGTTTCAGACAAATAAATGAATATTGTATTAGAAAGCTTCAGATATAGATGATTTGATCAAAAAAGTTATAATATAACAGAACCAACCCAATCTGATTATTAACGATCCAGACATACTTCTGATATCTAAGACACTGGAACATTACTTAATGACATTACAATGAAGAAGGCTAGTATCTGATCTGGGTATAGAATCAAGATCAAAAGATCCCAGCTAGTTATGAGCCACTTTAGCTGTGTTCTCTGTTTGATGTACCCAAGATTGACTACTCAAGAGCTTCCAACCCAACATTAAATACTTGAAACTAAGGTTGAACCATTCCATATATGTAATTAGGTATTTAAATTAGTTGAGTTTCTAAACTACCATCATATGGTGAAGAAAGTCAGTCTACTTTGACAGAGAGACTCATCTATCCATTTAGTTTGACACTGAAAGGATACCTCAAAGATCTGCATCAGGAATGTCTTGATGGATTTGCTTTTGTCTATCACAGTCTCACTGCCTACTTCCAGACGACCAATTTGTTTTGGATCAATCCCATACTTCTCAAGAAGGGAAGTAACCACTGTCAAACTGAAGATGCAAGAGTTAGTCTTCAAGAGATCAGACTTGGAAAGATGATCAGCATTAATATTGAAGATAAATCTTAGGCATCAAAGTTCTATTGAACTTTTTTTTTATTTTATTATTTTGGTTATAAAGTTCTATTGAACATTAAAACATTGAAAGAAGCAAACAGAGTGTAATATTTATCAAACTGACTTTGGTAGGGTATATCATACAAGCAGTTTAGAGTGAAAAACTACATCAAGAATAAAAGACTCCAGAAGATTAAAAAAAAAACTGAAAATGAAGTATTTGTTGTGTATAAATATAATGCATCAAACTCATCTCCTTCACATGGTTTCAAATGGTTTATGATGACATTAAGATGATTTAAGTTGTTCCATTCTTCATGAGAACATTTGGTAGAGCTAAACCTTCATAATGGGTGGCATTTACCAGGACACTTAATTACATGTTTCCATAACAAACTCCAACAAAACTTTTGAGTTATGACATCCCAAGCAATATATAATAAACACAACTCAGAAGCAAGAATAAGAACTACATGCAATGACATGCCAAACATAACGATATCTACTACTGCCGGAATAGATTAACAGAGAGTATTAAATCCAAATTCCAAAGGACAAACCTCATTGAGATGACATCTTCTAACTCTGTACAAAACGCCAGGCAATCTTGTCCAAGTCCAATAGTATATTTCCCTTTACTGGCACCATCATGATCCTCCAGTGCTTCCTGCATGTATACATAATGTGAAAACACAGAAAACATTACTTAAAAAAGGGAAAAGATTAAAGTAAGTTCAATTTACATCAGCGAGATAATAACGGCATGAAATATATTGGTTGGGATATATTGGGAATATGGTTTAGCTTAAGAGAAAAGAACTGTGGAATAATCCACAAGAATATATGTTCAGTCAGTGCTTTCTCCTTTCTCCTCCTCTCTGTAAATGGAGGAACCGCACAAGTCGTAATTTGGACACAGTTTAAAGGAGATCTCTCATCTCATGATTTTCCCATAGAAAACTGGGGTATGTCACAGAACACAATATATGAAAAAAACTGGAAATCCTGCTTTTGATTATGGCCTAGTCCCTTACAATTATGAATATATTTTACAAAAAAAAAAAAGCAAAAAAGAAAATGAAAGCACATCTTTAAACATTTTTAATATTCTTTGTCGCCTAAGCACTAATGATCCTGGAATCTTCCATCATACAACATAAAACCGAAAACAACAAAATTAGCCAATTTAGCCACCGAGCCCTCTCATGTACGAAACTCAGGTCCTGTGACGGTTTTCTCGTTTGTGAAAAACAAAAAAACTAATCATCATTAATTAGCAAAAAGAAACTTGCTTGTTGTCAGTTGTCACTGGTCTGTGATTCCTCGGATTTTCCAAACATAAAAAAGAACAAATTAACAAGCAAACGAAAATGAGTTTAGAGAAAGATGTGGTGGTCTCACCTGCTGAACACATGTGGGAGGGAAGTAGATGTCAATAGCGAGAATCCCAACACTCTTTGCCATCGCGATTGGAAAGATCCAATAACTCTTGCTGTGAATTAATGTTATGCAGAAAATGAAAGAGAGGGAATACTTAGAGAGAGAGAAGGGTCAAGGGTGACTGGAGAGGCAGGAGAGCCTTACATGCAGGGTGTTGGTGTGTGTATATATAGCAGCAAGTGCCAAGAGTAGCGAAGGCCACTCACCAAAACCAAAGGTTCTGCGAGGTCCTATTACTCCTTCCTCTTTTCTTACGTCCCAAAATTAAAAATGCAGACCTCGTGAGCTTTGCCACAGAATACAAACTATCTTGATTTTCACATTATTATTTTTATATTATTTTTTATATTATTAATTACATCATTTTTTTTATTACTTTTCATTTAATTATAATAATAAAAAAATATGATAAAAAATAATATAAAAACATTATTTTCTGTATATAAACGCACATATAGCCTCCTGGTGGCTGGCTCCCTTCTCTTTCTCTGTTTTGCCCTCAGCTTTTCCCATTATTTACGATGCCTTGCCATTGCACGAAACAATATTTTTTTCGTTATCAACGGAAAAAAATATTTTATGTATATTAAAATATATATATCGTATTTATATATATATTAATATAAAATAATATTAAAGTATTATATATATTATTGTAATATTTTTATGATGTATAAAATAATTTTATGAATAAATTAAATAAAATTAAACATTTTAATTAATCAAATAGGAGTTGTATCCAAAGAGTTTGTTTTTGTCAAACGTTTAAAACCCAGATATTCATAGATACCATATTTGGTGTCTCCATAATTCACTTCACTTTCTTCACACTAATTATAGTTTTTATTTAATATATTTAATTTCATATGTATTATTTTTTTAATTTTATGTACATTTTAAAAATATTTTATATAACACAATTTAACCCTGTTTTATATAAGAATTGAAAATATATTATAATACTAACTTATATTTATAGTAATTATATAAAAAACTATTAACATTGAATAAGAGTCAATCCTAATGTGTGTGTATATATATATATATATATATCCAAAGCTCTTTAAATTTATAATAATATGTACTCCTATATGAAAATAAAAAATAAAAAAATAAAAAGACCATTTCATTTGTAAAGCGTTCTTCTTCTTTTTTTTCTCTAGTGGGAGCAAGTAGACTGGTCAAACTTTGGAGAAAAATGTCAAATTAAGATTACATCTTCTACGTCCTTATTGTCCTAATTATTATTTTTTGGCACCCTATATAAATATAATACGCGATTCTTTTTTTTTTTCTCTGGAATATAATACGCGATTCTTGAATAGGTATCTATAATATATATAATATAATCAGAGTGATTCACCTACTTTGATTTGAAGAAACTAAAGACATAAAACTCTGTTCTGACAAGTGGGTCAAACGCGGATCAACACGTGGTGATGGTAGATATATGATCTATGAATCGGCTAGTAGTTTAAACAACGAATATGTTGCGGTAAATAGTAGCATAGTACCAAAAAATTATTGTCGTAATTAAAGAATGATTATATATTGATGTAAAACCAAAAAAGTTTGAATCTCAACGAATTGTAATGAATGAATCTGGTACTGCATGCACGTTGAAGAGGCAGAAAAGCCGCGTTGTCCCCACACAAGCAACCAAAGTTTAAAGTTTTAAACCAAGTGCCGTTACGATGCGGGGCATCTTGCAATGCACTCGTTCATCCTCATAGTTGCTCATGTTCCATGCTTCACATTTTATATTTATTTATGGGTTACTACAAGAGTGGAACCCTTTAATCAACGCTTAATCACCTGTCAATTTTTTTTTCCTTTGAAAAAGAAGACACTAAGAAGGTTTAACCATGGTTGGTAAAAAACAAAGAAGCGCAAACCCCTTTGGCCTTTGCATTTCAATCATATTGGTATGTGTAAAGTATCTAACTTGACATATAGAGTAAAGATCGAGAGATTGAAAGAAAGAAAGACTCGAGTAAAATATGAAAGATAGAATATGATGATCTTAAATATATTGTGATTACGATACATTGATATATATATATATATATCAATCAGTTGATCAGAAACTAAAATACAACTAGTTATATCTAGAATATGCATCAACAAAAATGATATAATATATTGCACCATTAGAGGCAATCATAGGAGCTGGACTCCAAATATCTGAATAGACTAAGTCAAGTGGATGCTCATAAACAACTCCAGACAAAGTAAATGGCAACTGATGAGCTTTGCCTCGACAACAAAATTCACAAACACTAGGCATTGTATTTACATCAATAGGTATATTGCAAGTTTTAAGAACACTATGAACAGTTTTGCTTGATGGATGCCCTAATCTTACATGTCATAGCATAAAATTAGAAACAGAAGCAACAAAATTTTGAGAATGAAAAGCTGAAAATACAGTAGAATGCTCAGAATTTACAAACTGCACAGATGGTGAGGAAGATTGTCCAATAGCGATATTGTCAAAAGCATAGAGACAATCTCTAAGTATTCTTTGGAGAAGTATCTCCTTGGTAACCTGAGATTTAACAAAGCAAATATCAGAATGAAATTCAAAGAAAACATTAGTTTCCTTTGCAAACTATGACAAACTTAATAAGTTTTTGGTAATTGAGGGAACATGAAGAAGATTATTAAGAACAAAGGAAGACTGAGAAGAATTTGAGTGTAACATAAAGTGCCCAATGTGCTGAATACATATACCTGAACCATTACCAATTTGAACTCTATCTGGACCTTTATATGATGAACTAGTCATAAGATTGGTGGGATTTGGGGTGATGTGATTTGATGCACCCAAATCTGGATATCATAGTGGATCATATAGGGTTGAAGGTGTGGCTAAAAAGGCTTGAGATGATTGATAAGGAAAGGATTGAGATTGTGAATTCTGATAGTAGGTGAGATAATTCTGGTCAAAAGATTGTGGAGAAGCAAAGAAAGCTTGAAGATAAGATGATGAAGATGTTTGAGATGAAAAAGGATTAGGAAAATTCTAATTGAACCTTTGATGACAATCCTATGCCAAATGGCCATATTTACCACAGAGTTGACACTGTGACTTGTTTTCAGAATTAAAATTTGAATTGAATCATCCTCCTCGATGAAACTTGCCTGTGCCCTTGAAATTAGAAAAACTTCTACCTCTGAATCCTGCAAAATTACTTCCTCTATCACCATTAAACTTTCTTGGCCATTGTCCTTGTTGCTGAACCAAATTAGCTTGTGCAACATTTGCCTATAACAATCCTCCTGATTAAACTTTCTTGTGTTTTTCTAATCGCTCTTCTTGAGCCATAAGCAAAGCTTCAATCTCTTCAACTGAATAAGGATCTGTTCTTGAGGTGATTGTAGTAATGAAAGGATCATATTCCTCTGGCAAGCCATCTAACACAACTTCAATATGATCAGCAGTACTTATTGGTGAACCAACTGCTGCTAAACAATCTACAATCTTCTTGATTTGCAGAAGATAAGAATTTATCTATGATGTTTTCTTGATGCTTCATAGCTGAGTTTTCAGTTACTTAATCTTGGCTCTCGTTTGAGAATCAAAGAAAACTTCTATCTTTTCCTAGATCTGACATGAGTAGTCATATCCAACCATCCGTATGGTAAGTGATTCAGACATTGAGGCAACCTGCTGTTCCCAATTTCTACAAGCTACACTAACATTTCCAATTAATTCATCTGCATATGAATCAAATTTATTTGGCATCTGATCTTTCTCCAAGAAATTCTGTAGCTTGAAACCCTTGATCGTAGCTAATGCTTGATGTCTCCATGGTAGAAAATTGGTTTCATCAAGCTTGAGTGAAACTAGATTAGAAAATGTGTGTGGAATGAACATTGATGTGACTGATGAAGTTGATGATAGTGATGGATTCCCTTGAGTCTCCATGGATCGATTGCTGCTCTGATACCATGTAAGGTATCAGACTTAACATATAGAGTAAAGATTGAGAGATTGAAAGAAAGAAAGATTAGAGTAAAGTATGAAAGATAGAATATAATGATCTTGAATGTATTGTAATTATGGTGTACTAATATATATATATATATATGTATGTATTTTAATAGTTTTATCTTTTATTAAATTTTATATTTATTTAAAATTTAAAATATTAAAATATTTTATTTCATTTTTTTTATTTTTTCTATTTTTTCAACTTTTTTTTTTATATTGTCAGAAATCTCCGTGAGTATATGTGGGGATTCAAAAAATGAGGAACACGGGAAAAATTTTTCCTATGACGGGGGATGGGGTCGGGGACTGGAAAATAATTAGGGTACAGGAACAAGGAACGGGGAGGTAAGGACTGGAGAAAATTAGAGAAGATAGGACAAAAAGCGAATAAGTACTTTCCGACCCCAACCCCATCCCCATCCGCATCCCCATCCCATGTGATTGCCATCCCTAATTATTTTCTTAATACTTCATTAAATCTTGGATGAATGCTTTCGTAATGGAGATGATACTAGATGGATAAGTCTTCTGCAGTTTTCTTCAAACTAAATATCATCTCAACCATTCAAATTTTTTTAATCATAAAATATTAGAAAAAAATATGATATAATGCCTAATTACTGTTAGATGCAAAACTGCACAACCTAGCTTTATTTGTTTATTTATTTATTTTAAGTGCAAGTGATCCTGATCCGTAGTCGATATATAATTGCTCATTAATATAATGATATTGGGCAGTTTGCAGTTGCAGATTGTAACTTACCTTGAGTTGGAGGAAGTCAGATTAGGGTGACGCACTAATGGAGGATTGTATTGAATTTGCACCAAATTTATTAAAGCAGACAAGAACCAGTTCAAGTCCCTTTCTTAAATCCTATGACCTATTCGCCTAAAATAAATAAATAAACTGTCATCAAATTAAATACCCAAATAAATAGATCTGTCTGAAAAACGAGAATAAAGAGTTATCTAATTATAAATATAATTAGTAAGGATGATAAAATTTCCATGTATTTAAAGATATTTGCAGGAATTATTTTATTTAAAAACTTGAATTTGAAGAATTTCTTCTTAAAAAATAGAGATAAAGATAAAAATCTTTTCATGCAAGAATGAGGATGAAGATCATATATCTCTTGTTCCAGTAAGATTTTGTCTATGAAAAATTATTAAATTATTATTATTAATTATATCTTATATATATATTATTATTGTATTCTTTTTAATAATTTTTATTTATATTATTTTATTTAAAAAATTAAAAAATAAAAATATATTACTTTATAATAACTTATTATTTTAATTTATTAATATTGTTAAGTTAAATTAAAATTATTTAAAAATTTATATTATTTTTTTATTTTTTTATAAATTTTTAAAATAGTATTAAGTTCTTTACGAGTCCCTATCCTCTCATGAACAATAAAGATGATTTTTTTTCTCAAAATAAAAATTGAAGGTGACAGAAAAAAATTGAGAAAGCGAGAGCACCGCCCACCCGATGTTATCCCTAATAATCACCAGCAACCCTCAACAACAAACCAACAGTACAGTACTATGGCAGCCTCGCGCTTCGCATTGCAAATATAAAAACGCATATATCTAATTGGGTACAAGCCTTTTGTGATTGGAGTTTCGTCACATCTAAGGTCTTTTGATGACAAATCGCAATAAGTGATATTTTTTTCGTCCCTCACTTTCCACGCTCTACACGAGTAGACACCGGGTGTTATTTTTTTTTTCTACATAATTAAAAAAAAACACCAATAAAGTATAAAGTTATATTAAATTTAAAATAAATAAATAAAAATATATTCACTCTTAATTCAATTTAATACATCATAATTTTAACTCATTAAAACTTAATAATTAATATACTTTTATTTATTCATTTTAAAGATAATCTCATTTTAAAAGACTCTTATTTTATAATTAAAAATCTTTTAAAGTCTCTTTAACTTAAGATATTCGTGATAAAATATAATACTGATATTGTTAATGTAATATTTTTACAATTAGTTAATTAATGATGAAGATTTTCTCATGATACTCACTCATATTATAAGAAAAAAAACATAAAATTTGTTATAATAAGACTCATTATTATTTGTATAGGGTTCATCAATCGTATTTTTATGACTTTTTCTTTTTTAACATGATCTTCTTATATTAATAAGTAATATGAGATGATTGTGATTCCTTATTTAATTATTATTATTATTATATTATTTAAAATTAAATCTCTTGTATAATTATTATTATTATAATAAATAATATATAATTAAATAATAGTATAAAACTGATTTTTACATTGACAAGACAATATCCAATCCCTTAGGCGGTGGTTTGGAGTAACAAAATCAAAATACTCTGATTATACTCAACTATATACTCTTTTCATTTTACAATATTTATCGTTTAAGATTTTTATATATAAATTAAGAAAGTTATTAAATATTTTCAATTTGAGAAACGCATAATTTTGTTTGACTAAATTACCCTTTCTCTTTATTAATGTTATATGTCACTCTACTTAATGAAAATACCAAAAGACAAGAATAAAGCTAGAAAAAATTAATTACCTTATTAATTTTCTAAAATAATAGATAAAATGAAATAAAATTTACTCATTAAAATGACAATTATATTGAAACGGAAGGAGTAGTTTAGTTTGATAATGAGAGTTAATCGATCTAGTTTGGTTTCACTTATAAATATAATTATTAGTTTAGTTAAGGTTTTGAAAATTTGTTGAATCTCATAAAAAAGAACCAAACCCAATATCAATTAATGTGATAGGTTTCTTTTAGATGATCTTGGGGTGCCTTTTTTTGATAAGTGTTGTTGTTGTCTAGGGGCTTAGCCCCTCCTGCTCACCAACAAAAAAAGTGATGTTGTGTATAATTCGAAATATTTCATTCCAAAAGACTATATATGTCAACTTTTTGATGTGCATGTTTGGATAGTAATGTGAAACATTTTTTTTAGTAGGTTTCTTTATATGATTTAGGCGTGAGGACAATTCTCGCTCAGAATATTGGGTCTATCTTTTTTTACAAGTATTTTCTTTTGAGTTTAAAATTTTAAATTGTATTAATTTCTAAACTCCTGAACTCAAACTTACTTACCACCACAGCCATTCTTATGAGTACATAATTTTGGAGTTTAGAATTATGTCTTGACCTCTCAAAAAAATATTAAATTTTGATGGTCTCAAAGAAAAGTGTTAGTTGAGTGAGTTAAATTATTTAAAGGTTTAAACTTACAATATTAAATGAGTTAAGTTGAGTTGGATAGAGAAAATAAAAATTTCAAACCCAAATCAATTCAAATGAGTTTCTTTAAGCAAGTTGACGGGTTAACCACATTTATATATAATTAGATTAGATGACAATACAAAAATAGTAAGTTAAAATTAAGTCATTTTGTAATAAACATACTCAAGCATTAGAACTTCAGACTTCATAGAGTTGTGTTCAACCGAACACGTTATTCCAAAAATGGCAATACCTTCATAGATAGAGAGAAAAAATGGTCGCATAAAGAGTAGGGGTTTGAGAATTATGTTTGAGAATAGATTTTTACATAACTAAAATGAGTTATGCGTATATTCTGGGTCATTCTTTTTTTTTTTTTAAGTTATAGTAGGAATGTATGTTCAAGGCCTGGGTTCTTGTTTAGCCCATGGTCTGAAACATTGGCCGAATTTTAGCTTTTGGAATATAATTTCGTTAATACTGTGGGGTCCAGTCCAAAGAAAAACTTACAGATTCGGTGCAAGATTTCAAAGCAAAGTTTGAAATCAAGTGCATAATTGAAAATTACCTTCGGTGAACACGGTTTTACACAAACCACTTTCAACAAGACACAGGTTTTTAGACTTTCATTGTATTTATAAATAGAAGCAATTGAGAGGAAGGAAGTGTATGAGTTTAGATCCTCACAATCAAAAGAGGAAGAGGGTGAGAGAAAAATAGAGAGAGATTCTCTTAGAGAGTTTCTTAAGAAAGAAAAATAATGAGCCAATTTGTGAGAATTATATCCACAAATTGAAGATACAATATCATTATATTTTTGTATTCCCATTATATTATAGTGGAGATTTAAGTGGCCTACGAGTCTAGTGGTTTTTCCCTTGCTCACATTGAGAAGGTTTTTCATGCTAAAAATTTCTAGTGTTATTACTCTTATTTACGCTTCTACATAGTGCCTATTTTTGAGTTCATAGAGGAGGGAAATTATGCTGACATTTCCCAACAGTGGTATCAAAGCTCTCAGAGCTCTGGGATACTAAGTGTCAGATTCATAAGAAAATTCTTAGTATGCTCCGTGGTTGCAATATTGTCTGATCTTCCACATCAGAAAAGAATTATTCTCGTTGCTGGGAATAGCGTGTGGTGGTGTGAAAGTGTTGTCTAGGAAAAGTTCTGGCTAGGAAAGATTTGGTATTTAAGTGTGTCCATTAGTGACCCACCTCACTTTCCTGGGAACCTACTTGGTGCACTATTTGCATACTACAGTTATTTCAATATACGGTACTATTTACCTGTATGATACTATTCACGTATACTGTATTAGCCTGTGTAACTTAAGATGGAGGGAGCTGTTACTCATGATGGAGATATGTTCAAGCTAACTGTAGATAATTACTCCTATTGGAAGCCGATGATGGAAGACCACTTATACTGCAAAGATTTGCATGAGCCACTCACCAAGAAAGATAAATCAGAAGGGAAGACCGACAAAGAATGGGAGCTCCAAAATCGGAAAGCAGTAGCTATGATCCAAAAATATATTGACAGAAGTTTGTTCGAACATGTATCAACTTATACCAACGCATATGATTTGTGGACGAAACTTGAATCCTTGATTCAAAAGAAGACACCCAAGAATAAAGCCCACCTTGTTAGACGACTGGTGAAGTTGGAGTACTCGGACGGTCAGAACATGATTGAACATTTAAATACCTTCAAAGGTATTGTGAATCAACTGACGAAGACAGAAATGAAGATAGACGATGAGTTGCAAACTCTTCTACTCCTCAGTTCTCTACCTGAGAGTTGGGACACTCTAGTTGTCACTCTCAGCAATTCTGCTCTAGACGGAAAGCTTAGCATGGATTCTGTTACAGATAGTTTGCTGAATGAAGAGTCAAGACGGAGAGAAAGGGGCGTGAACAACCAGTTTGAAGCCAATGTTGTTGACAACAGAGGAAGGAGCAAGAATCGTGAAAAAGGAGGTCGTGGAAAATCACAAGGTAGATCCAAATCTTGCACTAGACTAAGTTGTTATTACTATGGTAAATCAGGCCACATAAAGTCTGAGTGCAAATTCTTGAAAAGAGACTAACAAGTTGGAACAGTCCACCCTGACCAGATTAACCCAAAGAAGAAGAAGGAAGATGGAACAACTACTGCAGTAGCCTCGACTGATGAGAATATATTTCTTATCGGAGAGGAAAATTATCTGAATGTTGCATCTGATGACTGCATTTGGATAATTGACTCAGGAGCATCCTTCCACATCACACCTCATGAAGGTTTTTTCTCATCATACCAAAAAGGAGATTTTGGTACAGTGAAGATGGGCAACCATGTCACAAGCAAGATTGTTGGCATTGGTGAAGTAACGATAATTACTGAGAATGGAAACAAACTTATGCTGAATGAGGTAAGACATGTTCCAGACATGCGTCTGAACCTTATCTCAGTAGGAAAGTTGAATGAAGCCGGAATGATAAACCAGTTTGGTGCCGGCAGATGGAAACTTAACCGAGGAAGCATGATTATTGCTCATGGCAGAAAGGAAGGCTCTCTGTACATTATGCAGGGAAAGATATGCAAAGGGGAGATGAATGTTGCTCAAGATGCAAGCAAGGAATTGTGGCATAGATGACTAAGCCACATGAGCGAGAAAGGTTTGGAAATTCTCGCAAAAGATCATCTTCCAAACATAAAAGGGCAATCACTTGAATCTTGTGAAGACTGCCTAGCAGGCAAACAACACAGAGTATCTTTCAAAAGATCAGATGATGCAAGAAGAAAAAAGCAGATTCTGGATCTTGTTCACTCAGATGTTTGCTCAACATCTGAAAGGTCCCTTGGCGGTGCCCAATACTTTGTTACCTTCATTGATGATCACTCTAGGAAGGTGTGGGTGTATCCATTAAAGACGAAAGATCAAGTTCTTCAAGCTTTCAAGGAATTCCATGCTTCTATAGAACGAGCATCTGGAAGAAAGTTGAAATGCTTAAGAACTGACAATGGTAGAGAGTATAGAGGTCCATTTGAGGATTATTGCAAGACTCATGGGATAAGACATGAGAAAGTACCCCCCAAGACACCTCAGATGAATGGACTAGCTGAGAGAATGAACAGAACAATCGCAGAGAAAGTCAGAAGCATGCTTTCTCATGCAAAACTCCCCAAAGCATTCAGGGGTGAAGCAGTAAGAACTACAGTTGATTTAATCAATTTGTCTCATTCAAGACCTTTAAATGAAGATATTCCAGAAGAAGTATGGTATGGAAAGAAAGTCTCTTATGGTCATTTGAGAGCCTTTGGGTGTAGGACATTTGTCCACATTCCTAAAGATGAAAGAGCAAAGCTTGATGCAAAGACGAAGAGTGCATATACTTTGGTTCACCAAGTGATGAACTTGGCTTCAGATTATGGGATCCTGTAAACAAGAAGATTGTTCGAAGCAGAGACGTGGTATTCTATGAAGATCAGACAATCCAGGATATTCAGCAATCTAAGAAGCCAAAGACCATTGTGGTACACGATTCAGGGGGAGAAATTCCTCAAAGGAATGAGCAACCTGATCAGACAATACAACCTCATCAGATGAAGCAACCTGTTCAGACGAAACAACCTGACCGGACAGAATAAAGTCAGGCAATGCATGAAAAACAGATGGAGACTGATCAAGTAGAATAAGAACCTAAAGTGAGAAGATCAACAAGAGTCAGACAACCATCAAGAAGGTATTTCTCAGATGATTATGTCACTCTCACTGATGAAGGAGAACCTCAAAGTTTCATAGAAGCCATTGAGACGAATAATAAAGAGAAATGGATGCAAGCCATGCAAGAAGAAATACAATCCTTGAAAGAGAATCAGACGTATGACTTGATGAGATTACCAAATGGAAGAAAGGCATTGAAAAACAAGTGAATATTCAAACTCAAGACTGAAGAGAACAACCCAAACCCCAAGTACAAAGCAATGATTGTTGTGAAGGGGTGCAACCAGAAGAAAGGCATAGATTTTGAAGAAATCTTCTCACAAGTGGTGAAGATGACATCCATTAGAGCGATCCTTGGTCTAGCTGCAAAACTAGACTTGGAAATAGAACAGCTTGATGTTAAAACAACATTCTTACATGGAGACTTGGAGGAAGAAATTTATATGGAGCAACCAGAAGGTTTCGAAGAACCAGGCAAAGAACATTTAGTGTTTCGTCTGAAGAAAAGCCACTATGGTTTGAAGCAAGCTCCAAGGCAATGGTATAAGAAATTTGATCTCTTCATGACCCAACACAATTTTAAGAAGACCTCCGCAGACCATTATGTGTTTGTGAAGAACTATGAAAATGGTGAATCCATCATACTATTATTGTATATGTTGATGATATGCTGATTGTTGGGAAAGATAAGACAAAGATAGTTGCTCTCAAGAAGGCATTGAGCAAATCTTTTGCCATGAAAGATCTGGGTGCAGTAAAGAAGATTCTTGGAATGAAGATCATCAGAGATCGATCTAGAAGGATGTTGTGGATATCACAAGAAGACTATATCAAGAAAATTATTGAAAGGTTCAACATGCATAATGCTAAACCTGTGCATGTTCCATTACCTGGTCATCTTAAACTAAGTAAGACCCAATGTCCAGGGAATGAAGAAGAAAAGGAAGAAATGAGTAAGGTGCCCTATTCTTCTGCTGTTGGTAGTCTTATGTATGCAATGGTTTGTACAAGACCAGATATTGCTTATGCTGTAGGAGTTGTGAGTAGGTTCCTATCAAATTCAGGAAAGGAGCATTGAAATACTGTGAAATGGATACTAAGGTATCTGAAAGGAACTGCCAAAAGGTGCTTGTGTTTTGACAATGAAAATCTAATGCTCACTGGGTATTCAGATGCAGATATGGCAGGAGATGTGGATTCAAGAAAGTCTACATCAGAATATCTGATTACTTTTGCTGGGGGAGCTATCTCATGGCAGTCACGACTACAAAAGTGTATTGCTTTAAGCACCACAGAAGCTGAATTCATCGCAATCACTGAAGGTTGTAAGGAGATCCTGTGGATGAAGAAATTTCTACAAGAGTTAGGCCAGAATCAAGAAAACTATGTTCTCTATTGCGACAGTCAGAGCGCAATTTATCTCAGCAAGAACTCGACATTTCATTCAAGGTCGAAACACATCGACGTAAGATATCATTGGATCTGTGATGTGTTGGAAAGTAAAATGTTGCAGATTGAGAAAATACGTACCAAAGATAACGGGGCAGATATGTTGACAAAAAGCTCTACCTAAAGAGAAGTTAGAAGTCTGTAAAGAAGTTGCAGGCTTAGCATCAACCCCAAATTAATCCAAAGATTTTTTTTTCGTTTGACTGGAGGTGGAGAATTGTGGGGTCCAGCCCAAAGAAAAACTTGCAGATTTGGTGCAAGATTTCAAAGCAAAGTTTGAAATCAAGTGCATAATTGAAAACCACCTTCAGTGCACACAGTTTTGCACAAACCACTTTTAGTGCACACGGTTTTGCACTCATTGTTCTTCTATAAATAGAAGCAATTGAGAGGAAGGAAGTGTATGAGTTTAGATCCTCACAATCAAAAGAGGAAGAGGGTGAGAGAAAAATAGAGAGAGAGTCTCTTAGAGAGTTTCTTAAGAAAGAAAAATAATGAGCCAATTTGTGAGAATTATATCCACAAATTGAAGATACAATATCATTGTATTTTTGTATTCTCATTATTTTATAGTAGAGATTTAAGTGGCCTACGGGTCCCGTAGTTTTTTCCTTGCTCACATTGAGAAGATTTTTCACGCTAAAATTTTTTGGTGTTATTACTCTTATTTACGCTTCTGCATAGTGCCTATTTTTGAGTTCACGGAGGAGAAAAATTATGCTGACATTTCCCAACAAATACTTGAAATGAATTGAGACTTATATTTGGGGAGAGAATATTGGAAACTTATGTATAAGTGATGAAGTCTTATATTAATAAAAAATATATTAAGTGAAAATTATATAACTGAAATTTTTTATAAATTTAATGACTTAAAGTTTTAAATTAAAATTTGATATTGAACTCATTATTATAATTTTTATTTAGTCCATTGAGTAAAGATCTCCGAGGTATTTGGCTCCTCCTTACTGCCTAACAAATATGTGAGGAGTGTTTGATTACTTATTGTAAATTTGTGCTTATTATTACTTATTAAGACTGAATGGGGACGAAATAGGATATAAAAGGATAGATTTTCCAAAATTTAATGTTTTTATACTTATAACCCTTTTTATTTCTTGCTGTATCTTCACATTTATGTTTTTTTTTTTGTATACATCTTCCCCTTTATGTTATACTTTAACATTTCAAGCCAAATTCCAATATATTATTCCTCTTCAGCTAAATTAATGTCTACAAACTTTTTGATGAACAAAAATTTCATGCAACAAAAGGTAATTTTATTGAAAATTGCAAATGTTATTTTATATATAATACTTAAAAGGCTAAAATATAAGAAATCTTTAATTATTGATTAATTTTTAAAAAATTATTAATTTAAAATTTAATAACTTAACTTATTTAACTTATCAAACTGTGCATATTAATTCTTAAAAAAGATTTATTACACATGCACAGAGAATTAATTTTATACTATATTATATAATTTGACACGTTTAAGAAATCAAGTTGTTGATTTTTAAATTATAATTTTTTTTTAAAAAAAGACCTATAATTAAAAAGATTCCTTACATTTTATCCTACGTAAAAGTGTGAATGTACGTTAGCGTTGACAACCATCTCAAACAAATGGGATTTACACTGTTGGTATTGACGGAACTTCTTTGAGGTAGAGGGTATAGCTACTCCCTTAAAAAAAAACTGCATTGCTTCTATACTTGTGCTTTTCTTATGGGGTTTTCTCCTTGCTATAAGTATTTACTAAAAGTAAACCTGACCTCATTTTTTATTGATTCATAAGATGATTATAATATATTTCAATCTTAACTGAATGTAATCATTATTGAGGATGAATTGTAGCCTTGTGTACGTTTGTACATAACTAAGATAATATGCCAGTATTACTTAATTTTGATTTAAGGTAACTTTTCAGGTAGTAATCTTATGGAAGGCTTAGAAGTTATTGCATACTTATATTGAAATTAACATCATAAAAATATTTAGTAGATTATTGAGAAAAAAGAAAGAAAATAACTTCATTATTATTATATTTATTTTTTCTACAACAAAAGAAGGTTCATAGCCACAAAACCAGGATTTTTTGCCAGTGGGACATGTACATGTTTATACTTAATCTCACCAATTTTACATATATTAATTTTGATAATCATTAAAATAATCCCTTTTTGAGCAAATCAAGTGTGAATAAAGGCTTTAAACATTTTTTGCAGAGGCAATTTCACACAAAATGAGAAAAATATAATAATAAAGAATACTTATTGCAGAAAAGTTTACAAGTTAGTGGGGGCATTTGGCCCCACACCTTTGTGCATGGGTCTCTTGCCCTTTCAAAATTTTGACTAAAGTTACGTCACGGGAGAAATATTTGTGTAAATCCTATTTACACTTTTGTGTATATTAAACTAATTTATATTTAAATAATTATATAAATTTTTGTGTTATATAATTATTTTATGTTAAAAATAATAATATATTAATTATTGATTAATTTAATTTACACAACTTATGAAGATAAGGTCTACACAAATATTTTTCCACTAATTACCATAAAAATGAAAGAACTTTTTTAAGAGGATGAATGACAACAACTTGTTTCTGCATAATATTTAAGGAGGAGGAGAGGTTGTCTCATTTTTAGGTTAAGGTATGCCATAAGCCTTAATGAGGTTTTACAGTAATATTTACATATGATCTATTAATGAGGGTTTCTCTCATACTTATATATATATATATATATAAGGAGGGATCAGCTTACATTAATATAAGTCTTTTTTTTACACTTATTTTTTATCATTAGTTTCACTTTTATTTAAT
Organism: Ormosia semicastrata; assembly: GCA_029884595.1. Classification (NCBI taxonomy): domain Eukaryota; kingdom Viridiplantae; phylum Streptophyta; class Magnoliopsida; order Fabales; family Fabaceae; genus Ormosia; species Ormosia semicastrata. Next base: position 47,079,304 of record JAQQTO010000057.1, on the reverse strand, counting down.
AGTTAAAATTATTTCATTAAAAGTAACCATTAGATGAAAATAGAACTAACGATTGAAAATGAATATAAAAAAAAAAAGACTGACACTGATATAAGTTGATCCTCCTTTTCTCTCTCTATATATATAAGGCTATCAATATTCAAAGTGAGTTGTTAATTATTTATTACTTGTTAACTATATTTAATGAATTTTTAAACATTTATGGTAAAATCAACAACTACAAAAATTTGATAACTTACCTCGATATGGTATTCTTATGGGTGCCATAGCAACTCCCTCTATCAATGAAGAATCAAGACGTTTTTGTTGACACAATTCAATCCTATCAATTGAATCATCCTCATTAGCTACATTAACTTTAATTTATATTTAAGTAATTAAAAAATAACAATTATTTCCTAACGAAAGAAAAAATTAAAAAAAGACTAATTTAATGATGATAAATATAAAAAGTAAACTATTAATAAATAGCATAATATTATTTTTTAATTGTTTAAACCTTTTAATTATAGTACATCAATCTTACATTAAGAAAATTAATATAAAATATCTACACATACTAGGTAGATGCATGACATGACTGTCTCATAGTTTGGTTGCATTAATTAAATTAAAGTACAGATGATCATTAATTGGTAAATCGTATGGAAGTACTACTATATAAGTTATTTTTAAAATTTGTGACATGTTGTTATTAAAGAATAGGTCAATTTCTCTTCCTCGTAAACTTTTCATTCTCGAGAAAGAAAAGTAAATTAAGGGAAACATGGCATAAATAATTAATGCAAAAATTCATATTGAACAAATTGAGATAATGTTGCTACGACTTGAAGGATGCAATGCAATACACTCACCTTCCTATAGAGCTGGAGTTTTTTTGTTCAAGCAAATAATTAATAAAATATAAGTCATATTATGCCTTTGAGGACTTGTATTAAAATTATTTTTAAATTATGTAATTACATCAGCACCGTCTCATTATTAATTGATTTTTAAAAAAATATGTAATTAATATTTCTAAAAAGAATATCTATTAAAAATCAAATAAATTTTTAAATCTATTTTCATAATCGTTAAATTTTAATTGAAAACGTGCTAACATAGACTTGCATTGCCATATTATTCATTCATTATAAAAAACTTTAGTACATATCTTAAGATGGTTAACATTATTCTAAAATAATGTTACCAAAACAATGTAACTGAATGAGATAATAACGAAGGGGGAAAAAGAAATTAAGTAACACATTCATACTTCAATAGTCTTTTGATTAAGAGCCATGTATCTCCATCTCTCTTTCTCCACAAAGTCTGCATCCAGGAACCTGGAAAGAAAAGCCCATAACCTGTAAGTATCTTCAAAGTTTGTCAAGAAACCTAGTGCAGCAGTCACCACAAATATCCGAGACTCATGGCTATGGGTCTTCTTGGACAGGCCCAACCCTTCAACCTCAGATGTTCTATTTTCTAAGGCCCGCAGCTTCTCTTCTTCGTTCTTGTCTGAGAACCTGATATTTTGCAAAAATGCGCTACTTAATGATATATTGTTCCTATTAGCTAGCTTCTGCACAAGTGTAGGATCGATCTTTTCTCCTTTCCAATCGAATATATTAAATGCCACAGCAGGTCCACGGTGAGAATTTATCTTAGGTCCATAAATCCTAATTAGAGAAAGTCCATTTTCAGGGTGTGGATGTTGAAGACTCATTAATGCATTAACCAACCAATTGATCAGGTACTTGGCCCTGCAACTAATCAGTATTAGCCCCACTGAGTCTGCATGATCCAGTCCTCTACAATCAATTTCCACGCTTTCTGTCGTGCCTAATCTGTTTCTAGATTTAGATGAGTCAAGGGGCATGCTTAACTCAACAATTTCTGATGATGATGCCCGCTTCTGCTTCACAGACTCTTCTTCAATCTCATACTGTTTACAAGTTTCAATCACTGCTTTTGGCTCAGTTTCTTCATCAACAATGACTGACTCTTTAGGGAGCTGAGATTGTCTAAATGCTGGGACAAGGCTTACAATTCCTAAGCTTGTAGCATTGCCTGAATCTTTTAGAGCAGAGATACTAGATTTCTTGACAAATAAGCACCCAAAACCTGATGGATTCTCACCAAAAACTTTGTAAAATGAACAAACCATAAAATCAGGCTTAAACATAGACATACCCAAGGTGTCCATCTCTTTAGGCCTCAATGCGCATACATCAAGCAATACATGCCAACCATTTTCTTTTGCCATGGACATCCAAATATAGGAATATGGGGCTCCAGTAACCCTTGAATGAAGTGGAAAAACAAATAGACCTCTCTTTTTCTTCTCCCTTCTACTCACTATCATCTTCTTCAATTTTCTCCACTCGATTCCTAGATTGGGCCACGAGAACTCAGCTGACAAGGCATGCACTCCTTGCTTCTTGCAGCTCTCAATCATCACATCCAATGCCTCGCTGTTATGGTCATACACTGTGAGGAGGTCTCCATTAGACTGAAATTGGAAAGAATCAGCTACAAGTTTAAAAGCAGATACCTCATTGGCAATGAAAACCAAACTGTAATCAGATTCAGAGATATTCATAAATGCCATGATTCTTTCCCTAATTCTGGACTCTAGTTCTGACTCGTGGCCACCATAGAGTATTTGTGAATGGAAATTCACTGACTTGTAGGATATATCAAAGAAGGATGGTTCTAAGGCAGAGTATCGCGATGATGGAGGAGGAGGAGGAGGAGGAGATGATGATGATGAAGAAGCAATTGAAGTTGTGGGGCAAAAGAATATTTGTTGCTGTGCATAGGAGAAAAGGCCATATCCAGTGTAATCGAAACAGATGTTGGAGAGATTCAGGTGATAATAATCTTGGGCTCGAATTTGATCAACTACAGAGGTTTTGGAATATTGAGGGAATGCTTTGGTGAAGTTAATACATGACTCGTGCAAAGGTGGGAGAGACTCATGGTTTGTGAATTGTGTATATGGGTGGAGAGTGGAAGATGTGGCTGCGGTGAAGTCATAGTTTGAGTTTGATCCAGTTACATTATTGACGCTGGACTTGGAAGCATTATGGGACTCCTCAGAGGCAAGAAAAGGAGATGGAAAACAGCCATTAAAGCAGGTTTGTGATGCCTCTCCAGCGCAAGATGGGTGCATTTTCGTTTTATCGCCGTCCAACTTTTTTGTTATGTTGTCCTTCTTTTCCTTGTCCAGTTGGATTTCATAGGAAGTTTCACTTGAAGTGTTATTGTAATCAACTTTGTTTTATGCAAACTCGTTTATTACACTCATTTTGTACCGCATAGTGATGTACAGAATTTTAGTTAAGGACATATATTGTTTTCATGGACATTATTATGTCCTACTGTCACGACATGGTGACCGATTATTAACCGTTAATAAAACAATACATGTGGTTTACTTAAAATTTGTATATTATTAATTGGTGTACATTGGATGTAAAAAACCGGATGTGCAAGCATCACTTTTCTATTGCAAATGTCTAATTCATTGTGAGCCATACAGATTGTTGTGGGGGCGTTCTACGACCTTCATCCACTATCCATTAACATTTCTTCCCTCCAACGCTAGCTTCACGCTTGGTGAATGTACATCACTTCACATTTATAAGATGTATATTACCTCGTATTATAGTTAGATAACAAAATCAGAATATAATATATAAAAAATAGATAAAATTAATTATAATTAAATAATAAAAGTTATATAAATATAAAGTGATATTATACAATATAATGTTGACTATTGCTTATGACAATATTGCATTTCATACCTAGAAAGTTGGGAAATTCGTGACATAATTAATACTGAAGACGTTGAATTAGGGCTAGGGTCGTTCATCACATTAATGGGTTAGAGATTCGTACTGCTGAAAATCCCTGTCTAGACAGCGATGTTGGCTGGTCCATATGTAGCGATTTCAGCACAGCGACCTTACCATTAGAGCCCTTCTTAGCCGAGACGAGAAGTGGTTGTGGTGCTTTGTGAAAGGGACAAAAAGGGTATGGCAGCTTTGAACTTTGAAGTTATGGTCCTGAAGATGCGGATATTAGAAACAACGAGAAAAAGAGCCAAGGCTGGGTTTTCGTAGTTAGTGGACGGCACTATCATGTAAACTCGAAGTTTTTTATCATGGATTAGTTGATAAGTGGTTTATGAATAAATTATTTTTTTATTTGATAGAATTTATATGTTGATTTAGATATATATATATTATTAGTTAAAATTTATAAATTTTTTATATTTATAATTATTCATAAAAAGTTAAAATGTAATTTAATTAAATTTATGTATAAATTTAAATATTATTAATTAAAATTTATAAAATTTTAAATAATTAATTTTAACTGTTAATTTTTTAATTAATAAAAATTAATAATTTATTATTATTAATCTATCAATAAATCATATATTTTGAAATCCATATTAGAGAAATCCTGTAAACCCGAAATCTTCTTTGGATTCTCAGTTTTAGTCAGCGTCTAGTTATGGACTTATGGTACATATTGATGCCCTTTGTTATGAGGTTCTTACATAGAACCGGTCCACCACGTAACTGTGGATTAAAATTGTGGAGTAAATCCACAAAAAGAAAAAGAATTAATCTGCATCATTTGATCTATGTTGACGCGGTCGCTGCAAGAATCTTCCTTTTTGTTAGCACAATATTTTCCAATTAACGATAAGACTTGCCGCCTAGACATGCATGCCCCACCATTTGGCCTCGATTTTATGTATGTGGGATTCAAATCCTTTGTCCAAGCACTGATACTCAGATAGAAAGAAGAGAAGATTTGAGTCCAGATACTCATTTGGCCTAGTCGCTCATTATGTAGTTCTGTGACACGGTAAGAAATTGGTTATAGAATTAGGGTTAAGACGAGTTGTAATGGCATTTTAATGCGTATACTATATAGGGTGAGTTTTAAAAAAAATTAATTTTATAATAAATATTTAAAATTTTATTAAATATTATTATTAGGTAATCAAATACTTGATAAATTAAAGGTAGAAATGTAATAGGTTAAATTAGACTTTGTTTAAATATGCTTAGATTTGTTTGATAAAATATCAGCTGGAGCTTGACTTGCTATTTATATATTTTTTTTGAACTCAATTTTTCTTATTTATGAAAACATAAAGTTTGGCTTGACCAAAAGCTTAAGTGTACATACATGAAGGTCTCTATATAAATTAAAATATTTCAAGTTTTTAATTTTTAAAAATAAATAATATAATTTTTAACAAAATTATTATATTTTATATAAAATAAATATATTATATTAATATATAATTAATAAATTATGTAAGTAAGATGAACTCTTAATAATATATATATATATATGAAAAAATCAATTTACACCAAAATAAGACTTAACATATTTACATCAATTAATAACTTTTTAAAAAAATATGATTTTTATCGATTCAACCGTTGAATTATAACTATCAAACATCTTGATTATTTGTGTTAAATTTTGAAAAAATTAAACATCAATAAGAATGTAATCAAGTAGTTCTTATTTTTATATATTTCAAAAGAATATTTACATTAATCTTGATGTATGTCAATGAAGATCTAAACAGCTTTTAGATTAATATAAAATTTTATAAATATAATTTATATGATAGAAACTTTTAATTTAACAAGAGATTTTATAAAAAAATTATTTAATAAAAAATTATTCAATGGTACAAGAATGATTTTCATTTATATCGATATAAATTGATTCATATATATATAAGTTAACCTTATAGGTTAAATATGTTTTTTTTAAAAACATACGTAAATTTGAAATATATATTAAATAAGTTAGGCCTAAATAGACCAAAAATAAAATAGATTATAAGTCTTTAATAGACTATTTGACTTATTCTCACTCCTACTTATCATAAATACCATATTAAAAAAAAAAAGCAACCAGAATAGAGTCCAAATTAAGGCTTTGTTGATTGGAAAAGCTTAAATAGCCTGATTTTTTTTTATCAAAATAATTTAACATTATTTTTAATATTTGAATAGATGAGTGAGATCCATTATTTTGACTTATTTAACTATCATACTTAAATCTTGATAAATTCTAACAAAAATTCTTGCAAATAATTATGGCTGTGAGCATTACCTTGTGACTCCCCTTACTAGCTCGTCGAGTTTAGCACATGCCCTGAAATTGTGGGGGCATTCTTAAGTTAAGAATTGGGAGGTTTGAAGTTTATATTCATTTTAATAATCAATTAGCTATTGATAGCTCCAGCTTTTAACTAATCTCTTGCCAAGGAGTTTTTTTTTTTTTTCGTTTCACAATATGTATTTCATTCTTTCTAAATTTATTTTTCTTTGTTAGAGGCTTTCGGGATGTGATTGATTTTTGGGGCATTTTGAAAGCGAAGCTAATATCCATACACTTACTTATACATAGTTACATACTGCACACTACAGAGAAAATAAATCCACAACCAACAATTATTTATGGTCAGTAATGTGCAAAATTTATTAAATAAATTAACTAAAAACTTACCATTAATTTTCAACAGTAATTCTTGTATTAGTTATTTTATTTAATTTACTTATTAAATTATTATAAAAGTATAGGTATATAAGTAGAATCACGATTAAAGGCCAAATCTGTCGAGTCTGAATAACTCGAGCATTACTCAAACAAGAAATAGTGGATTTTTCAAATTTTACCTAACACTTCTTGTGCTTAAAAATGCTAGGCTCAAGTTCAAGTTTAATTTATATTTAGCAAAAAAAAAATCAAAGTATAGAGATAATTGAAATTGTTAGGAAGGAACAATTTAGGTAATAAAATACTATTTCTGTACACCTATTTATATGTAGGAATAACTTGCGGAGATTAATGAAGTAAATTAATTAAGAAATACATAAGTAGAATCATGATTAAAGGTTGAATTTGTCGAGTTTAAATAACTTGAACACTACTCAAACAAGAATAGTGGATTTTCAAATTTTACCTATCACTTCTTATGTTTTAAAGTGCTAGGTTCAAGTTCAAGTTTAATTTACATTTAGCCAATTTTTTTTTTAAAGTATAGAGATAATTGAAATTGTTACGAAGGATTTAGGTAATAAAATACTATTCCTGTACACCCATTTATACGTAAGAATGACTCACGAAGGTCAATAAGTTGAATCAACCAGGAAATACATAATTGGAATGTGATTGATTTTTGGGGCATTTTGAAAGCTAAGCTAATATCCATACATTTACTTATACATAGTTACATACTGCACACTAAAGACAAAATAATTCCACAACCAACAATTATTGACGATCAGTGGTGTATAAAATTTATTAAATTAATTAATTAAAAACTTACCATTAATTTCCAACAGTAACGCCTGTATTAGTTATTTTATTTAATTTATTTTTTTTATACATAACAAAGGTTCAAATGTTCAAAAGATTCTCTCCAACAAAGAGGAGTAAGAACTAACAAACAATCAAAGCATACAAGCATCAAAAGCAAGTACAAAAGATCAAGAAAACAAGAAACAACAAAATCTCAAAACTCATGAACAAAACCAATAAATCTTCTAATCTTCTAAGTTGACATCACTATAAGGCCAAAAAGTTTTTTCAGGCATACTTATTCCTTTTTGATGTACAAAACGTAATTTCTTGAAGCACCTCTTGATGGAGTGGAGCTTATTCCATAAGAAAAGCAATTTTCACGGGACAATCTTGTCATCACCCACCCAAGTCAAGGCAAGCAAGGAACCAGAAGCAATCAAGATCGGATATTGTGAAACTCATGTTTTTTGAAGAGAGACTTCAAGTGCAAAAATAATGGCCATAAAGTCTGCTTTATTAGCATCACAGCACACCACATAGTTAACACAACGACACAACGTCTTCCCACACATATCCTTAAGAGTACATCCAATAACAAATTTCCCCAAATTGCCTCCAACCGAGCCATCTAAACTCCAAAAAAAGACACTCATATGCATAGGGACCCCTCTAACAAACTATTGTTTTATCGAGTCAAAGAGCTTCCATCTTCTAACATCCTGCAAATTGGACTTTAAAAACTCCAGTGAGAAAGGAAATTCAGAACACCATTCCTTAATTCAATACCCAAGTCTCAATTTAACTTGAATTTGGATCTGTTCCCAATTTGGTTCAATTTTGTCAAACACCAACCTGTTTCTAACTTGTCAAATCATTCAAATAACAACAAAAAATAAAAATACACAGTTTTTTCTGAAAACCAACCAAACCAACATCCACCCACGAGTCAAAGAAAGTGCGTGGGTCAAAAGGAGAAGACTAGAAAACCCCCCACCAATTTAAACAAGTACACCATGAATGCCAAGAGAAAGAACAAGTGAAAAAGAGATGTTCAATACTTTCCTTACTAGAAATACAAAAAGGGCATCTTTCATTATTTTCCTAAATTAAGTTGAGCTTTCTAAGACGATCTTTGGTGTTCAATCTTCCCAACAGCATAAACCATTCAAACAATTTAGTCTTCGGAGTAGTTAGACTCTATCAGATGCCCTTTGTAATATTGCTAGACAGACACATGAAACTTGATAATGAAGCCTCAGCCAACAAGAACGATTTGATCGAAAAAGACCCTTTAGAGTCAAATTTTCAAAAAATCTTGTCTTCCGTCTCTCTATTTTAAAAAAAATTATTTAATTTACGTATTAAATTATTATAAAAGTATAAGTATATAAGTAGAATCAAAATTAAAGCCTGAATTTGTCAAGTCTGAATAACTTGAGCATTACTCAAACAAGAAATAGTGTATTTTTCAAACTTTACCTATCACTTATTATGCTTAAAAGTGTTAGACTTAAGTTCAAGTTTAATTTACATTTAGCCAAAAAAAAATCAAAGTATAGAGATAATTGAAATTGTTAGGAAGGAACAATTTACGTAATAAAATACTATTCTTATACACCTATTTATATGTAAGAAAGATTCACAGAGATCATTGAAGTGAATCAATCAGAAAATACATAAGTAAAATCACAATCAAAGATCGAATCTGTCGAGTTTAAATAACTTGAGCACTACTAAAACAAGAAATAGTGAATTTTTCAAACTTTACCTATCACTTCTTGTGCTTAAAAGTGCTAGGCTCAAGTTCAAGTTTAATTTATATTTAGCCAAAAAAAAATATTCAAAGTATAGAGATAATTGAAATTGTGAAGAACAAAAAAAATTCAAAGTGCTTGTCAAAAGGAGAAGACTAGAAAACCCCCCACCAATTTAAACAAGTACACCATAAATGCCAAGAGAAATAACAAGTGAAAAAGAGATGTTCAATACTTTCCTTACTAGAAATACAAAAATGACATCTTTCATTATTTTCCTAAATTAAGTTGAGCTTCCTAAGACGATCTTTGGTGTTCAATCTTCCCAACAGCACAAACCATACAAACAATTTAGCCTTTGGAGTAGCTAGACTCTATCAGATGCCCTTTGTAATATTGCTAGACAGACACATGAAACTTGATAACGAAGCCTCAGCCAACAAGAACGATTTGATCGAAAAAGACCCTTTAGAGTCAAATTTTCAAAAAATCTTGTCTTCCGTCTCTCTATTTCTAAAAAAAATTATTTAATTTACTTATTAAATTATTATAAAAGTATAAGTATATAAGTAGAATCAAAATTAAAGCTTGAATTTGTCAAGTCTAAATAACTTGAGCATTACTCAAACAAGAAATAGTGGATTTTTCAAACTTTACCTATCACTTGTTGTGCTTAAAAGTGCTAGACTCAAGTTCAAGTTTAATTTACATTTAGCCAAAAATGAATCAAAGTATAGAGATAATTGAAATTGTTAGGAAGGAACAATTTACGTAATAAAATACTATTCTTATACACCTATTTATATGTAAGAATGATTCACAGAGATCAATGAAGTGAATCAATCAAAAAATACATAAGTAAAATCACAATCAAAGATCGAATTTGTCGAGTTTAAATAACTTGAGCACTACTCAAACAAGAAATAGTGGATTCTTCAAACTTTACCTATCACTTCTTGTGCTTAAAAGTGCTAGGCTCAAGTTCAAGTTTAATTTATATTTAGCCAAAAAAAAATATTCAAAGTATAGAGATAATTGAAATTGAGAAGAACAAAAAAAATTCAAAGTGCTAGTCAAAAGGAGAAGACTAGAAAATCCCCCACCAATTTAAACAAGTACACCATAAATGTCAAGAGAAAGAGCAAGTGAAAAAGAGATGTTCAATACTTTCCTTACTAGAAATACAAAAAGAACATCTTTCATTACTTTCCTAAATTAAGTTGAGCCTCCTAAGACAATCTTTGGTGTTCAATCTTTCCAACAGCACAAACCATACAAACAATTTAGCCTTTGGAGTAGTTAGACTCTATCAGATGCCCTTTGTAATATTGCTAGACAGACACATGGAACTTGATAACGAAGCCTCAGCCAACAAGAATGATTTGATCGAAAAAGACCATTTAGAGTCAAATTTTCAAAAAATCTTATCTTCCGTCTCTCTATTTTCCAAAAAAATTATTTAATTTACTTATTAAATTATTATAAAAGTATAAGTATATAAGTATAATCAAAATTAAAGCCTGAATTTATCAAGTCTGAATAACTTGAGCATTACTCAAACAAGAAATAGTGGATTTTTCAAACTTTACCTATCACTTCTTGTGCTTAAAAGTGCTAGACTCAAGTTCAAGTTTAATTTACATTTAGCCAAAAAAAATTCAAAGTATAGAGATAATTGAAATTGTTAGGAAGGAACAATTTATGTAATAAAATACTATTCTTATACACCTGTTTATATGTAAGAATGATTCGCAGAGACCAATGAAGTGAATCAATCAGACAATACATAAGTAAAATCACAATCAAAGATCGAATCTGTCGAGTTTAAATAACTTGAGCACTACTCAAACAAGAAATAGTGGATTTTTCACACTTTACCTATCACTTCTTGTGCTTAAAAGTGCTAGGCTCAAGTTCAAGTTTAATTTATATTTTGTCAAAAAAAAAAAATTCAAAGTATAGAGATAATTGAAATTGTTAAGAAGGAACGGTTTAGGTAAGAAAGAAAATACATAATTGAAAAGAAATAAATAGAATATAAAAAACAAAATGTTGAGAGTGGGATTTGAACCCACGCCCTTTCGGACCAGAACCTTAATCTGGCGCCTTAGACCAACTCGGCCATCTCAACAACACTTTGTTGAGGCTTTTACTTGTTTAAATTATTTAACTATGTTCACATACTCCACATAAACAGAGAGCAATCTCTATGGCTATGACACCCCATCCAAATAACCTAGATTTGAAATAGTTCAGAATTAAATCTTATTTAGCATTCCTCCAAACACTTACTTATACCTAATTAGGGGCAGCGCCTCTTGTGACCTTCCTTAGCCATTGGCCTCCTCCAAAGTTTTTTAAACTATATATATATATATTAGCTCCGCCACTCGGCCACTACACCTAATCGAGGTAATTCATAATGAACTTGCAACTTGCAAGTAAACACTGGCCTTTCTGTGAAAATGGAAACTCTTGTTCATAAAAAAAAAAAGAAAAACTCTAGGACAAGAACGAAGATTTGCTCAAACACTCGTATGAAGGAGAAATGTTAAGCTAGTGTATAGCTAGTCAATTTGTTTATTTTTGTTTATTAGTTATCAGAGCATTTCCAGACCCTTTTTACGGTTTCAGACTCTGAGTCTATTACCCAAGCCTAGATCCCATTTATATAACTTCTGTTATCCCCATTATTTGAGATTTTACATATTCTATGCAGTTGGTAACATGAATGTGTAATTTATTGGTTAACAGTGTGTATCGATTAGCAATCCAACTAGGAGTTGAGTATCGATAAGTTAGAAATAGATTACTATTTCAATAACTAATTGACACTCATTTTTAACAAATAATTTATACATTGCTACGTTGACTAGAAGTGTAAAATCTCAGTTGTGGAAGAAACATTTACCTATTTATATTGTGTTATTAAGCTTGTCCGGCTAAACTTAACATTGAATTTCACAGTAGTATTAAAATGCATGTGCAAAATCCATGTTCTATATATCACTACAACACTCGAGCATCAGTTCACTTTGCCAACAGTTCAGCTTATTATCATTTATCATTGCAAAGGACTCATAAATCATAATTGGGTACTAAATAAGTATATATATCCGAATAATTCAATTTGTAGAGCTCACGGCCTTAAGGGATAAACATACAAGATCGCCACTCAGCAATGTTTACATCTTAATTTGTCCGCTCAAGGCAATTCCTGGTGACGTAACCCAAGCACATTGCAGCTGGCAAGCTCAACTTGGTAACATGTTAGGACTTAAGCTCTTGAAAAGAGCCCAACTCAAAAGATTAGTTCATTAGATAAGGGAGTTTCATGACTTAAAATACCACAATGAATTTTTTTATTTACTTAATGTGAGACTTATAACATTGTCACCCCCTTTAAGAATAATTATCTACGTCGACTTCACTTTATTGAGACTGACCCGGTAGTATCTAACTTATAAGTAATACTTTTCGTAGCCCAACTCTTAACAAACACCAACTGTTATGATTTAAAGTTATGATGAGAGTCTAACCTAAAAGTTTAGTCCATTAGACAAGAGAGCCTCATGCGAAAGTACTACATTGAGTTTTCGTATTTACTCAATGTGAGACTCATAATATAACACTTAGACTCATAATATCTTACCGTCACTCATAATATATATTGTCACATCCTTTAAGAGGGAACGTTCACGGCAGCATCATTTTATCGATACTGACCTAGTAGTAGCCAACTTATAAGTAACATTTTTCATAGCCTAACTATCAACAAAAATACTAATTATTATAACTTAAGCTCATGAAGAAAGTTCAACTCAAAAACCTAAAAGACTAGTCTATTAAGTGAGAGAACCTTATGACTTACGTATGTGAGACTCATAACATTGTCACATCCTTTAAGAAGGGACGCTTACAGTAGCTTCACTCAATTGATACTAACCTGGTGGTATCTAGCTTATAAATAGCACTTTTCATAGCTTAACTTTTAAAAAAAATACCAATTGTTATGACTTAAACTTACGAAGAAAACTTAATTCAAAAGATTAGTCCATTAAGTGAAAGAGCCTTATAGTTTATGTATTATATTGAGCTTCTTAATTTATTTATTCAACGGAGACTCTTAACATAACATGTGGTTCAGACATGCTTAATTTGCAGTATGAGAGAAGGATTTCATTTGTTTCTGTATATACTTCCTTAAAAGACAGATGAGCATATGTTTAAGAGTTTTGTTCCTGCTCCTGGGATCGGAGATTCTAATTAAACTGCTAGTAAGCATGGTACATTATTAGCAGGCATTTAGTTGGACCCACTTATTACCTGATGAACCAGATGAAGTCCGCATGCATTCCAAGTACTCATTCCCATGATTGCTGGGAACTATATGTTATAAACGGTGAGTGCAGCACGGTTTTTCTAGTCTGATCTGAACTGCCAGTCTCGTTCCAACTTGACTTTTTCCCCTCAACATACCATATATTTATTTTTCATAGAATCCACAAGATCAGATGCAATTAAGCGCGTAATGCATTCTATGACGTTGCAGTGACATGCATTAATTACACCACAATAAAAAATCAACACAAACGCATATATATAGTTAATTGAGAAATTAATATAGAAATCATGTATAGGACTTTGATTTAAGATGAATGATGATAGATATACATACCTCTGATCGCATCAAGAAGGTTGTGCCTACGATGTTCAGTAATTACATTAATTAAGCAAGAATCAGTTGCAGGGCAACTCTCCTTTGGCGGAGTCATTCGATCGAGAACTGAAAATTCATACACAACACAAACCAAGATAATTGATTTATGCAAGTTCTTGTTCGAAGACTCGAGTGTCTGCCAAAGGAGAGAAGCCCCGCAGCTGGTTCGCTTAGTCATTCTCAAACTTAATTTGCTGCATGAGCTGCCAGAACATCTGTGGAGGCGTGGTTTGTGATGCAAAGCGAGACAGCTACTTGGAGCATTTATAATGGGCTGAAGAAGCAGCATATGCTCTAGGATATGCTTTCATTCGGTGGTGCCTGCTTTCTACGCATTCCATGCAAGGGCAAGGCTATCTTTTTCTCTGAAAAAGGGCCTCCAATTCTTACTCCAAATGTTGGAGATTCTTTGCTCGCTTTCTCTTTCTCTGTCCTTCCAAACATGTTCTAGACATGGATGAGGAACACTGAGGAAAAGGGTTCCAGTCGTGGCCTTTGGTGAAGGGGCAGTCAAAGGGCAGAGATGCTTTCTTCCTTTATTTATAAAAAATGGCAACAAAATTTTGGCATGATGGTATATCCCATGTTATATTCTTCTTGATCTTTTTTTCTTTTTCATTTTTTCTCCTCAATTTTATTTGTATAATGTTTTATAATGCTTTCAGTTTCACGTAACTGAAAATTCAAACCTTGGATAGCAATAAGAAAGGTATGTAGATAGACTACGGTAGATACATAGATAATTACAATTTTATTTATTATTTATTTTTATTATAAATGAGGCCTAAGACTAATGTAAAGACAGAAGGTAAGTAAAAAGGAAACGGCCTTTCAGAAAGCAAGCAATCAATTATTTATTATATTTTTTATTCTACATATTTATTTCGTTTATATAATAAATATATAAATAAAGTAAAAACTTTTAGCTACATAGGATTGATTAAAAATATCCTTATTTTCTTTTATGAAAAGAAAACCTATCTTCAGCTAAAAGAAAGAAAGAAAAGAAAACATATCTTAATTATAAAAAAATAATGATAAATACAGTAAGAATAAGATGCTATTTAATAACTTGTAAGAAAATATGTAAAGAGTGTGTGGGTATAATTAAGTTTGCACAAGCATGGTTACTCTTCTTAGTAACATGCATGTCAACAATTACATTGTTTCATGTTTGATTAAATGTGATTAGTTTGCCCTCACGAGGTTCGACTTAATTTTCATTTTTCATGTGACACAATTTTATTGTTCTTCAGCATCAGCTCTGTTTTTTAATAAAATAATATATTGTTATTGTATGAACAAATATTATGTGCACCTTATTATAATAACAATTTTTTATTATTTATATTTTACTTACATTCCTTTGATATACATTTATGTTCCATTCGAATGGCCCTTCGCTTGAGAGTTGAAACTAAAAATAAGAATTTTGTTAGGTTTTTCTCATTTAGACGATGAAGTGTTTGAGGATTATGGTTAATTTTAGAGTTGTGACGGTGCTAATAGTTATAAAGATGCTCCGTGTCCAAGTTAGCCTCATAAGAACCATTGGCATCTTAATTGGCCGAGTTGGGGCAATTCTTAGACTCTTGACCATGGATGTTGTGCCCATGTAGGCTGCGTGGAGCCTATATATTACAAGTTCTTTTATGATCTCACTAGAATATTTATTTAGAATAAAACTTGACTCTAATACTTTTCTCTAACTCCTTTAATTATCGTCTATGTGTCCATTAATTCAATTAAGTGGAGTTAGAAGTAAAAAATAGAAGGTGGTTAAATAGGTTGGAAGGAAGGGTTGGAGGGAAAAAGTTGAAGTCAAGTTTTATTCATTTATATAATAAATACAAAAGCAGCATATCGACCTCCAAGCAAATTTACTTTATCTGCCTAACGAGATGGAACTCTGCTAGGATTTCCTAGCGCTGCCACCCTCCAATGTGCAACCTCTCCATTTAGCGGCCTCATGTCTCCAACTAAGGAGATCGTCTCAATCGTGGGATTCTAGTTGTTTCCCTATTCCACTTAGCTCTTCTTATATCCTCATCTCCGGTTGATTTTCATTGGTGTCCTACACAATCACCATCTCTCTAGGCCTACCATCCGAATTGGATTGGTTGGCTTATGTCAAGTATTGTCTAATCACGCAAATTGTTCCTGATTGCTCCGATTTGAGTTGTGTTCGTCCTTGTCCTCACTAGCCGTTATCCTTTGTCTGCTGCTAGTATAGATCTCTACTGGTGGTGCTTAAGCGAGGATCCTCTGTTTGATCATCTAGGTGCTCTGCGGGGTTATCATTTTAGGGTATAAGATTGGGTCACTGCTACCTTAATCCATCATCATATGGTGCGATATTCAAAATCATTCCATTCTAGCTCTTTTTCTCTATCAAAGGAGTGAATTTATAAATTCTCATATAGACCACCAGGAATTCCTTCCAAAACCTGTAAGGAAATGTGTTCGAGTTGTTTATTTCAAGAATAGGCTTGCCGACCATCGATGAATAGATCGGATTAACCAACCAAAGTTAGCCCCAGTTATTATATATTGAACAAAAGCAAAACCCTCAATAACGATTAGACGATAACAAAAAGTAAAAGCAAATCTCGTCGCTACTTGGATTAAAAAACAAGGTGTAATTCCTCCTAAACAAAAAAATATGTTGACATGAGGAGGAACGTATTTACTAGTTATATTGTCGGCAATCGCCTGAATCTCAAGACATTCTTCGAACCAATCATAGACTTTATTGAGATAGGTAAAACAAGGGAACTCCCCCCTGAGAACCGTATATGAGAATTTCATCTCGTACGGCTCAAACAGAAATACCCCAATACTGGTTGTAACGGAAACGGATATGTGTAATAGAAAGTTTGAAACCTCTTAACTTAATCCTATGATTCCAATCTTCTCTGAAGATAAGAAAAAGTAGAAATCCGAAAGCTATTCTTTGTGGTTATAATGCCAAAATCTCAAGTCGGCTCACTCGTCTTTATCTTGATCGTTACAGGCCTCTTGAATATTCTATTTACGTAATTTTTTCTTTTATTTGTGTGTGTAATGTGACTTTATTGATGTCTTTTTAATAATTCTTATTGATAGGAATTCTCTTGTTAAGACCCTATGAATCAATTAAAAAAAACCTCAGATTCACACCAGAACCACAATGATTAAAAAACCCTTTTAATCTAAGCCTAAGAATTCTTTGAGTAAGAATTACTAGATCATCACATATTCAATGAATAAATATAATGAAAAAAATCCAAAGGAACATTTATCCTTTGATTAAAATAAAGATAAGCGGTGGTGGGTTGAAAGAATCAAAATCTTTTGATTTATTATAACTTAACTTCTAACTCTTTGAAAAAGATTTTTAAGTCCGGTTGTGAGGTTTAAATATTAAGTATGAATTATAGTTCTAATACTTTAGAATCTATTTTCTATATTTCGTGCTCCAGATAGTAGAATAAATATATGATGGGGTAAAACAATCTTTATCAAGACGACAAATTTATTTTATGTTCTGTACTATCAATAGGATCAATTATACCAAGTCACACACTCATATTCTAGAAATACATAAACCTACGGGCCAAAGGATAGTATGAGGTAGACAGTTTCTAAAGAGACATAGGGTTAAAGAGAGAGCCAGAAAAGGATCTTTTGTATATAATCCTGCATAATCTTAAATGTTATCAGTTCTGGTACGTAGACCAAATGATGCAATGGATAAGAAAGCCATGGAAATTGTCGATCACAGAACAAGATCACCTTAGAGCCAACTAAAAGTAGGGTTTGTCATTTGTGAAATAAATGACTTTGAGTTCTAGAAGCTTTGGCTTCATATAAATTAAAGTGGGATTTTCATTAATTCTAGAAGCTTTGACCAATTAAAAAGACAAAAAAATAAAGATTCAATTTCATAGCGAAATAACCTTCCAACCTTCGTCCTCCAAGGCTTTGGACCTGGGGCTAAGAAAAATTGATAGAACACTTATGTTTTGGACCGAGTTTCGGGTTAGCAGTTTGTGAGCAACCCGGCCAACTAGAATGAAATCTCATATATTTATACACGCTATTAGATAAGTAAATCTACCTATTTATGATGTGTAAATCTCTCACAAAATCTCTTATAGATAAGAAAATCAATTAAATCCCTCTTAAATAGAGGAATAAGTTATAAGAGAAAACAGTCTCATTGGAGTCTTATCCTAATTAACAACATTTAATGCAGATTTAACTATGATTCTTATCACCTAAGACGCTCCTATAAATACGCACAAAGTAGCAAAGGTGTGCACTCTAATTCCAAATAATACCCACCTTATGCATGGTCTGACTTGAATGTTGGAGTGTTTTTGCAGGTACCCATCCCCTCACACCATCGTCACAACCACCATACATCGAAGGAAACCACATTTGACAACATTATTCAGGTATTCATTTAAACCTCATTCATAATATTGGCACTGTCTGTAGAAAAAAATAAACTTTGATTCCCATTACAACCACCATGGTCACTACAAGGAGAAATCATGTCTCTGCCACCCAGAACCAACCCTCTTCTGGCTGCCCAAGCTTAGGAGCCAGTCCAGGAACTGGTCGCAACCCAATTGGAACCTTGACAAGAAGGGGTAGAGACTTCCTATATGGGCGAAAAACTCTCTCCTCTACGTGTTCCGGTGAAGAAACAACTCAGTTCGCAAAGAGAACCCTCTAGAGATACATGACAATGGGTATCGACGTTACAACACTTAGGAGCATGGATGGATACTAATGAAGTTCAGACTCGCCAGGGCGAATCCGGTCTCCAAGAGCTATCTAGAGAAGAACTTATATCTCTTGTTAGAATCTAGGGTGAATGTATTCATAACTTGGAGAAGGCTGTCAACCAGAAGAAAGAAGATGAGAATCAAATTTCGAACAAGAATTGAGAGAATCAAAGGGACCTATCCCGCGACGGGGTTCACCAATCTGGAGTATTCCAGGATCACCAAACCTAGTCAGAGAGGTGAAATCCTAGTTCGGGGAAATAAATAGCAATATCAAGGAGTGAGGAACTCAGTTACACAAAATCAGCTTTTCTCCGACAAACTGATAACCTATGAGATCCCTAGGCGTTTCAAATACCTAATAAATATTGAAGCATATGATGGGACCACGGACCCTTAGGAACACTTAAATGCTTTTGTTTCTGCTCTCTTGTTCGCTGGAGGAGATGATCCGCTCATGTGTCATGCTTTTTCTCTCTCTTTGAAAAAAACTACCTTAAGATGGTTCACCACTTTGATTCATAAATCTGTTGTTAACTAGGAAGACTTATCCTCGAGATTTTTGCTGCACTTCACCATTAGTAAGGTGCAACTGAAATTCATTTCATGTCTCTCCCAGATTAAACAGGAAAAGAGGAATCTTTCAAAGACTTTATATCCCGGTTCAATAAAGAAATAGTAAACATTTGTGACTGGAATGAAAGAATCAGACTGCACTACATGAGGGAAGGACTCTGCCCTACGCCATTATCTTTTTCTCTTGCTAAAAAGGAACCCAAAACTATGAACGAGTTTCGTGCTAGAACTAACAAATACATCAATGCGAAAGACATTTTTTGGGCTATAAAACATATAGAGAAAGGAGAAGATGCCAAACCTAAGCCCAGATAACATACCCAACAAGGCCGGAACTCGAGGCCACCTTTGAAGGGAACGTATGAGAGCTACACCCCCTCAACACACCTTGGACTTAAATTTTTTAGGAAGTGATGAACACGAAGTTCAGGGATGTGCAAAGACCTTCTCCCTTGAGAAAACATGCGCAGGAGGATAAGTCTAAACACTGTGCATGACATGAAAGTCATGAGCATAATATAGAAGACTGTATGAACCTTCAAGACGCCATTGAGTCTTTGATCCGAGATGACTGTTGAGCCGTTATGTGCATCAATCTCAGAATAATAATCAGAGGGATGGACAGAATTACAGGAAATAGAGCTACAACCCTAAGAGAAGCTCATCTCCATTGTACCAGAGAAGAAGATCACCTACGAGGAACGAAAATCCTAGGGTAATGCCTAGAATCAAGAAAGGGCACAATCCCGGGATAACAATCCAGATAACGATCATTGTCACGTCAAAGTAACCCGAACAATCAACACCATCTCGGGGGGCTTCGCGGGTGGCGGTGAGTCAGGAAATACAAGGGAAAAACATTTCGGGTTGTATTGAGTATGACATCTCTCTCAGAACCCCGCATATTTTCATTCACCGATGAGGTTTACAGATGCACTATCCCAAATCACGATGATCCATAGTAATCTTGGGAATAATAACTAATGCTGAAGTCTGTCGCATATTTATTTATTAAGAGAGCTCGGCTGAAATTATGTTCTTGGATTTATTTGAAAAACTGGGACTATCAAAGAAAGAATTGATCTCGTATATCGGCGAGCTGATAGGATTCACTAGAGACAAGATCAACTCGGTGGAATACATCAAGACTTATTTGACTTTAGGGAAAAGTTCTCTTTTCAAGATACTCAAGGTCAAATTTCTCATAGTTGATTGCCTTTCAGCTTACAATGTCATACTAGGTCGTTTCTCGCTCATCGCTTTCAGGGCTATCATCTTCACACCCCACTTGGCCATGAAGTTTCTCGACTAGCATGACAGGGTTGTTACAGTTAAAGGAAACCAGGTTACACTAAGGAAGTGCTATAACAAAAGCCTGAAGATTGCCAAGAAGCCTCGAACCACGGACCAACGAAATAATCCGGTTCCAGTCATTACAGACCGTGTCAATGTCCTCCTAATTGAGTTAGATGTTCGTGAAGAGATCAATGGTACACGCCTTTAACTTGATGGAGAACTTCATTCCTTTCAACTTGGAGCCAAGCCCGATCAGGTAACAAACATTGGAGGACATCTAAGCCTAGAAGAAAGAGCCCGACTAATCAAGTTTCTTGTGAAGAACAAGGATGTAACATTTCTCAAAGTAACAATAGCAATAATAATAATGAAAATAAACATAAGTAAGGATGTATTGTCTTTCAAAGTAATGCTTGCTAAAGATGATGAAGATAAGCACGTTTAAGTGCTTCAGAAGAAGAAATAATATCTCCTAAAATAATGATTACAAAAAATAAAAATCAAGTTGGGTGTTTTAGAAAGAGAAATCTAGAAAAAAAAACATGTGTTAACACATGATTTGGCACAAACAAAAATCATAAGGCTTATTAAATAACCCACTTTCTCAGCAAACACGTTAAATTGCTTTAGGAGAAAATTCTTGAAATGTAATCTTGATTAGGAATTATTATAGTAAGAGATTTTTTTTTAAGAATACTTCCCCTTGTGACAACAAACCCCTAACATCAACCACCAACGTTAGAAAGAGTAACAAATTGGATCTATAAATACGCCACCTCTTCTCTTTCTTATCAGAAGAGAACCACCTAACAGAAAACACTGAGTGCTCCCACAACTGTGCTTTTCGCCACTCACTCGAGAAATTCCAGCACTCATTATCTTCACATTAACTTAACCCAAAAACAAAAATTTTCATTTTCACTTAAGCTACATTTCAGTAGAGGTAGGAAGGGAGAAAACCCATTCTTTTTCTTCTTTCATTCTACTAATCTTAATTCTAGTTTTATCTTTGATTTAGCTTTATTAATTATTTTCAAATTTCTGAACTTTTCAAAGTTATTGCAGAATTTCTTATTGTATGTCTCACTTCTATTTCAATGTTGATCTTTACACTTCGATTATCTTTCTTATTTATTTTGATTTTGATTTTAGTACTATTAACTGTCTTTGACTTTCTCTTCAATTTTGATATTTGTACTTCGAATGTGTTTCTTATTTATTTCGATTTTGATTTCCTATTTTGATATCTGTACTTCAACTGTCTTTCTTATCTATCTCGATTTTGATTTCCTAATTTCGATTTCAGTACTATTGAATATCTTTATGACTTTCTCTTCAATATTGACATCTGTATCTTGAATGCCTCTTTTCAATTTCGATTTCAATATCTGTATCTTGACTGTCTCTTTTCAATTTCGATTTCGATATCTGTATCTTGAATATCTCTTTTCGTTTTCAATTTTGATATTTGTATCTTGACTGTCTCTTTTCGATTTCAATTTCAATATTTGTATGTTGAATATCTTTTTTTGATTTTGATATCTGTACTTTGACTGTCTCTTTTTGATTTTGATATATGGATTTTGATCTCTATTTTTTTTATTTGATTTCTAAATGGTTTACTCAAAAATTTTCTTTTCTTGATTTACTGAGTATTGAATATTTTGTTTAAGCTTACTAATGTTGTCCTATTGTATTAATGAATCAATGTGCAAGAGAATTATTATTACGTACGATCGTGATTAGAAAAATTGAGGGACACCTCAATTAGAATAAATTATTATTGTCATGATTAGATATATTGAGGGACGCCTTGATTAGAATTAATTATTATGACCATGATTAAAGAATATTGGGGGATGACTTAATGAGAGAAACATGCACATTTAGTTAAGAGTCTTAACAATGAGATGAGGAGAATAATTTTACTAAGCTTAGTTTCATCAATGATTTATGATGACTTTATTGTTGAAGGTATATTCATAAATTATGATTTCATGTTGAAGGTATTTTCAAAAATGTTTTATGATTTTTAGAGAGATGAAGAATTATGAATTTTTGAAAGGAAAGATGAAAAAGAATGGTAAAATGTTTTTTGTATATATGACGACTGAAATATCATTAGTTCAAAAACTTATAAGTGTTTTTGCTAATTTCTACTGAGTTATATCTCACTAAATTTTGCGTGGTATAGAAAATGCCCACACTAAAGTTCCTGATTGATCTTCGAGTTGAACAAGTGTATATGCCGGATTTGGGAGATTATGTCTTTTCATTCACTATAGAGGACCTCTGTCTGATCATCCTGCTATTCGATGAGTAGTAATAATAGAGTTGTAAATTAAAATATGTATATAAGTAGCACTTCTTAGGCTTTTAATGTTTTTTTTAGCATCATGCAAAGACCTAGAGGAGCCTAACTTTTGACTATAGGTGCTAACTTTTTTAGAAGTGCTACTCATATTATGTGATGCATGTATATATTAACTAGTAACTCTGGAAGGATTCTACCCTTTGCACCGCGATGCTCTAGCCTCAGGTTTCTGTTCTGAAACAGGGGAATGCACCACGCCGTGGCATAAACATGTCTGTGCCGTGGCGTGAGCTGTTGAACTTCATACTTGACTTTCTCTTGGGCTTTCTCATCCAATGTTGGTTCAAATCTTCCACCAATCTGCTTGTTTGCAGTTCTTCCTGCAATAGAAAAGTCATTAAGTCAATAACAATTACAAATCTACTTAATCACTTACAGAATTTGTACAATTTGTTCAAAACCATATAGGAAGATATCAAAGTAGAGTTTGACAAATATGAGACTAAAACCTTCCATATATACAGAATAACGATGACTAAGCTATCAATATAGCATAAATATAGAGCACAAATAGCTACATTTCATGGAGGTATCAGTGCTGCGTAAGCCGGATCTCGCGGAAAGAATGATTGCTTGGTCTGTGAAACTCTCCGAATTCAGTATCACTTACGAGCTAAGACAAGTCATAAAGACTCAATTCTTATTCGATTTTTTTGTTTAGCTTACACCATATTCTAGTCATCCTAGAGCGAATTCCTAGACCATCTACGTTGATGGATCTTCGAATCCCAAAGGGAGTGTCATCAAATTAATGTTAGAAAATGAAGTTGGACTCATTTTAGAACATTCTCTAAGGTTTGAGTTTTCGACTTCAAACAACCAAGCTGAATATAAAGTATGCATTGCAAGCATCAACATGGCAAAATAGATGAGGGCTACAAATATAATTCTATCCATTGATTCGCAGCTAGTGACATCCTAAATTCAGGGCAAATACTGGGCTAAGGATCCCTTGTTGCAAAAGTACTTAGCCAAAGTAAAGAAGTTAATGGAAAGCTTTGACAATGTTAAGGTAGAACACATTCCAAGGGAGCAGAATTCTAGATCTGATGTCCTATCAAAGCTTGTCAACACTAAGAGCCCTGACAACAACAAGTCCGTAATCTAGGATACCTTATTCACTCCCAGTATTACGAGTAATGAAGTCCTTCTACTAGAAGACGACGAAACCTGGATGACACTTATAGTTGCCTACCTCTATAATGGCTTATTACCTAAAGACCATAAAGAAGCCCAAAAAATAGTATGGATAATGACTTGGTATACCATCCTTGATAATCAACTGTATCGTCACAGGTTTTCTTCTCCCCTCCTTAAGTGCCTTGGTCTTAAGGAAACATAATACGTCTTGGCTGAAATCCATGAACGGAGCTCTAGCCATCACCTCGACGAAAAGTCCCTAGCATAGAAAGTGCCAAGGGCTGGATATTATTGGCCTAGTGTGGAAGTTGACAGCATGGAACGTGTCCAGAAATATGATCAATGTTAGCGATTCTCGGATATCTATGCTTCCCTACCAGAAGAACTATCTACGATGTCAGTCCTTTGGCCTTTTTATCAATAGGGGATGGATATCTTAGGTCCTTTCCCCCAAGCACCAGGGCAGGTCAAGTACTTAGTAGTGGCGGTTGATTATTTCATCAAGTAGATTGAGGCTGAACCGTTACCCACCATCACTTCAGCCAGGATGCAGAAATTTGCTTATAAGAATATTATTAGCAGGTTTAGTATTTTGGAGTCTATCGTCACAGATAAATGAACCCAAGTCATATATCAAAAGTTCAATGATTTCTTAGTTGGTCACAAGATCAAATAACATTTCACCTTAATGGAACATCCAAAGACCAACGGGTAAACTAAAGCTGCCAACCAAGTCCTACTTAGAGGAATCATAAAAAGACTTGATGATGCTAAGGGAAATTGGGTGGTGCAGCTCGATTATGTCTTATGGGCACATCGAACCACACCATATTCCTCCATAGGAAAGACTCTCTTTAAATTGACCTATAGTTGGGAAGTTATGATCCAGGTAGAAATAGGAGATCTGAGCTGGAGGAGACAGAACTTTTTAGAAGAAGCCAACTCAGACCTCATCCATCATGACCTAGACTTGTTAGAAGAACAACACCACATTGCTTATGTTCGTGAAGTCACCCTTAAACAGAGGATTGTAGTTCGATATAACTCTAAAATGATTCCACAAAGATTTAATTCTGTGACCTTGTATTTCGTAAGGCGGATGTTAAAGGTAAAAATGCGAAAGATGGAAAGTTAGCTCTTAATTAGGAAGGACCATACAAGATCGTGTCCAAAACAAACATAGGAGCCTATACTCCAAAAACTCTCTCTAACAAAACTATCAAGAATTTATGGAATACTGATAAGCTAAGAAAATATTACAATTAGATGTCTTTAATTGTTATTTTTATCATGCAAGTGATGAGTTTTGACATAAATAAATAAGTTATTATTTTTTCAATACTTCACCTTATTCATTTATAACTATTGCAACTCACAAGGTTATCACACCTTAGAGTGGTCCGAGGAATACAAGGCCCAATCAGGATTAATTATTTTGATGCGTAAATGAAGGTAAAAAAAGAGAATTTACTTGACCGATATCTGAGTTAAAGGAGTGAATTCAAGAGTTTTAACTCGTACTCTAGCCAACCTGACCTTAACCCATAAACTTAAAAGTTTAAAGAGGTTAAGAGTATTCAACCGTAGCCTGGGATATGTGGACGCCACTCCAAGAGACTTTTGTATCAAAATCATACTTTATAGTTTCAGCATTGAGCCAGACCTTAACCCATAAGCCTAAAAAAGGTTTATAGAGGTTAAAAGTAACAGACCGTTGCTTGCGATACGTGGACGCCGCTCCAAGAGGCTTCTGTGTCAAAATTATACCTCTTAGTTTCACATTTAAAGATTTGACTGAGTGTCAACAGAAGTTAAGAAATGTGACTTATAAATAAATCTAGTGGACTCCGGTAGAAGAACCACCGAGATTGAGCGTTGGACCCATCTCGTTTACGTAAAACACGAGTATTGGCTAAGTATGAAAAACTACTCAGATTGAGTATTAGACCCATCTTGGTTGAGAAAAACATAAGCGTTTGCTAAGTGTAAAAGAGAAATACCGAGATTGAGTGTTGGACCTATCTCAGTAGAATAAAAGCAAGAATACGCACTAAGTATAAATGGAATCACTAAGATCGAGTGTTGGACCCATCTCAGTGAGGAAAAAGAAAAGGCAACAGGAATATGAAGAAAAATATTCCAAGTGCTGAAATTAAATAAATGCCCGAAACAGAGACTTGTCCAAGTACAAATAAAACTAACCCTAGGCAAGGGGCAAAATAAAAACAAAAAAAAACAAAAGAAAGAATCAAGCATCTAGGGCAGGCTCATTTGGGGTAGGCTCTTTTTTTGCCTCAGCTTCTTCTGTTGGGCCACCCTCTGAACTCTCCTATCCCTCTTCTTTGCTGATGTCCACTGTCACAAGAACTTGATTCACAATAGTGACTTCGAGAATGGCATCCATAATACGACCATCCCAAACCACCTTCCTCGAACCAATTTCCTCCTCGATAAGGTCCAGGTTTAACAGGTGAGGTTGAGCTAGGGAATTAAAGAAGGATTCATCCACTGAATTGGCCCATTCATCCTCTAGATATAAAATATCATTTTTAAGTTTGGCCTCGGACTGGCGAAGAATCTCATTCTCATATCGGAGGACGGTCAGGTTGGACTCGGTAGAAGATATTTGATCGTTTAAAAATGTTCTCCCGAGCAACTCCCTTAGCAACTTGGGCCCGGAGCCTGACTACCTTAACAACCCCATCAACAACTTTGGCCTGGAGCCCTGAGATCTCAGCTCTGTGCAAACTGAGTTCTTCATTGACTTGAGCAAGCTGCCCATTTTTCTGAGCAACTACTAGTTCGAGCCCCCGCTTTTCACCTCGTAAGGCGTCTGGCTCTTTCTCCAATTCCCGAGTTTGACGAACAAACTCAAAAGCGGACTCCGGAAACCAGAGGATGAAAGCATTTCGCAGAGCCTACACTTGGGAATCCCGGAAAAGCTCTTTCAAGTTCTGCTTTATTAAGATGTCTTGGTCAACCAGGGATAGAAGAGCGTTGTTAATGATCAGCCTAGGATCAACACCTCTGCCCCAAAATGAACCTCCAGAAAAGTGCAAAGGCGCATCCTTGGGGATTTTGGACTCTCGGCCATCAGTAAGGTTAAGGTGAGCAGCCTCGGTAATTGGTCTTTTTCCTCTCTACTCCCTTCGCCTATCTACTTTCCTCTTCCGAGGCCAAAGAGGTTGTGCAGGTGATCTGGGATCTGCCTACTGTACAGTAGATTGAGAAGGAAGAACATCCACCGTGGTTCGAGGAGGTGGAATAATGACCGTGGGCTGGGATCCACACCCTTAGGCCTCAGTTTTCCTTTAGGCCAATCGCAGGGTGAGAGCTTTAAGACCGCTAGGAGATACCATACTTTTTGCAAATAAAAAACAAATATGTTACAACACTTAAAAAAAATTAGAAATACAAGTTTACTAAATATATGTTATACCACTCACCTTGTGTACGATTTAACTTAAGTATTATAGTATTTTTTATAAGTACCCACCACTCACACCATTATCACAACTATCATGCATAAAAAAAAATCATCTTTGATAACTTTATTCAAGTATTCATCTTTAACTCCATTCACAACAACTTTGATCTTACGGGTGAAAGGTAAAATGAATGAAGAATCCAACTTTTTGAAACAGGGAAACCATGACAGGGGAAAAAAGAGACTTTTGTTATTGGGATGTGATTCTACTGCCACGTAAGTATACACGCTAGAAAAGAAAGTAACTGTAGAATTTGATGGGTAAAGACTGCCAGTGCAGAACAGGAGCGCTAAGAAGAAAATGAGGAAATGGTTTGTGGAAGCGCCGTTAATTTTTTAACAGTGGGCAATGTAAATGAAGTGTCAAATTTATCTTAGTTGGCAAAATTTGATTGGTGAGAAAGGAACAGAGATGGGGAAATTGGGACAGACAATTTGTATCCCCTTGCATATACGGAGAAGTTCCACGTACTCTTAAGAGGAAAATTTTCTTCCTCTATGCAGTATCCCAATCACTCATTCTCTTTTTTACTCTCATTCTTTCTCCTCTTCTTTTTCAAAATCATGGATTAAAAACCTCCTCAAAGAAGAATTCCTCCACGAATATATAAGAATTTTTCTACATATACCCCAATGAAGACCACTCCAAATTAATTAACCTCGTACCATGCAACTAGGATGATTTAGAGTTACAAAAATAACTCATCTATCTGCCGTAATTGAAACAAGGAAAGAAGATTTTTTTTTTCCTTCTTTTGGTTTCGAATAATCAAATACAGGGATAGTATTTAATTTCTTGTTTTTTTTCATTGTAATGTCACTTCATAAACTCTACATATTAGATTCTCACATAAATTCGACTCACAAGGATTGTTTTCACTTTTTTTTTCCTCCGTGATTTTGATGAACCTCAAACGGGGAAAAACGACACTATACAACTTATTACTGTTTAACCAGCAGCAACACCAAGTCTCTCTCTCAATATCTTGACTCCCATATACCTGCACCAAATTGAAAAAAGTCAAACATCGTTAGCATATAGCAGCTGTACATAGAAAAATGCTAATTACACGTTAGTTCTACATTCACATTTTTCACATTTATATATTTAATAAAATTAGAACGTAAGTGTGTAAAAAAATTAAATATATCCATGTATAATTAAATAGTTAAAACTGTTATTTAGGTGTAAAGAGACGTGTGTAAATGTAACATTTTTGCTATAAGTACGTATATATACACACAAATGGGACACATATTATACCTTCCGAGCATCATAACAGTTGCCTGAGGATTAGTTCCAGGAGAATAGTTAAAGGTGGAACCATCGATAACGCGCAGTGCATCCACACCAAGAACCTTATAGTCCCTATCAACAACTCTCCCAACTTGGCAGCCCCCATGGTAATGCCATATGGTCATCACAGTGTCTTTGCAGAAATTCTCCAGAGACAACGAGGCATTCGCGTGTCTAGGCAACAAGTTCACTGGGGAACTTGCAGTCATGTTCAGTAGCACGGACACTGGCATGGTTTTGTATCTGAATGGAGAGAAAGCCTTGGATTCGATTATCTTTTCGATGGTGCTAATGCCCTGGACGCATCTCTCTAGGTCTCTGGGGTCCTGGAAGTAGTTGAAGGTCACTAGGGGGTTCTCATTTGGATCACGGTTTCGGAGCTCCAGGTGGCCTGTTGAAATTGGACCCATGATTTTCTCCAAGATGAATCCGCCTCTGAACGCTGCCTGGTCAAGAGTGTCCATCGTTTCTATTGCTTTTGCCAGGGCTTCTGGGGTCCTTTGCTTTGGGGGCACCGTGGAGAGTTGACCAATCTGCATTTTTTGAATTGTGATTTGATTGTGACCAAATTAAAAAATGTGGTTTATTTAAGTAACCTTTTAGCATATTGGTTAGAGTTAGAGATGAAATAGCTACCTGAAAAAGTTGTTTAAGCCAAATCATAACTAAAGTCACTTGTTATGGAATAAAAACAAGAAATATTAAATAAAAAGTTTTGTTAAAATGTACACTTATAAACAGAACTCTTAAATAAAAAGTAAAATATTTTAAATTTTTAATATATTAAATATTTATTTATTTATTAATAAATTTTGCTATTAAATGATGGAACGCATAAGCGCTGACTCTTACTACCATGAGATGCATGGTTTTTTTTTTTGTTGAAATTTGTTAAAGATGGTTAAACTTTTTTTAAAAAAAGTTTATTTTTTATATTGAGATTTGATGTGGTCTAGTTTTTTATAACATATATTTTTTTAACAAGTATTTTTAGGACATTCAATAGACAAATTCTTATAACTATGCATCTGAATAAGTAAAATTTAATTTTGATGTAATATAAAAAAATTATATTTATAACTAATGATATATTGTTATATCATTTAAAGAGTTTGACATTTCGTATATTTTCTGTCTAATTATAACTATCTTTTTAGAAAAAAATGATTTGTCTCAATTTATTTGTCATTTTATAATATCAAGAAACATTAATTTTTTTAACCTTACCCTCGTTATTTATTATCCCAACTAAATCAATAACTACACATAATTCATAATTAATTGATTTCTATAATTTTTTTGAAAAAGGTAATTTAGTCATATTAAACTATTTTTTTATATTTGATATTATTTAATAATATTGTTAATCCTTCTACAAAAATCTTAAAAGACAGATGGAGTAATTGTTAACATAGTTAAACTCATTTGATAATGTGTGTAAACACAATATGAATTGATAGTGTAAAAATGTTTTATGAATCAAGATTCAAAATTAAACTCTAACAAGTATTAACAAGCAGCACATTATGTTAACATGACTAAATTAGATAATGGGACAGATGGAGTAACTGTAGTCAAACTTATTAGACAATATGTGTAAACACAATATTAAATGATATTGTAAAAAATGTTTTATGAATCAAGATTCAAAACTAAAGTCTGACAAGTATTAACAAGCAGCACATTGTTGAGTCCATAGTAAGGACTTATAAGCATTAAGACCAAGACCTTGTACCTTGGGGGAGAACATTCCGTAGTCTCTTGGGGAACCACCGGCAAAGTTTTCGCCGCTGGCAGATTCAATGTAGCTGCCAAAGTTGGTGATGCCGACGACCTGAATGAGGGAGACCTCTACGGGGGCAGGAGATGGGATAAAGATGGCGTTCATGGGGTTATCTGACATTCCCTGTCCTACCAATGGCTGGTCCAATACTATACTGATGTTATGGGCCCGAAGGTGCTCTTCTGGTCCAATTCCACTCAGCATTAGAAGCTGTGGGCTTCCAAGTGCACCAGCTGATACAATGATCTCGTTCCTGGACCCGTGCTTCAGGTATGCCTCGTGTTTTCGCCCTGATGCATCCCTGAATATTACTCCATAGGCTCTTGGCCTTGATACACCTGTTGAATTTCAAGATTCACTGATCAATTAATGGACCACCAAAATAAGAATGCCCAGTTGCCCATTGTATTTTTATATCTGAACCAAATTAAAATGAAACACTACGAGAGCATTATTTTGGTATTTTTTTTTCCTGGATATAGTAGTACTCACATAAGTTGTTGACAATTTTATTGGCCAGTTGTATTTAATAAAATTTTAAATATTTATTATAAATCAGCATTTAAAAAATATTGACAATTCACCATAATACCATAACATCAAGTATTACAGTAATTCCAAACATTTTACGATTGATATGATGAAAATCATAAAATAAGTTCACATAATTTTTTTATTTATTTAAAACTACTGGATTTTTTGTTCACTTCACTTCAATTCTCTCAATTTCATCATATTCATGTATAAAATAAAAATAAAAATGAAAATGGATCAATGATACGCACCTTTAAATCTAAACAAGATCCTATGCACGGTGGCATGCAAAAGTAGAGTAATTCCAGTGGGGTTAGCATATTCCAAAAGATCAGCAGCGGTGTGCCTCTGACCATGCTGGTCAAAGATGGTCCCCCCAACCTTAGTCCCATAAACATGATCATAAGTGAAGCCATTGTTAGGCAGCACCCCTATCTCCAGCAGTCCATCCCGCACAGCTGACTGCCACTGCCGCAGCTGTGGCTCAAAGGCCACCAATTTCTCCACCCATTGGTACGACTCATTCACTGCCCTTCCGTCCCAACCCGCTTCCCTAACAATAACAATCAATGCACACAAATTTTATATACGTGTGGTTGAATTGAAAGTTGAAATATCTTCATGAGAAATGCTTTTTTTCACAAATTTAGATTAGTAAAATGAGTCACAAAATGTAAATTCATTTGTTATTTTTATTCGTTTTGTCAAATTATCTATTCATAATTTTCGTCTGATTATGAAATTGCATTTTTTTCTTAATTTTCATTGGTTCAAGTCCTTTATAAATAACATTCGTAGAAAATAATCGTGAGATATAGCACTACTCTATCTTGATCCATTCATAGACCAATTGAGTAATTTTTGGTTAGACATTGACATATCATAATTACTCCATTCAATATTAAACATGTACTCCATTTAATATTAGAATAATTCTAAATTATTTTAAGTAATTTTTTTATTAATTTTCTTAATTATTAAAAAAAGTATGGAATGTTTTTTTATGTTTTTAAAATATTAAATATATTTATTTTTTTATTTAATATTTTTTTATAAAATATTAAAAAATTTATTAAGAGAAAATGTTAAGAAGATATAACAAAACCTTATTTTTAATATTAAACATATATAAAGTTAAGCCAATTAAAAATATACCAATCTCAAAAAATACTTTTATATATGTAAACTAATGAAAAGTATTTAAAAGATGATATGATACACATAAAAAAAAATATGGCAAGGAGTGCCTTCTTAAGAATTTCTCTAGACAAATAATGCATAATATATACATGCGCTTGCCTTTGCCTATTGCGTACCTTACATAGCGAGGACTAGCACGACTGTAGAAGCCAGCGTTCAAACAGCTTCCGCCACCAAGCACACGAGCTCTTGCGTTTATGACTCCGTCTTCAGAGATGAAGCGCTGAGAAGGAGAGGTAGGGGTCGTGTCTGAGAGGGCAGCACCAAAGGCGCCTAAGTTGGTGATGTTGGGGTTGCCATAAGGTGAACCACCGCGTTCAAGCAGCAAGACGCTGTAATTTTGGGACAGGGTTGCGGCTAAAGGGCACCCAGCGGTGCCGCCACCAATTACGATGTAGTCGTAGTATGAGATATTTGGTGCTGAGGTTGCATTGTGCATAAATGTATAGTTCGGAGCTGTATATATGAGAACAACACAAGTACAGGACAATCTCAGAAATTAACCATCTTAGATTTCCCGAAGAATCTTAATTTTACTAGTCCTATGATGTTTTGCTAGCTCTTGTTTGCACCCCTCCTATTGGTAAAAAATAAGAAACAAAAACTTTTCTTAACATACTTTCATAAAATTTTTCTATTCCATTCTATGTGATTTTCTCTCTTACCATCCTCTCAAATATAACTTTAGTTACTGCCTTATTACTTTTCTGATACAGCAGTAACTAGTTGAAATTGTATTTCCCTTTTCCTTTAGCTATAGTGACTTGATAATAACTCTTTTCACGTATCATACATGAGAACTTTACCTAGTGATAGAAAAATGCTAAAAGGTTTCCTCTCATTAAGCAAGCTGTACAAAGTGCCCTGCGCTGTACGCATAATGGCACGAAAAGTCTTCGACCTTTGACACTATTACTAGTACTATTTACCTATTACTTACCAAACTCCATCAGACACTATACGGTACTTGTTTCACCCTGCAATCAGTTATTGAACAAAAGATAGATATAGGAGTTCTGTTATTTGACCACCTAGATAAGTCACTTCATTCACATCTATATACATGAATTCATTCTAACTTTATATATAATATATGACTGTACCTCGCCTCACTCACATAAATGTATGGTGTTTCAAGAAGTATTAAATTTAGGTATACAAAAAAACATTATTGAGAGAGTAGAACAAAGATTCATTTATTACCTTTTTGGGAAGCACAATGTTCAGGAGACAAGAGAATCCCAGCAAGAGCAGCAAGAAGCAGCCTCCACCACCAAACACCCATTGCAGTTACTGATCACTTGTCAGGCACAGAAGTACGTACAGCTAAACTTCAATAAATAAAGGCCTTGTGATGAAACGAGTTTGGTTTATGTTCCACTGACCTGTAACAACCTTTCATCCTAATTATATAAGGTGGAAATCCCAACTATCTCGTCGGCAATAAGTTTGAGTAATGTAAAGATCACTTACTGTCTTTGTCGCCGAAAATTAAAACCGTAGTGCGGTTAATGTTGTGTGGAACATGGCGTGTAAAGATTCAAGAAAATGCAGACATTGTGATATGTAAATCACACTCCGAAGTCCTTGCCTCGCTAATTTGTAGCACCAATGAATCGGAGTGAGAACAAAAATTAGAGATAAATATGTAATGGGAGGAGATATAAACTTTAAGAAGTAAACCCAAGAAAAAAAAAATACTTTAAGAAAAATTTTTAGGTAGAGGAGGGAAGTTGGAATACAGATGGGTTTTGTTAATTGCACCTAATAACTGCCACTGCCAGTGGCCCCTGGCCTTTATTGTGGCTTTTTTTTTTCCTTTGGCACCCTTTCATTGTAGAGATGTAGTACGTGGTGACGGGACATGATCCTCTTAATTTTCGGATATATGAGATTAAAGAAAGGAAATATATGTAATGCGAGCTTTAATTTTTTAATTTAATTTTACTTTATTTTTGAGATATAAATTATTTTACACTATATTCACTTATATATTGTTATGCAATTAAAATATTGTTTTTGGTAGTTGTAATTAAAATAGTTTAATTTTTAATAACAAGAGAATTCTAACTCTTCTTTACTACGTGACAATAAATGATTAAAGAGTTCTATTAGACAAAAATTCTCACAATATTAACAAAACTTTCATCACAACCATTTTTTTTCCTCACAATGAATGGCTCACCTTGATTTTTTTTAAGATATGTAAGATAAAGAAATTTGGGTAATAATCATTTTTTATTATTAAATGATAAAGTAAAAAAAATTATAATTTTAAATTTAAATTATTAAATATTTAACATTTTAAGTAATTGATATAATAATCATATGCATGATTTGATGGTAGTATAAATTTTTTTTATAGAGATAAAAATCAAATCCTTAAAAACAATATGAAAGTCCATAAATTGTAATCGAGGAACATAAAAAAATGAAACTAAAGAACTCTAGTTAAGATTTTGTCCATTACCACATTCAATTAATTTAACATTTACAGCAAATTAGTGTGACATCTAATTTGGGGACCCATTAAAGCTTTATAGTGTTCAATCGGTAATAGTTGATAGATCGTTTCAGCTAGCTGTGAGGAAAGATCATTAATGGGATCCAACAACTTCCGTTATAAGTAGTTCAGATTCACTTCATGTTGTCGACAGTTCAATATTACGTCACCACCTTTTAGATGGACTGAAGTGAAGTGTTCCAAAATTCAGGTAGCTGCATTGATTACACCTTCTGTAAACCACTGCTTGTGAACAGCTTGCCTTCCCGGCTACAGTATATATTGTGCGACAGCTCGCTTTGGTCGCTCCTCATTTGTGTTGTGGGGACAAGACCATGGCCATTGTTTTTCTTTCCAATTGACGGCATGGCCATTATTGGGCAATGTT
Source organism: Ormosia semicastrata (assembly GCA_029884595.1). Classification (NCBI taxonomy): domain Eukaryota; kingdom Viridiplantae; phylum Streptophyta; class Magnoliopsida; order Fabales; family Fabaceae; genus Ormosia; species Ormosia semicastrata. The sequence goes on along the minus strand of JAQQTO010000057.1, from coordinate 47,044,139 downwards.
ACATTTATAATTGTTGGCCGTGGCATTCAATACTTTTTTTTTTCTCATTTAGAATTTGGTTACGATGCATAGACATGGAAATAAAATATGATATAAACACAGACACAAAAATATATTAATATAAGACATAAACATAATATATATATAATTAATATTAAATTAAATTAAAAAAATTAATTGATTTATATATATAATTATAAAATTTAAGAAAAAAATTCATAATTCATTAATATCATTTTTATAAGTTTAAAGATTTATAATATCTTAATATATGTCATATGTGCCAATATTTACTATCTAATAAGTTCTTCCTAAAAAACATATAGCATAATTTCTATTGATATTTTTTAAAAAATTTCTTAAACCAACATCTCCTAATAGAAGTAAGTATGTACAAGTACATGTATATCCAAAAAAATAAACTAAATGAAATAGTGGTGTGAGATAAGTTTTGGTGATGACGAAGTAGACAACTTGATACAGGTAGAGGTAAAAAGAGCAGATAAAAATAGTGGTGTGTAAAAAAATAAAACTTAAAAGCCTGATAGTGACGTGTGAAAAGATAAAACTTAAAATATTAGTATGAAAAAATAATGACTTGAGATGTCAGTCTTGTGATTGAGTTTAGATGAGTTATGGGCTTACTAACTCGATGTTAGTAATGAAAATTAATCTTTTTTAAAAAAAATATTAATGAGTCGTGTCTAAACTGTATCTTAAAAGTGTCTAAGCATGTTTAAGATGTGTCCAAGCATGTACAAGATGTATCCAAGACGTATCCAAATTGAAAAAGAATAATCTTTTTAATTGGATACATTCAGACACGCAGGATATGTGTGTCATACGAACGTCCTCATATGTCCGACACAGATATATATTCGACACGTGAACACAGTTCAAAAATGGTGTGTACGTGACTCATAGGTAGTGGGATTCTTATGCATTTTAAAAGACACCAATTTAGTAGTTTGCAATACATTATTTCTCTATTTTTATTATTTTTGTGAGGATTTTAGATTTTTTAAAGTAATTTTTGAGTAAGTAAGTATCTATCAATCATTAATAAATGGATCCATTCATTTATCAATGATTGATAAATACATATTTACTCATAAATTACTTTAAAGATCTTCCTCCTTTTGTGAGATATGATGAACTGCTTATAGAATGAGTCTCTAGTTTGGTTGGTTTGGTTGCAAATAAGTTGAGCCTTCGTAAAGTTCTTTATAAGTTTGTTGACTTGCATTGTGTTTAGCATAGGTATTTTATATGGGAATTTTATATGTTCAACCTTTAGGCAATATGGGTAGAGGACTTGTCATTATTGATGCATATTATTTGTTTTCTAATCTTATCGTGGAGGGTCAATCTCGAATGCAGGATTGTAATGAAAATTTCAACTTTCAACTTGGCCTTGTTTAAGTGGCCTTGAGACTGTTCCAAGTAGGCCATTTTAAATCATATCATCTTTATTTTGCTGACAAAAGAAGTCAATGTCTTTATTTCTACTTTTGCACAACTAAAATGATTTAACAATTGAGAGACCTTCTCACATTCTGATCGTGATGGAGAGACTCTCCATCCTGGTCAGCTGTGGCCAAATTAAGTCAAACTAGGATTTATTGAAGTCTATCAGAATAGCTTAGAGTTTAAGTCATTTCACTTGCCTGATGTAGTGAACCTAAGGTTGCATTACATGCATTGGTCAAACTTCTATTTGTGCAAGGAAAACCGTTGAGGAATTCTGTATGGATTATATAAAAAGCCTGAAGTAGGTATGGTCTTTGCAGGTATACATGTCAGATGACTTAGTCTAGTAATACAGGTTACATGTTTGACTAATTAACATTTCAAAATATATTGTACAGGCCTTGAGGCATATAAGACAAATTGCACAAGAATCAAGTGGAGAAGTTCATTATGGTGGGGGACGCCAGCCTGCTGTCTTGAGGACATTTAGTCAGAGACTTTGCAGGTAAGGCCCTACTATACATGGTATCCAGAATCATTGCAAAGTTGGGCATTTGGTTAATCACTTTATCTTGCTTACTGACCCATAATTTATTTAACATTTTGATTCTTAAAGGATTCAATGATGCTGTCAATGGGTTTGTGGATGATGGTTGGTCATTGATGGGTAATGATGGGGTGGATGATGTGACCATAGCCATAAACTCATCTCCCGAGAAGTTTTTCAGCTCCCATTATAATACGTCAATGCTCCCAGCATTTGGAGGTGATGTCCTGTGTGCCAAGGCATCAATGCTGCTGCAGGTACTTCCTAAGCAAATAAATCTATGAGGAAATTATCGTTTTTGTCTAAATTAACTCCAGTATAATAGTAATAATTTCCAAGAACTCTTCTGTGCTTCCACTAACAACTTGCTAGAATCTTTATTTTCAGTATATTTATCTTCATTATACTTAATTATAAAATGGTGGTCTGCAGAATGTTCCTCCTGCTTTGCTTGTTCGTTTTTTGAGGGAGCATCGTTCAGAGTGGGCTGATTATGGAGTTGATGCATACTCTGCTGCATGTCTTAAGGCTAGTCCTTATGCAGTTCCTTGTGCAAGACCTGGTGGCTTCCCCAGCAGCCAGGTCATTTTACCAAAACCCATAAACCCAATAACGAAAAAGGAATTTGCCTTTCTTTGTCTACTCTGGTCCAGGAATGAGATCACAATTTTTTTTAAAAAAAAATCTATAATAACAGAAAATCAATCACATTAATAGCTTTCCTTGAAATTGCATGCAAGCACCCAACTAGTACTTAACTATTATGCACTTTCTCCACCATACGCATCATCATCACATGAATTTGAGCACATCATGTTTTCTAAATCAGGTTAAGGCCCATGAATTCTGGTTCCTGAATGTCAATAAAGAGTTATTAAAAAGGAATAGCGGCATGAAATATCTTCATTACTATGTTTCCATGCAGGGATTTATGAGAATAATGGGGGTATCTAATGGTTTCTTCTAATGGAGGTTTGAATCAAATACGAGCTGGAGTAAGCATTTGACTCATTAATCCTATACTATCTTTGCACAACTGATGCCTGCAATTTTTGACTTTCCATAATTCATAGCTTTCCTACTTATTCTCTCTCTCTCTCTCTCTCTCTCTCTTTTAAATTATTTGTGTGTGTGTTTGTGTGCGCTGCAGATATGTGACATGGTTACCATCGCAAGATATTTAAATGTCACACTAGTAGTTCCTGAACTGGATAAAACCTCCTTTTGGAATGACCAGTGAGTGGAACCAGTTCTGTTTCTCCCTTTGTTTTTCTGGGTCTACCAATGGAATTGAGGTGATGGAATTAGATATTTTCTTACTGATCTCCTCTTGTTTTTGAAAGTATTAGCCACATGTGGCTAATTCAAAGGACAATAGTTGTGCACTGAGCTCACTTTTTTTTAAAGCATGGGTAAAAGAATGATCAATTGAACATGCTAAGTAGCTAATAAAAATTGTGTACTTGTCATGGCAGCCAATTCAAAGATATATTCGATTTGGATTATTTCATGACATCTTTGAGAGATGAGATTCGGATACTGAATGAACTGCCTCCCCAACAGAAGCAGAAGGTGGAATCAGAGTCCCTCTACTCTATGCCACCCATTAGTTGGTCTAATATGACATATTACTATAATGTGGTATGTAACCTTCAAGCTAAAGCTACAATATTAATATACACACCTTGTCAAATTATATAAAAATTAACTTCAATTTTCATATTAAAAAAAAACAAACACAGATTCTTCCTCGTATAAAAACATATGAGGTGGTACACTTCACTAAATCTGATGCAAGGTGTAAAATCTAAGAAAATGAGAGTGAATAAACTTTGTATTTCATTGAATGAATCTATATCTTCAGAGTGACAGGGAACAACTATTTATACTAGTTACTAGGGTTGACAACAGAAAGGGGTAAGCTAAAATAAAAAAAAAGGGGCAGAATGGGAATTCTACACTCCTCCTCAAGTTGGAGCATGAAGGTTAATAATGCTCAACTTGCTGATAAGAAACTCTAATTTGTCTCTTCCAAAGGGCTTGGTCAACATGTCAGCAACTTGTTCCTTGGTGTCGATCTTCAAAGGCTTAATTTCCTCAGACTGCACTCTTTCTCTAACGAAGTAGCAATCCATCTCCACATGTTTGGTTCTCTCATGAAAGACAGGGTTGGCAGCTATGTGAAGAGCTGCTTGGTTATCACAAAACAATGGGGTAGGAGTATCTTGTGCAACAGATAATTCATAAGATATCTAAGCCAAATAAGCTCACTAACTTGTTGTAGCCATGGACCTATGTTCGGCTTCAGCAGAGGACTTGGCTACAACGGTCTGCCGTTTTGTTCTCCAGGAGACAGGAGCAGTTCCAAGAGTGACAATGTAGCCTGTGCAGGACCTTCTGGTCAGAGGGCAGCCACCCCAGTCAGCATCACAATAGGCCTGCAGCTTCAAGTCATTACTGCTGGGGAGAAGGATGCCCTGTCCTGGAGTGGTTTTGATGTATCTTAGAATTCTGTAAGCAGCATCCATATGTTTTTGCTTTGGGGAATTCATAAACTGACATAGAGTGTTCACAGAATACGTTATGTCAGGTCTAGTGACAGTCAGGTACAACAATCTTCCTAAGAGTCTTCTGTACTGGCCAGCATTTGCATCAGGTGCCTCCTCTTATAATTTCAAGTTGCAATTTTGTTCCATGGGGAAATGGCTAGGTTTGCAATTGTGCATTCTAGTCTCATTGAGTATGTCAGTTGCATACTTTCTTTGAGTGAGAACCATTCCTTTAGCTGAACGGCTGACTTCAATACCCAAGAAATATTTGAGCGGTCCCAAGTCTTTGATGGTGAATTCCTTGTGCAGAAAGTCCTTCACCTGTTGCATAAAATTCAAGTTATTACCAGCTAGAATAACATCATCTACATAAATGAGAGAGGTGAGGAAAACCCCCTTTTGATTGTAGATGAAGAGGGAGTGGTCTGATCTGGATTGTGTGAAGCCAATCCCTTTTAAAGCCTGAGTGAATTTTTGATACCAATTCCTTGAGGCTTGCTTCAAGCCATAGAGAGACTTGCTTAACTTGCATACTCTATGGTCTCCCCTTTTAGCAAAACCTTGGGGGATTTTCATATAAATTTCTTCCTTTAGATCTCCATGGAGGAATGCATTGTTCACATCAAGTTGGTGAACAATCCATTCCTTTGCCACATCTATGGCTAAAAGGCTTCTAATGGTGACAAGTTTTGCTACTGGAGCAAATGTGTCATGGAAGTCCTCTCCCTCTACTTGTGTGAAACCTCTAGCCACAAGCCTAGCCTTGTATCTCTCAACCTCTCCATTTGGCTTATACTTGATTTTGTATATCCACTTTGAATCTATTGCTTGTCTTCCTTCAGGTAATTCTGTCAAGGTTCAAGTTTGATTGCTTTCTAAAGCATCTATCTCCTTTTGCATAGCCTTCTTCCAATGCTCATGCTTTATGGCCTGTGAGAAATTTCTAGGCTCATCTTGCTTAGAGATGGCCAAAAGGTAAGCAGTATGTGCAGTGGAGCATTTATTAAAACATATATAATCAGACAAAGGGTAATGCACAAAATTACCTGATGGAGGAATGGAAATAGAATGAGAGATAGAGGGAGGCAAATCCACTTGAAAATCTTTTAGATGACTCGGCATTTGCCTAGTCCTTGTTCCAGTGTTAATTCTGTTTTCAGTGCTGGTGTTTGCTTCCAAATTGGCAGGGTCATTATTAGCAATGTCTTGATCATTTTCATATTGATCCTTGTCAGGATTCTCATTACTGTGGTTATCAGTATTGCTAACAGGTTGTGTTTCTTGTGCAGGGTGTTCCTATTCAATGAAATCTGTTTGTTCTTTTCTATTTTCAAAATCATTGTTTTTGAATGGAAACTCCCCCTCAAGAAAGATCACATCTCTGGAAACATATATGATATTAGTGTCCCTGTCATAAACCTTATAACCTTTCTGACCTAAAGGGTAACCTAGGAAGATGCAAGCCTTTCCCTTCTCATCAAATTTTCCTTGTTTCTTATGTTTCAAAACATAAACTAGACAGCCAAAGGCCCTTAAGTAATAGTAATCAGGTCTGTGATTATAAAGAATCTCATAGGGACTTTTATTGTTAATAACCTTCGAAGGGAGCCTATTTATAATGTGTGCTGCAGCAAGAACACATTCTCCCCACAATTTAATGGGGAGACTAGCCTGAAACCTAAGGGCTCTGGCAGTTTCTAATATATGCCTATGTTTTCTTTCCACAACACTATTTTGTTGTGGAGTATAAGGGCAACTAAGATCCATCATGATTCCCTTTTGAGCATAAAAATTCTGCAAACTAGTAGAGGTAAATTCTAATTCATTATCTGATCTAACTTTCTTAACAGATTTACCAAACTGAGTTTGTATCATGCAAACAAATCTAGGTAACAATTGTTCAATTTCAGATTTAAACTTCATAAGGTAAATCCAAACTCCCCTACTGTAATCATCCACAATAGAGAGAAAGTAATGTGCTCCTGAGATAGAAGGAGTCTTATATGGGCCCCAAATATCACAATGAACAAGATCAAAACAAGATTTAGTCTTTATGGAACTAACAGGAAAAGGAAGTCTAGTTTGCTTAGCACGTATACAAGAATCACAATGAAAATGATTTTGAATTTTAGCTATATCTAAGCCTATATGGTCTATCTTGGCCTTAGAAGCATGACCAAGCCGAATGTGCCAAAGATGACTGTTAGCAGCTTTGTCAACCTTCATGGCAACAGTGTTTTCTGGTGTAGGCTCAAGGAAATACAATCCATCTTGATGCCTACCCTTCCCAATCACCATCTTGGAATGCAAGTCCTGTATAATGCAATAATCAGCAGTAAATGTTATGGCACAATTCTGTTTACTAGTTAATCTACTTATTGATAAGAGATTGCACTTAAAATCTGGAATATACAGGACCTTATCCAAGACTAACTTATTAGGTAGATTAACACTCCCTATTCCTTTAACTGAAACACTGGTGCCATTTGGAATGCAAACAGGTTGGTGCTTAGTATCAACAACATCTTTTAGCATACTTTTATCACAGGCAATATGTTCAGTGGCACCCGAATCCATAACCCAAGTGCTGTTAAGATAAAAATTACCCGCTGCATTGGAATTTTTCGCTTGGAAAGCTCCTGAAGTGGCTCCAAGATCCATGTTTAGGTGTTGAATGAGACGATCATATTGCTGTTGTGTTAGTCCTGGAATGGGACTTTCTGAACTGACTTGAGCCGCTTTGGCCCCAGGCTTCTTTGAATTCCAAGGTCCTTTCTTCTCCCAGTTGGGTTTCCTCCAATCTTAAGGATAACCAACTATCTCCCAACACTCTTCTTGTGTATGGCCAATCTTCTGACAGTGATCACATTTGGGCCTTTCTTTCTTGCTGCCTTTGCTGCGATCAACAGTGCCATACTTGGTGTTTTGGGCTTGGAAGGCAGTTGTCTCTGTGATAGGCTTATGCATGGCAGTAATGAGTCTTTGTTGCTCATCTTCAGCCACCATGTGATAAGCATGACTAAGGGAAAGATCTGGCATCATGCTGAGAATTTGGGATTTCATAGTATTGAATGCCTCATCCAACCCTATAAGGAAATCATAAAGTCGTTCCCTTTCTCTTATTCTTGTAAGACGTTTCTGAATGTCACAGCTGCATCCTTCACACACACACTTAGGCCAAGGTGAGATGGATCCAACCTCATCCCAGAGTTCCTTTAGCTTGGTGTAATATGCGGGTACAGTCAGGTTTTGTTGTCTGAGAAGAGCAATCGAACGCCTGAGCTCGTAAATCCTCGGAGCACTTTCTTTTGCTAATCTTGCCTCTAGTTCTGTCCAAATTTCTTGTGTAGTGGTTGCATATTGGACGCTGAGACGAACTTCTTTATCCATCGCGCTTTTAAGCCAACCTTTCACCATGGCGTTGCATCGCATCCAGTGTGCAAGATTGAGGGAATTCGCATCAGGCATTGGGATCGATCCATCGATAAAACCCATTTTGTTCTTGGCGAAGAGGGCGTTGCTCATGTCCACAACCTATTCTCCGTAATTACCATCATGCAAGGGCTCACTCACAAAGATCTGCCTTGGTTGATCAGAGGCATAAAGGTAGAAAAGGGGAAAGAATGTTAATATGGGCTTCGATTTCTTTATCATTCTTCAATGTGCTTTCTTTGGAATTCTTTGGTGGATCTTTCACTTCACTGCTTGAAGGTGATGACCCATCTTGATCTTTGTTTTCTGCCATACAAAAGAAATGCGATCAAGCTACCAGGATTATAGCTCTTGATACCATGTAAAATCTAAGAAAATGAGAGTGAATAAACTTTGTATTTCATTGAATGAATCTATATCTTCAGAGTGACAGGGAACAACTATTTATACTAGTTACTAGGGTTGACAACAGAAAGGGGTAAGCTAAAATAAAAAAAAGGGCAGAATGGGAATTCTACACAAGGCTTGCAAACAATGGGATTCCTGAGGAAGTTCAGAGACTTCGGTGCCGAGTGAACTACCATGCTTTGAGATTTGCTCCCTTAATTGAGCAATTGGCCAAGAAGATTGTTAGGATTCTTAAGGAGAGAGGTCCTTTCTTATCACTTCATCTTAGATATGAAATGGACATGATAGCTTTCTCTGGTTGCAACGAAGGTTGCAACGAGGAAGAGATTGATGAAATAACTAAAATGAGGTAACCAACACTCTTCTTTCTTTAACATAGGCAAAATAAATTCTAATTCTGGTGTTCTGATATTTGCACACCACTTTTACACTTGCACACATTGAACCATTTAAATTACACTCTATGACATATATTTCTACACATGCAAAGTGGTGTTAAAGCACATTTCTCATTAGTACACTAAAATTATTGTTTGCTCTTGAAAATTATTTAGATATGCTTATTCATGGTGGAAAGATCAGAAGGAGTAGATTATGAGAAGAAAAGGACAGATGGTCTGTGCCCTCTGACTCCTGAGGAAACTGTTCTAACACTTTGTGCATTGGACATTGATCGTAATATTCAAGTTTATATTGCTGCTGGGGATATATACAAGTCAGAGAAAAGATTGGCAAGTCTCAAAGAAGCCTTCCCAAATTTGGTTAGTAAACAAAACCTTTTTAGAACTCTAATTAACAATTTCTGCAATTGGTAAACAAAATGATCATTGGCTTATCTGTATTATATCTCAATAGGTTAAGAAGGATTCATTATTAGAACCCACAGAATTAGATCCTTTCCGGAATCATTCAAACCAAATGGCAGCATTGGATTATTATGTGTCAATAGAAAGTGATATATTTGTTCCCTCATACAGAGGGCACATGCATCGCAAAACTAGTTGAAGGCCATAGAAGGTGCTTTTCTTATTTTTGGTGCATTAAAGGCATGTAAATGGCTAACATGTTATTGACCATACATTAATTTTATGCTTTCAGGTACTTGGGATTCAAGAAGACAATTCTTTTAGACAGAAAACTTTGTTGTAACCCGTGCAGCCTTAATCGAAACCTACAAATAAATGAAACAGCAAAATCGTGAAACCTGTAGCGTGCAAAGCACTGCCCTCAAGGATTATTTCAGTATAGACGAAAATCCCCCAGGGTACTGCAGGCTCTTCTTGTTTGACAGGGCTTCAAGAACTGCAAAAGATTTTAAGTCACGTAACCCAGTAGAGAAAGAAAATAGAAGTGGAGAATGATGAAAAGGAAGTTCTTCAACACAAAACTTAATAAAGGATAGTATTTATAGAAAACAGTTTTTGGTCGTTGGAATATGTCCGTTAGAATATGACCGTTGGAATATGTCCGTTAGAATATGACCGTTAGAATATGTCCGTTAAAATATGACCGTTGGAATATGACCGTTGGAATACGACCGTTGGAATATGACCAGGTCAAAACTCGGATAAAACTAAATTATTTTTAAACCTCTTCAAAAACTTATTTTTCAACCAATGTGGAACATTTATTCTTTTGAAATAAAGCATTTTTCACAACAATCCCCCACATATTTCAAAAGAATATTAAATCAAATCAATAATTTTAAAAACAGAATATGGGTTACATCATGAGTGCAAACGTTTCGAATCTGGTGTCTTCTGGACTATGAACCAGACCTAGATAAATAGGATTTTAACTTACAATGTAATTGGTGAAGTTTAAACTTCTATGAACCAAAACATTTTTCGTGTAAATTAGAATCCCACTTGATCACATTTACACCCTCATTTATCTCTTGCTGTTAACGCAGTTTTACACTTTTCGGCCATGTGCGTGCTTGGTTGTTCATGAGTGCTCTAAAGACTATGCCATTATCTCATAGGAGCGGCCCCACTCCACACTCATATAGGTGATTTCATCAAGTGTATACTGCACTTTATACACCACCCGTAAGGAATATGAAATTCATTAAAAACATTTAGCTTATCCTCACATTAAATGCAGTCTAGCACTTCTCATGCTTCTCACACCATAGGAATGGACAAACTCAGTGCTAGCAGAACTAACAAGTGACTTGTTATTACCCATATGAACTTTTTTCATGGGATCTCCACTCATAAAAGTTGGGTTACCATCACTGTCTATTTCAAATTGGCTTAAGTCTCATTCCCCTCGATGTGGTATTTATTCATTTTCTACACATGGATTTTGTCAGAGGATTGACCAAATTTCCACTTCACATAATTAATAGATTTAATTCCATCTTTTAGCATATGCTTCACAGAATTGTGACGTATACATATATGTCACTTTTCATTATACATAATTTTGTTTGCTCTTACTATTTGCCATTTTGGCAATCACAGACTCTGAAGAATCTATGTCTTCAGGTTTCTTCCATAAAAGGAATATCTACTAAGAGATTTCTTAGCCACTCAGCCTCAGATCTTACCAAATTAATAAACTTGACCTCAATTTTAGATCTAACTATATAAGTCTACTTGGATGACTTCCAAGTGACATCACCTCCATTGAGGTTAAAAATAAACTCACTTGTGAATTTTGTCTCATTTGAATCAATGATTTATTTAGCATTATGATCATCTTGTCCACATATCAAATTCAACACCATGGCTCTTGGTTCATAGTCTCATCTAATCTCATAATGCAATAGGGACATGGAATACATTCATGCAAGCATCATCAAATACTTGATCATGTACATCTAGATCATGGTTATCACACTCTATACATATATAGTTAACTATGCATGTCACATAACCAAGTTAATAATAACTCAAAAAATAACAAGGATATATAAGATACTATGTAAGACATTATATGAAGCACTCAAATGCTCTATTTTAATTTTTAAACTCTACATAAACCATTATAAGGATTATATATGTGTATTTACTCATTCAATTTATAACACATGCAAAATCAAGTACATAAATGCTACCAATATTTAAGCATATTCAGATTGTGATGCACCACTACTAGATCATATTCTAAACTAAGTAGCCTTTTAACTCACTTCTAATCTCATTAAATCATGATTTTGAATTTAAAACAATTTCAACATAAAAACGAATTTATCCGAGAGAGATATAAACAAAATTGTCTTTCTAAAAATTATTTCACACAATTAGAAGCACCACAATGTCTCTTTCTTGGTTCACGTAAAGAATTTTAGTTAGACACCCCCACACTTTAATATATTTATACCAAGTCATTAACATAAATTCAAAACATAATTAAACAACAAAACCACATATCACAAAATTAGTGCATTACCCTCACCTACACACGGTTTCACCATTAACATTAATCTTACTCTAAATGTGCTTATTTTTCTTTTTCCTTTTAATTTAATAGAAACAAAAAACAAAAAAAAAAAACCTGGTGGCTGACGACAGCGCGCGGTGGAGTAGTGACGACTTTAGTCTCTTCTTACTCTCCAAAACGAGTTTGAGGGTTTTGTGTATTTTTGCTTTTGCAACTTTGATCTCCTTGAAGCCAAACATTTTCCAAAGAAAATCTTTGCCTCATTCACAGAACACATGACCTCTAAGCACCACAACAGCAAACACCACCCAAAACCAGCGTGTGAACCCACGTAACGCCGTTTGCACCTCTGCCCCTACGTCCAAAACCACGAGCTTCTCTTTTCCTTTCCATTGTGTTACCCATTTCCTCATAAAAACCTCACATTATATTAGTATCACAGAGATTGTAGGAAAAATAAAATAATATACGAACGGGTAAAATTAAACATTGCATGGATAGTATTCGCGTGCAGCAATAATCCTTGAGATTGTTGTAACCCGTGCAGCCTTAATCGAAACCTGCAAATAAATGAAACAGCAAAATCGTGAAACCTGTAGCGTGCAAAGCACTGCCCTCAAGGATTATTTCAGTATAGACGAAAATCCCCCAGGGTACTGCAGGCTCTTCCTGTTTGACAGGGCTTCAAGAACTGCAAGAGATTTTAAGTCACGTAACCCAGTAGAGAAAGAGAATAGAAGTGGAGAATGATGAAGAGGAAGTTCTTCAACACAAAACTTAATAAAGGATAGTATTTATAGAAAACTGTTTTTGGTCGTTGGAATATGTCCGTTAGAATATGACCATTGGAATATGTCCGTTAGAATATGACCGTTAGAATATGTCCGTTAGAATATGACCGTTGGAATATGACCGTTGGATTACGACCGTTAGAATATGACCAAGTCAAAACTCGGATAAAACTAAATTATTTTTAAACCTCTTTAAAAACTTATTTTTCAACTAATGTGAAACATTTATTCTTTTGAGATAAAACATTTTTCACAACAAACTTCTGGTTGAACTCATAGGCCAATACAAAAATGGGACAATAAGCTGGAACCAGTTCTCCACTTCAGTGAAGGTTGCTCATGCAGATCGTGTAGGGAACCTAACTACAAGGTCAGTGGTGCCAGGGAAACCCAAGGAAAAGGACTATCTCTACACAAATCCACAAGAGTGCTTGTCAACAGTTGATTGACCATAAGGTTGCATCACATGCTAAAGATTTTGTACTTTACTTCATGATGGAATTGAACAAGAGGGCTAAAGATTAATTCACATATGGATGACAAACACAGATTATATTTGTCATGTGGGTTTTCAATACTGAATCAGTTATTTTTATTTTTTTTTGTTTTGTACTTTATGGATTATAACCCTGCAAAGGTAAGGGCAATGTGGAATTGATTGCATAATATGTAATGAGCGATATGTAATTAAATTCAATTACTCTGGTATAATAATAATAATAATTTTTTAACATCATGGTATAACTTCTAGTTAAATCTTTTATTTATTTATATTTTAGGTCATCAACAACGAAAACCATCCGTCTATATGAAGAGTAAAGCATTTTCATTTCTTAATACATTGAATACTTTACTTTTCATGAAAAAAAATTTATTTTAGATTCTTAACAAGTGTTCTTATAGCACATTTTAGCAAAACCCAATTAAAATTAATTTTTTTAATTCTTAAACAAAGAAATAAATGAAAAAAACAATATGTTCTTTAATGGACCACAATTCGAGAGACTTTTTTACCCAAATAATACAACTTTCATCTTTATTTCCTATACTACCACACTTTCAATTTTATTTTCCAAAATATACTTTTTTTTCAACCTTAAGAAGTTGATTTGGTCCAAACCGACTTTCTAATGTGAACTTTTATGTTTTATTTTTTTACTATATGTTGAGAAGTTGGTTTGGAGGTAATTAACTTCTCAACATAATAGTTTTTTTTTCTCAAACATAGTTAGGAAGTTGATTTCTTCCAAACCGACTTTCCAACTATGTTCTTTTTTTTTTTCACATAGGGTATATTTTTTGTTAACATTTTTTATGTGTGTTTATGACTTGTCCCGATTCGACAACTTGTCACAACCCGAAACTTATTGGGCCGATTTTGGGTTTTCAAAATTTGATCCGGTGTGTTTTTTGATCAAGTTCGGGTCACTCTTCAAGTTGACTAAGTTTATCCCGATACAACATAATCTGAGTCGAGCTAATGCGGAGTGTGACTTGAACCCGTCTCAAAAACACATCTGGTTAAATTTTAAAAATACGAATCTAACCCAATTAACTTTGAGTTGAAACAGATGATCATTAGGTCAAGACAAGTTATGAACACTAATAGAAAAAATATTAATGAAAAGTATATCCTTTATTAAAATAAAAAACATAGTTAGAAAGTGGGTTAAGGGGAAACCAACTTCTTAACTAAGTTTGAAAAAAAAAACTATTATATTGAGAAGTCAATTTCCTCCAAACCGACTTCTCAATATACAATGAAAAAATAATAAAATAATAATAAAAGTTTATGTTGCACATTGCTAAAAAAAAAAGCGCACTTTAAGAAATAAAATTAAAAGTGCAGTAACTCGAGAAATAAGGATAGAAGTTGTATTATGCGGATAAAAAAACCCAGTTCAAAATTGATAGAGTAGGTTTCTGGAATATAGAATCTAGAGCACAACATTATTCCCACATCATTTTTCGCGGTGATTCACTAGCCTTATGATATACATGAGAAGGAGATTGTTATGGTACCTATTGAATGACATTTATTATGAAATCAGTTGATTAAATGAATGTTGTACGCTCTAGATTCAATGGCATTCAATACTTATGATGTACATTCAATATGTCACCGTTGATTTTGAGGATTGGAGATTTGTTTTGGGGATTGGGAATTTGTGGATGGTGACGAATGGATTTGTGATGTTTCTAAACTCATTTTGTCGCCCTTAATAATTTTAAATGAACCAAGAAGAACAGTACCTAACAATGATCCGATGAGGGGATTAGGACTATAACCTCCTAACGATAATTCATATAGCTATTGGAGAAAACCATGCACTTCTCATTAATTTTTCAATTAGAGTTCAATTTTCATGCACTTTTGGTTAATTTTTTTTAATATATATTTTCATCCAATCATGTATTATGACTTCATAAAAATAGTTTGATCTCTTATGTATGTTATTACAAAGAAGAAGAAAAAACACTCAATGTAGTATGTGAACTTGTATAAGAAAAGTGTTAATGTTGCTTGCAAAGATTTTGAGGCAAGTTCGATGATGCAAAAACAATGTGCAGAGTATTTGTTTCCCCAACTTCTGTATTCTACTATCGTTTTTGGGTAATTTTTTTTACTTTTTGTACAATTGTTTTGGTAATGTTACTCATACAAAAATTAGAAAAACAAAAACTCACCTCCTTTCTACACCATTAGATTTGGATGTGTATCCTTTACATTAACACTTTCATGTACAAATAAGTTTTGTTTTTCCCTCTATAAAAATAGTCTCTCCACTTTTGCGTTGATTTTCGCTATGTAAACTGCTTGGGTTTAGTTATTATTGTGGTCGAATAGGTCATGAAGACAAGAACACTATTCTATCATGATTGAAGATGAAATTAAGGGATCTCTCAAAGAGGAAAACTACGCCCGTGGTTGAAGGCAGACCAAGTTGGTAGAAAATTGGAGCCCTAAGCACTAGGGAGAAACCAAAAGCTTGCCATAACGAGACTAAGCCGAGAACCCGTAGCGTTGGAAAAACCCTGGTGGACCAAGTCTCCTCTCATCCATTAGTGTTATCCATGTCGGGGAAAGAGTCAGGAATCATCAGCATCTTGGAGCAGGCCCTTGAGGCATTAGAGTCTCAACAAGGCAACCTTGCACTTGC
This sequence comes from Ormosia semicastrata, assembly GCA_029884595.1. NCBI lineage: Eukaryota > Viridiplantae > Streptophyta > Magnoliopsida > Fabales > Fabaceae > Ormosia > Ormosia semicastrata. Next base: position 47,028,391 of record JAQQTO010000057.1, on the reverse strand, counting down.
AGTTGATGAAGCACTGGATGACCTCGCCCAAAATATACTGCAACCTGTTGCTGAAGCTCAAAAAGGGGAGCAAACTTCAAACTTGTCTTTGAAGGAACTGGATGAAATGGACACAATAATCATTGTCAACAACCAGAATCAACAGGAACTCCACATAAAGGCAACACTCAAAACTAGACAGGTAACCTGGTCTTGAGGATTAAAAAACGTGCTAGGAAGAGTACTGGTAAGGCTGATGTGCCTGCAACACTTGTGGGAGAATGTTGGTTATGAGTGAACATAAGGTTTCTATGGAAAAAAAACACTAAAAAAAGAAGCCTGCATCCTGAGGACAATAGAGAAAGTAAAAGGCACTATGGCAAAGTTACTTAGGTTGGTTGATCTAGAGCAGGTTTAGCTATATTTAGCTATCTTTCTAAGTTTGTTGGAAGCGATTTAAGAAAAATCTTGCTGATTTTTATTCTTAGAACTTTATTTTCCTCTCATTTTATATAATGAATTTCTATCTATTGTTAGAAAGAAAAAAAATTCAGAAGTTTTGGGCTTGTACAATAAATTAAAAATGAATGACTTAGAGTCTAGTTTAGCCTAAACCAGATTGGTTGACAAAAAAAAACCTTAAAAAATTGATAATAAAAGGCATGCTAAGGGGAAACTTTTTTTTTTTATAGATCTATTAGTAGACAAAAAAAATAATTAATCATCACAGAAAAAGATAATGGTACTTAAGAAATCCATTCAACCAAGGATTAATTTGGACAATAACCTACATATTTAAGCTTCATAGCCTAGCTACTTTTGCAACTTTATAGAGCCTAAAGGACTTGATTAATTAAAAAAAAAAGATGAAGAAAATAATCAATGAGTCAATTTTTCTTAAAATATATAACACAATATTTAAACCAAGAGAAAATTAAATCTCATCACTCTTTTGTATCTATTGTTATTCTAATTTTATTAACAGTTTATTGAATGAGTTATTTTGAACCATTAGATCAAAATAAATTAAAATTATTTAATCGAAAGTTAATAGAATAAGAATAATAATAAACACTTCCTATATATATATATATATATGATAAGACCAAAGAACAAAAATCAGTAGACATAGGATGATGTCTAATGTAAAAAACATTTATTTAACTAATTTCTTTTATATTTATATATATCAGAAAGAGAAGAATATGATATTGAATTTGAACGAGGCAATCTAGACAACAAAATATTTCATTGCTGCATATTTATAATAGATCAGGTATAGGGTTAACCTTTACAAGCTTCCTTGCGAGACGTGATCATTGGCAAATAAAGTATTAGTGGAAGCAGCAAGAAGAAGCTAATGGTAAGAACGCACTTCACCTTTATCCTAAAAAGAAAGTAGCCGTCATACATTACAAAATATTGTAATTTTCTTTCCACTTGTATATTCCCCTTCTAGACGGTATTCTCCCTAGTTTCAAAACGTGCTGCTTCAAAAAAAAAAAAGAAATCCAAAACTTTTCATCTTGATCCGCTGCACTGCCACTGCCAAACGAGCTAAATTCATCAAGCTACACTTGACTTAGCTACTACGCAATCTAACATTGAGATAGTATACAACATGTAGGCTCCAAATTATTCACCTTTCAGCTGGTGTAAATGTAATGCTAGTGACGTAACTCTAGAACCACAAAAAGCAACTATGGTTTTTTTGCCAAGACAACCTTTTAAATCAAAGGTAGAAAAATAAAGTTGTGTTTTATGTGAATGAAGAGTTGTGGTACTACTATTACTCTTCCGATTTATGTTACCAGTATTTCCTCAAAGAAAATAGCATATCATGTTTTGTAGTCTATCCCCCATATCAAATTCCAGTCACTTAGCATTCTTGTACATGCATAGAGCGATAATATCGCCATGCCCTAAGCATTTTGAATAATGTTATATACACATACTTACATATAAATCACTTAATATTTACATAATTTTTATTATTATAATTAATCTCACTTTATTTTTTATATATCTACATTCTGATTTTGTCACGTACCTCTTAATATGAGACTAAGATATGTGAGTCATTGCTGATGTGCATTATCTGGGTCAACGATCTCAAAAGCTCCAAGAATGCACTTGCGGTAAAAAAAATCTTCAACAGTCCAATCAGTTCGTACTATAAGGAAGCAGCGTGTACCCTTATATTTAGGATGCCATCCAACCTGTGGACAAAAAAGAAAAGAGGTGCATTTGGGTTTGGCCACGAGAATGAAAAGAACTTACTCATTCTATGCATTTGACTAGTGAAAAATTTGACATAGGCAACACAGCAAAATTGACACATGCGTCTCTTTCTTAATCTTAATAATATGAGGGCAGGTTTCCATTTAAATGTATAACAATTTCTTGTTTCCTAATAGGAAAGTGAAATAATTAGCTCCAGACTAAGTTTCCTTGTACTAAACAAGATGTACATAGAAAGCATTCCATCGTGACCAAGTCATTGAAGGCCATGAACATTTAAGCATTTCACTCCTTTTTTTTTTTGGTGCTTAGCATTGTTAACAGTGTGAAAACCAGTAACCAGAAGACTTGAGATAAATATGAGTAACTTGAGTTTTAGAATGATAAAAAACGCTGAAATATTTTTATATTGAAAATATTCTATATAAAATCTCTTGCTATATTAGGTAGCATATGTAGCAACAGCACATGGACCAGTGGGGTTGATGAATATAAACCCAAGGCACAATTGATAATTGCCAGGCAAAAGGCAGAAGATTGTAAACCTTCCGTGTGTTTATCAAAATACCATTTTCCAATGAAAATGTTAAACTGTAAACACGTACATAATATTTTTCTTAAGGAGTAATTACACTGCCAGAAAACTTTAAACAGAATTCAAAACATTGACTAACTTCATGGCCCTGATAACTTCATCAAGTACTAGTGTACGGATGTTTGCCAAGAAATAACAGACAAAATCAAAGTAACATTTATCAATGAAAATGTTAAACTGTAAATACACATAATATTTTTCTTAAGGAGTAATGATACACTGCAAGAAAACTTTAAACAGAATTCAACTAGAATTTGATAAGATTCAAGGGTAGTTATTAGATAAATCAAAGTGGTGAGGAACACTCATCTATCCAAAAGTAAAATAACAATGATAATTCATTCTGGCAAAAATTTTGGTAAAAAAAATCCTGGCTATCTAGGGTAGTGTTTGGTTTATTTTATGTTTTCATTTTCAGTTAGTATGTTCTCATTAATAATTACAAAAATGTCATCTTATTTTCATTCTACTTGTTATATTCAAAGTTTTGTGAAGAAAATAATAAAAATAACATTTTTGTAATTATTAATAAAAACATATGTACTGAAAATAAAAACAGAAAATGAACTAAACACCTCCTAGTATTTTCCTTTTCTTAAGAGAACATATATTAAAATTCCCAACTTTAAAAGTGCCCAAATGATAAACATTACCTTCAAGGAATTAACTTTCCTTTTAGAACAAAATGCCAATTCCAGTGATTTTATATGGCTAGTAAAACTTGAGTATGGGCAAACTAGTGAATGAGTATATCACTTAAATTGTACTCACATTAGCATGAAGAAAAAAAATAATTTGACCATACATATCCAAACCTTCACATGCTCACACGTACCTTTATGTCCTGTAGTCCAGTGCCAATCTTCTCATTTCTATGAGGATGAAAATACAAAACCATCAGTATGGTTGACCTATCCCTCTCATTTAGTTGCTGATCAATAGAATACCTACATAGACAACAGCGAGAATTAACAATCATTCTGCAAACCATAGACTAAATCATGTAAGGGAACCTAGACAAACATACACAAGAACCACATCAGATAAATATATACCTTGACCTAATAGCAATACAGAAAATGAACAAATTAAAGTGGGGTCAGAAACCAAGCAATATTCAATATTAACAATAGACAGGATAACTTAATATTCTTGATAGCTTCCTGCTAACATTTGCCAATGATTAATATTTAAAGGTCAGCAGCTTACACGTCCACAAGCATCTTACAAGCACAACTATGCCAGAAAGTTAGAAAGTTGGCATCTATCTTTTATAGCTCCAGCCCCAAGAGAATAAATTCAAGCAAAATTTAATTGATGTATGAAGGCAATTTTAAAGTTAACATCATCCCCATAAGAGATATTTTTTTAAGGGGAAAATATAAGAAGCGTAAAAGACTACCAAAATTTATTGCATAGCCTGCACCTAAATTTATCTGAGTTAAAATGAAATAATGAGACTGGATCTACTTGAATCTAAACAAGAACAAGACTGCTTTGGTGGTCTACCTACTGAAGTACAAAAATAACAATTATCTGTCATGAATGCATGTTATTTAAAACAAATTAAAAACTCCTCTCAAGCATTTAATCAAGTTCAATTATATGTTTGAGTCAATTGTTCAAACAAATTTATAACCATTCGAAGGTTTGTCCTTCCTCTCCCAACAAAAAAAACTATTCCTTGGCACTCCCCCACTAAATAATTCAAGTTATTTAGTCCAATACTAAATTATTTCCCTCTGGAAAGAACTAAGATAAATTGATAGCAGTGTCTCAAAAAATCTTGTGGGTGGTCATATTTAGTACATAACACAGTGATGCTGCTACACAGGAAATGAGTTCAATAAAACCTTTCCATCCAAACAGGTACAATGCTTTCAAAAACCACCCTAGAAGGCAAGCAATGCAAGGCATAGCATGAATGCAAGAGCATGGCATGAACATATTTTAGTAATCTAAACAAACATTGCAAAAACTACATCCTGATTTTCATAAAGCAAATACCAGAAGAAAACATAATTTAATGATTATGCAGAAAAAAAATACTTGGGTGGAAGCACTTAACTGCAAGAAACTATCATGTATGGTAGGAATAATAATACATACAATCTGGTAATTGTTCAATTTATTATAATGCACACTCTATAGTATTGTAAATGTCAGTACATAGAATATACAGTGCTTTAGAACTGAGACATTATTTGCTGCCACTAAATACACAACAAAACACATAAGAGCACAAGAAAGGTATATGTGGATTATCGTACTTTTTCAATATGCACTTTGATGCAAAAGTCAGCTTCCGAGTATCATTTACAGTGATGGAATTTCTTATCAGGCTTTCCAAATTTTTGCACCAATTCAAGCCATAACCACCATTTTTATGCCTAAACTCAGAACCATATTTGTCCGATAAATAGCTTAGAGCAGCAGGGGCATCAATATTTTCATTCAGCTTGTCAAAACTGGCTTCTAGCAGGTTATACAAATCTACAGACTTAGCAAGCTCTTGTCCCTGATAAATTTAATAAAACAAATGTTAGACTATTGAATGAAAACACATTACGCATATAACTTGCGAGTTACAAGATCATTCTGTTCCATAACCCTCAAGCTCTTATAAGCATTTCCTTCCCCACACCCCAGAGAAAATATCCACAACTGCCTTGCACATTCCTGGGTTCTTTGAAAATGGAATCTGATCCATTAAATTCTGATTTGCAGCTAGAAATTTAATAGATAAGAAAACTATTAACTTCACCTTCTCCAAAAATATTATATCAAACTGTCCACTTGTACCCATGGAAGGACAGTTTCCCCAAGCCAATGCATCTAGGCTCCCCTGGAGATCATCCACGACTCCAGACTTAGCAGCTTTTATAAAGCAACTACCAGGATTCTGCAATAAGATTCCATAATTTGAACATGAATTATATGGCTATCATAATCTCGTTATGTGATAAATCATAAGCATTTGACAGGAATCACAAATGTGAAAAAAAAAAAAAAGACTGACAGAAAAGCATGCTTGCACGAAGGGTGATGAAACAGATGCATGTTGTCTTTGCCGTGTCATGCCTTTAGCATTCAATCCCACAAACTGCCCACTAGATGATAGACTATTGGCAACAAGATGCAGATGCTTAGGAAGGACTGCCTTGCCGGTATCAGATATTGCAGATGCCAAGCTCTGTATTTAAAATCATATGCTAGTAAATTAATTATAAATTCCCATATATTTCAGTTGTAACCTAAAACAAGAACAGGGGGGGGGGAGTTTATTAAATCATACACACATGAAGAAAATATTTCCAGCCTGCATCTATTCCATAGGCTGAACAGAAATGGTGAATGTTATCAGGATGACTACGTGTCCAGTCAATCATATGCATTATCTGGAGACAATGATTTATGAGTACACCCCAGAATCTTCCACCGCCAGAGTCACCAGACATAGTAACCCTCAAGTACAGTTCACCAGAAGAACCATTATTAGATTTTGATACTTTTGACTGATTATTCCACAGAATATCAACCTTCGTGATCTCCATAAATCCTAAAGAACATTCCAGGAATTCATGATGATAACTGTAAATGAGTGTATTTTACTGGAACAAGCAATACATATCCATGCATGTTGTAAGCCAGATGCAGTAAACTAGTGATAAAAAATTATGGTTGAATTGAGGCCTCATTTTCAAATTTTATATGACTTGATCAAAGCAGAAAACACTAAAAAATCAAAATACGGACAAATATATGCTTCATTGAGCATTTCATCAGTATAGCTAACAGTATATCTCTCTTTTTTCTATAGAGCAAATATTGACAGCAAAAATATTCCCTAAATTTTTTTTGGGATATTAAAGTGATACAACATTCATTCTTTTTCAATTTGCAAAGAGTACTTAAAGAAACTTATACTAGTTCCCCAATGCTAGAGCTTAGTCTAACTTCATATATACTTAAATAAAAACTCAGACAAGTTGGAGAAAAAGAGTATAGCTTGAAAGAAAAAGAAATCAAAATTAAGGCAATTGCAAAATGAACCAATAATTCAAAGTTTATGCTTTAAAAAGTCATTTAGTTTCTGATAAGCTTTCCACTTCAGCTCTATATGGCCTTTGAAATATTGAAAATATAAATAAATGTTAGAAATTCAAAAGTTCTATGTCAAAACAAAAACAAACATCTAATTTAGTAGTCTTTTAAAAACAAATACAGATTCCAACGGCAAATGGAATTAGTTGTCAGACAATAATCTCATACTGTTCAACCAACAGTTACACAAGGTCTCATATACATATAGTGTGTTGAGAATATAACTCACATTCCGCAGGCACAGCCTTTAAGGAAATTAATAGTGGAAAAATTACCTTTTACCTCCGTATGACGGTCAAAAGAGTCAAATCAAGTGTAAATTTTTTTATAACAAACATGAAGTCATAAAAGGTGATACAATTATAAGGCAAACTTCATCTGTCATATACACCAAAAACATTCTTTGAACTTCAGTAACGGTTGATGGAATTTCCCAGCCATATTTCTGCTTATCAAGGCAATGTCTAAAAGGCTAATGTATGACTCACCATAAGAAACTACAAAATGACATCTCTAGAGACATAAACAGTGATGATTCAAATGGATATTTAGATACCAACCTTTTATAGCTGTTCCTAGAAGGAAAGGTATCAACAAGTCCCGAACAGCATCCAGTTGTATAGAATTCTTAGAGTTTTCAACAATTGCGACAGTGATGCAATCCTCTCCCTCCTTTTCTTTTTCTAGACAAGTATATTCACCTTCCTTAGCCATGTAAACTGCACAACACTTCCTGCTATTTCATTATCCAAGTCAATAGGGATGGTAAAGCTCCAAGCTAGAATAACAATTAATGCAGAAAAAGTTGGAGAGATAATACAATCTGTGTACATTATATGGTCTATCACCATTACCATCTGGTGTCCTTTACTTTCTTCAGTAGGTAATGAGACATGGAAACAAACACACACATATATATAAAAGATTATTCATTATATAAAGGTGTAACATAGCACTCCTATTCTTGAGAACGAGTAGTCCCACCATTTGCAGATTGTAGCAGAAGCAACTTTAATCAGTTACAATAAAACTAACAGCTCTGGTCACTATTCTAAGGCATATACAAGGGTGCCTTCAGAAAGTTCGCAAGTTTTTTTTTAGATTAAAAATACTATTTTTTCATGAGTTATAAACCTTAAAAAGTATTGTCAAAACTGGTTGTCCACCAGTATAGTAGCATATTTTGATCATTCTTTATATTTATTCCTGATTAACATTGAAACTTCTAATCATCTTACTAGTAAAAAAATGTCTATATGAAGTAGCAATAGGCTGTACACAAACATCTGGTCTACAGAATAAAGATGAGAACAAAAAGTTGAGATGCAATGTAATTGATAACTTTCTGACAAAGGGCATTTTCAAATATCTCTGTAAAGGTCTTGTTATAATTGAAATATTCAATACATACTTGCATGATACCGTACCATTTTTAGACTATCTCCTTTTTTGTCTTCCTTCACTTCTAGTTTTCAATCTCTCTTCTGTCTTTCAATTATTTGAAAAGTTCTCGAGTTATGTATCAACTTGTCTCAGAAGATTTTAGTTTTTTTTAGGGGCATTACAAAAATTATTGAAAGTATCAGAGCTTGCATGAAAAATATCTGGGGAAATAAATACAATTGTTGACAGCGAGGAAACAAGTAAAACACCAAACATAGGATTTTAACTTAATTTTCAAGCAGGTATAGAGCAACAAAAAGGTTCTGAAATCATAACATAATAAATTTACCGGAACAACATGCCTAGATGTAAATTATTGCCTATTTGGATCTGTACAGGAAATCACAGTGAATATAGAAATTCTGGTTCCAGTCTAAATTTAGAAATCAAATTGAGAAAGATCAAAGAATCAGACTGAAAAAACCGTAGCATTCTCAACTAGGTGTTTCTCTCCTGTGTTGTGTGAATTTGTGGACAGAGTCTACACTAGGCATCAAAATCAAGTCTACACTAGGCATCAAAATCAATGTTTTAAAAATCGAACCGGAGATTTAACTGGTGAGACCTTCGGGCCATGGTTCGAACCATGGTTAAACCAGATAACATAATAAGGGGAAATTGGACCAGAGACATAAGCAGTTCACAATCTGACTAGTTGAACCAGCCAGTCTGGTCCGGCTTTTAAAACATTGATCAGAATGATGTTAAGCATCAATATCCTTTACATTAGTAAATGAAAAAAAAAATATGAATAGTGAATATTTCCAGAAGTAACAACTATTGTCTGATGTACTGCAACAGAAGAAACTTACTTGCTTGATATTTTCAAGCTGGGAAAACTGACTTTTTGTTCTTTTCTCAGGCAGTCACATCTCTGGTAAAGAGAGTTAATGATAGAATGCAATTTTAATTTTCTTCTCATTACAGTTTCTTTGTGCAAATGAAAATGGCAAATCCAAGGACTGTATTGTGCTTGGCTAGAAGGCTGTGGGGCAAATATTATCATAACAGTAGAAACAATATCTGAGAACATCATCCTCTCCAAATAATTCTTAACTTCTAAGGCTGCGTATTCAAACCCATTTCTCTGTTTACCAAGCTTCTCGGACAAAAATAAAGACATAGTCTGGTCACCACTTTTCTTCGTTGAACCACACTCAAGAACATTTTTTAAATTCAGCAATGGTGATTTCTCAAGTAGACTAATAGGTTGATCCAAAGCACTGTAGGAAGCTTCAGAAATTGCACAAGCAGAAAGTGCTCCAACTGGTTCGCCACCTATAGTGTATTCTTGGAAACAGCTATTCAGAAGATGAGTTCTCATCAGTATCATAAGAGAACTGAATAAGTTGATTACCGTATAAATTTCTCACTGTTCCATCATATGCATTGTACAAATCACGCATGAAGAACATAAGTCTTCGTGTCAAAGTTCCAGGAAGATCTGCATTGTCACTGAAAGAACTATCACGATTTGTCACTGAATGAACAAAACATTCGAGTGGATTCAACGCAGTCAGAAAAGAGCCTTCAACCACAGCATATGGAATGTAAGACTGAACAGATTCAGGAGTACCAGATAACATCCGGTTTAAATCACGCTTTTCACTATTCCAGGCAGACATGAGAGTTGACGAGGAATGTTGGAGAGGTTGTATTGTCGATTTGCTTCCTTTGAGGAATTCTCCCCTGACCATGGTCTTTGAATTCTTAGATTGTTGAATATCTGGATTGTCGATCTTCATAGAATACCATGTCTCTGCTTTGAACAATCTTCTTATTTATAGGATCCCATAAAATTCATCAGTGAGAAAATAATTTTTTATGATGACAAATGTCCTGAGTTTAAAGGCTTTCTTTCCGGAACTTCTTCTAATTTTTTTTAAAGGTCTCAAATTGATCAAATCAAGCTTTTTTCACCCCGAGTGAGTGTGTTTAAAAAGCATGCTCGACTTTCTCTCGCAATCGTTCGTTCATTCTCTCGGCTAGTCCATTCATTTGAGGTGTCTTGAGAATCTTATCTCTTGCAATAGTCCTCAAATGGACCTCTATTTTGTATAACATGCGAACCAAAGAATGTTGCAGGCCAAGACACATGGCATGTTGCACTAATTTCAGTAAATTACCCTTGCTCCCAGCCTTAAACATAAAAAGCAAAGCATTGTCCTTACATGCATATTTGTAGGCTAAACTTTGAATATCCCGAAAAACTTGCCTAAAAGCATCAACCGAAGCTTGACTAAGAGCAGCCGATATTTGCCTTTCATAATTTAGAGGCTCAGCTTCAACAGCCATATCATTTTCATACTCTTGACAACTTCCTGACTGAAAATCCCAATAATAATCCACTAATAACTGTTTGAAATTGCATGCTTGTTCTGCTTCTTTCAAGGCATAGGAGATTTCTTCCGTCATATTTTTTCATGCGTAAGAATCAGAAGATAGGTACAAATCTGAGAGTGAAACGCTGAAACCTATCATAGATAACCACTCACAAAGAGCTTTCTGTGCAGCATACAAGAAGTTTAGAGCTTTTCCCTGAAAATGTTGCACAAGACTCTGGACAATATTACAGTCAGAGTCACGTAACCAACCAGAAGCCTCAGAAGAACATATAAGCTCCCCGTCACTAACAAAAACACCATTTGAAGGAAAAGAATAGTCAAAATTAGAAGGCACGAGCATGCTGAGTAATTGCTTGCCACTCCAAAATGAGGTATTACATGAAGGAGCTTTTACAATTGCCGGCAATGTCAAATTATGAGGGCAAAACATTTGAAGCTGCTGCATTTGGTAAGCCTTCAAGAGAACTCCATCTTCCATCAACAAATAAGCAGCAGTTAAACTATCCTGAGAAAGTGAAAGCAGATTTCTTCCACTTTGCCCATTAATCAATTGCTTATCCAAAGCAACCAGCTTATTAAGCTCCACTCTTGCACCAACTGATTGTGGAATATACCCATGAAGGCAATCACCATCAAAGTCCCCACGCAGTGGTGAACAACAGAGTGGGTTAATAGATACAATAGAAGATATTGGAAGGACCCTAGCAGAAAAGGCAATCAGAGAGTGTTGATGTATAGAAGGAGGCCTATTTATCAACAGTATATGTCTCCTATCTGGAGCTCTTCCTTTTTATGCAGTAGGACTGGACTACCCTTTCTGTACACCTTTATATGCCCCTCTCTAATAGGCGTAGTTCACAACAATAAAGCAACTTTTCCTTATTCTGCCTGTTCACATACTCAGGAACGTGCAAACTTTCTGCAAGTTGACAAGGTACACCAATTTCACTAAGCTCAAGATCTGGATCACCGACAACCACAGTACGAAATGAGTGATCATTGCGTTTTCCAAGAACCACATCTTTCATCCATCTCAAACCAGATGAATTGCAAGCATTTTCTGCATTCTTTCTTTTCTGGATATCAGCAAAACTATTACTTGGTGTTTTATCAGGATTTAGCTGCATTTCAAAAGTAAAATCATAAGCATAAGCACCATTTTGGACAAATTGGCCAGCAGAATAAAGAAAAAAATGGTTGAGCAGCTTGCCTTAGAGATCCTCAGGCAATCCAAAACTTGAGAACTTAACTCATTAGCTGTTCCCCTGAAATCAACCAATTTCTTGCAAGCCCTGGTCCTGTCATCCTAAAATATTTAACCAGATAAAGTAGCATATTAAAAGTCTGAATTTAAGTGACTACATGTGACTGCATATAAAAATTAAACAATACAAGAAAAGAGAAAACGAAAGATACTTACAAAACTCAACCTGTTTCCATTAGAAAATGCATGCATGACTTCTGTCACACGATGAAGATTTGGTGTCACCAGGAAGCAATTGAAAGCAAGCAAATCCATTCGTGGAACAAATTTTTCAATAAATTTTGGATCAACATCACTCAACAAATGATGAACCTGAAAATGAAAAGGAAGACATTAAAAAAAAAAAACACTCAGTAAAGCACAAGCAAAGAAGCTTGACCTCTTCATGAAAATGATTCAGAAAGTGGAAAACTAAATTAAAATCAGGAACTTTGAAAGAGAGGAGGGATGCTCTCTAATTGGAAGAAATGGAATGGTTATATCAGCAGACCTTGTTTTCCAGTACTTCCAAAAATCATTATAAAGCACTTCTTAACGTGGAGAATCTCAATAAAGTAATTGTAGAAAATATTGTGTTTGTGAATTGATTGAGTCTTTTGCACTCAGCATGCTGATATTTATGTACATGAAGGAATAAATATAATTTGTATTTATAAGAACAATAAATAAGGATTTAACTATTTCCTAAGACTCTATTGTTTCCAATGCTACATTAACTTCTAGTATTCCCAATGCTACATTAAAAAATAGGAACCGACTACCAACAGGAGCCAACCACCAACACTCCTCCTCAAGCTAGATGGTAGATGTCTATCATGATCAGATTGGATATTAGGTTCTCATAAGTAGGCTATGGAAGAGCTTTAATTAAAATGTCTATTATTTGGAAGCACGAGAGTATATGATCAAGATTGATAACCTCATTATCAATTTTTTATTTTATGAAATGACAGTCAATCTCCACATGTTTAGATCTGTCGTGATGAATCGAGTTCTTGGCAATACTGATGACAGCTTTGTTATCACATAGGACTTTCATAGTACAGTTTGCAGGGATTCTAAGTTCTTTAAGCATCGTTTGCAACCAAATTCCTTCACAAATACCATGGGCCATGGCCCTAAATTCGGCTTCAGCACTGCTCCGTGCTACGACAGACTACTCCTTACTTCTCCACGTGACCAGATTACTCCACATAAATGAACAATAACAAGTTGTGGACTTTCGGTCAGTCACAGACCCTGCCCAATCTGCATCAGTGAAGATTTTAATACCTCTGCTTAGATCCTTCTTGAAATGAAGACCTCTACCTAGGGTCCCTTTTAAGTATTGTAGGATTCGGTTGACAGCCTTAATATGATTTTTAGTGGGGTTTGTCATATAACAACTTGCCATACTCACAGCAAACCTAATGTCTGGTCTAGTATAAGTTAGATAAATTAATTTTTTCACTAGTCTTTGGTACCTGTCTCTGTTGATTGGAGGACTTTCTTCTTCTATCCTACCTTTTCTTGCAGGTTCCATTGGACAACGATGCATACACTCTTAAAAGGGATGTATGATGATCTTTTTCCAATGGACAAAGATGTGAACAAATTGTTGGAGTTGAATGACCTAAGTTATGGCTTTTGAAAAGAAGTCCAACCAACTAACTAAGCTCTCTTAGTCCAAATCAGTATGCTGAAAAAAAATTAATTTTAATATACTATTAATGTAAAAAAAATTTATACTAACATTTAATGATGTATTACTATATTATTTAATGAATTAAAAAATTTAAATTTATTAAATAATATGATAGCACATTATTAGATACAATCATTATATTCTTACATCAAACAGTGCGTATATCCATTTTCACACATTATCTAATACCATTCATTGTACATACTTTTTTCTATCACTTTTTCTCACTCAATCGCATTCATTAAAAAAGGTATGAATAGTACTTATACCCCTTTTTAAAAGTGTAAGATGATCATTTTTCTATTAGATAACAATGTAAAACTTTTTTACATTAACAATGCATATAAATTAAATTCTTAAAAAAAATGGTATGCTAATGCTAACAAAACAAAACAAAAATTGTTTTTATAAACAGCATTACAATGTACTTTTGGCAAATGAGGGTTTTATGGTGGAATTTATGACAAGAAATAGGATATTCTTTATACCTTCCCATTGATAAAAAAAAAAAGGTGTGTTTTAGTTCTTTTTTATTAACGTCATCAAAATAAGCAGCAATACTATATACTATTGATATTTTCAATTGTTTATTCATATTTTTATCAACTAATTTTAATTATAATTTTTTTGAAAATATCTTTAATCAAATTTAAATAGACAAATAAAAATAATTATTTAATTTAACTATAATTAAATAACCTTCAAAGGTTAGTCTAGTGATATATACGAAGTGCGTAATTACTTGGAGTCAAGGTGTAAAAAATATCATTGTCAATCTTTTAATTAGTTTCAATGTGAATAACTTGCTTTTGACAAGACTAGAATAAACAACTCAAAGTTTCAATTGTCGCATCCCTAATTAAGATATTTTTAAAATACTATAACTAGAATTAATTTGAGCATAATAGGAAATTAGAATGAGTTGACATTGTTATTAACTTTTGAGTGGATATATAATTAGTAGTTCTTACCACTTTAATTATCTTATCCAACAATCACCTAGATAAATTATGACTATTGAACAGTGAATGTTCACAATAGAAGTGGACTGTGACCTGAAGCGAACCTTACTTGCAATTCAAATCATGGAGTTGTCTGTCAATAATATTGCTTAGTGATTAGTTATAATGAAAGTGGACTGTGACTCAAAGCAAACCTTACACACTATGTCAAAGGTTCAAATCCTAAAGTCACTAAAAATTGCTTGTACCAAAAGATAAATTATGACTAAATTCTATCAAATATTTTCCTAGTGTTGTAATATCTTTAAATGTTTGGGCAAAGCTAAACAAGGCTTTAACTAACATTAAATGTTAATAAAAGGAGAATTATTAAAACTTCTTAATTTGAATTATTTTGCAAGTTCCTCATTTTTTTTGCAAGTCCTAAACTTATATTATTAAGTCTTATACTATTAGGTCTTGTTTTATCTTATCATACACAATAACCAACGTACATGTCTAAATAATACATGTGGGATATGGGAGTAAGAAAAAGAGTAATGCTACACAGTCAGAATAAATAAACAAAATATTTGATAGATGATGAATATTAGAAACACACTATTTCAGATACTCTTTTTAACATTTACTTTAGTATTAGTCCACTTCATATACTTAAAAAAATTATTACAAGATGAATACAAACAACACCTGCTAGCATGAGTGATTGTTGGATGGAATGAAGTGGTAGGAACCACTTACTCCTCTAAGAGTTAATAAAACATGTCACACCATTCAATAAAAAAAAAATCTATAAAAAATTATGACTTTTTAACATTTTTCTAAGAAAAAATATCATAACTAAAACCAAAACTTCCCCCGAATAGTTCAAAAATTTAGGAGAAATGTTTTATTCTAGTACTCAATCCTCTTATTAATTATTCTAATTATTAAATAAAAAAATATAAAATATTTTTTATATTCTCAAAATATTAAATATATTTATTTTTTTATTTAATATTTTCTTTGTTTAATATTAAAAAATTATTACAAGAAACTCATAGGAACATATAGCGATACTCAAAATTTAGTAGCCTCTCCCCCAAGATAGGGAGAAAAGACGAATAAGGACAAAACTTAAGTAAAATTCGTTAAGTGTTTGTGGTGCTTATTTCCAATAAAAATATGTCATGTGTATATTTTTCTATAACTCATTAATAAAAATTTTAAAAATAATAATTAAGTAATTAAAAAATAAAACACATATCATATTTTTATTTGAGACAAGTACCACAAGCACCTATAGAACTTTACCTAAGTTTTTTCCTACAAAAATTTATGAGAGAGAAAAAATAATAGAACAAGATACTTGCAGCATCGTGAGGTCAAGTACGAGCTCGTTAACCAAACTAGTGAAGATTTTCCAGATCCAGGGCCAGTTGCCGTATTTCTTGATCAGAATTTTTCCACTCCCCACACTTGTCCATCTCCCTAATATAAACCTGCCTTCCTTCCTTCACTTCCCAACCCAAATACAGTTCTTGGGGTTGCCCACGTATCCAATCCTCTGCTACCTTGCAAAGGTGAAGCTTCTTCGATTGATCAATATCATTATTTTTCCCAGTGCTCTGCTTGAAGTAATCCAACAGCAGGTTCTCGGCTTTAATTATCAAAAAGTTGGATGGAATTGACATTTCAACGAAGTTGAGTAGGTCGTGCGCATTCTCCTCTACGTTTTCATGGAGCTTGTAGCTGTTTCCGTTTTGGGAACACATAATTGGCACTAATTCTGAACAATGTATTGTAGAATGGTAATGTGGTTCATCCTCCAGTTCTGACCATGCCATCCTTTTCTCTAAGTCCACGGGCTCCAGTGAAGCCAGGCTCTTAAAAAGGCGTCTCTTCTGCATATGCTTGTGTTGGGCTCCTGTAATTATATCATATATACATTCTTTCATTTGTCAGATAAAAAAAATATATTTATACTGTAAACTAAAACTTCATCAAGATTTTATGACATTTTGTTGTTGAGAAATAGGCAGGGAGAAAGGGGAATGACCTTCCAAGAGGGAACGAATAAGGGAATTGAAATGAGACGTAATCTCTTCATCATCTTCAAATAATGGGCAATCTAGTACCGATACAGGACTAAATTGTTCCTTCTCCTCATTTATTCTTTGTTTGGATGAGGAGAGAAAACGAAAAAAAAAATGTAAAAAAAGAAAATAGGAAGAAGAGAAAATGAATAGAAAATTGTTTTTTCTCTTCATATGTTTGGATGAAGAGAAAATGAGTAGAAAGAAAATGATAGTTGTATTAAAAAAATAGGGGAAAATGTATAATAATTTAAAATGATAAATATATCCTTGTACATACATATTGAAAAGTAAATGTATTATTTTTTATTTATAATAAACATTAATTTAAAAATTAAGTCATTAACATAAATTATTTTAAATTTATGTTAATACAAATTGTCATTAATTAATATAATTTTATAATATTTTAATAATAAAAATATTATGTTGATTTTTTACTCTAAACTTCCTTCTTTTCTATTTTCATTATTTATCTTTCACCACTTCCCATCTGCAGAACCAACTCCATCATGCGACCACAACCCACCCCCACCCCAACGCCTAGCTTACTAACATCCACCAGCACTAACATGGTACCACTTCTACCCCAACATCCACCAGCACTCACTACCACAACTCCCTTACCCCTCCCCTATGCACTTCAGCACCACCCAATACTCACCACCCCCCTCCCACCTCCTTTCTAGTCAAGTTTTGACTTCCTCTCTCTATCACCTTTTTACCTCATCCTCACTCTTATTCGATTTCTTCATCTTCATTCTTTGTAATTTTTTATTTGTGATTTTTGTTGTTTTTTGTTCAATAAAAATAGAGTGATGAATGTTGGCTAAAATTGTAATTTCAAACTTAATCTCTCATTCTATGTAGTTTTCTTCACAAGTGTGGAGAGAAAATTTTTTAGTGGGTCCCACGTGTATTTTTTTCTCTCCTCCCTACTTTCTCTCAACAACCAAACAGGAGAAAACAATATATTCTCTCCATTTTCTCTCCTCGCCTTTTCCTTCCTCTCATTTTCTACTCAAACAAACAATGGGTTAGCCAATCCTGTTTCATGAAAGCCAATTTACTACACACAAATTTTCATTTGACAAAAAGATAACTACGTTTTTCAAACTTACAAAGCTTTTTAAGCAATTTGAGTTCGAGCTATACCGGAGCTGAAAGAACAAACATTGCTATCCAAAACCAACATCGTACTTTTTGTGTTTTGGGTACAAATCAACTTCGTACTTCAATTTTTAATTGGAATTTATTTTAAGAAGGATAATTATGTAAGTTAGAATAGTATAATTATATAACTTATATTTGAATTTCATTTCTGTTCATTTTATTTGTTAAGAGACACTGATTTTTGGTGAAATCAAGGTAAAATTTGTTCTCAAATTTCCCCTTTATATTTTTTTATTTAAATAAAATAGATTTCGTTTTAATTCTGAAACCTCTCAAAAATATTCCCTCCATATAAATAGATTTAAACAAAGTGTAGGATAAATATATGTAAAAAAAAAAATAATAAAAAGACATGTTTTTTTTTTCAACTTATATACATTTCGACTAATCTACATTTCTAATCTGGTAAAAAACAAGTCATCCACGTTAAGATTAGAGAATACACAAAGATATTTTTTGTAACTTAGACTTTAAAAAATTGACATAGATAAAATTAAAACTCATAATCGTATAAAAAGACATGTCATTATTCATTAATGATATTTAAGAATAGGAATCAGCCAATCACTTGATTAATCATTTCATAATTGAAATAATTGTATTTGAGGACAATAAGACTTTTAAGTTACATACCATATTGATAAAGAAAAGTTAAAAAAAAAATCCTATGATACTAAGTGCGTATTTGTGATAACTATAAAAAAATTTAATTATTTTAATAATTAATTATTGTATAATTTTTTTTTGTTATAATCGATTATAAGAAAAAAAAATTATGTTTTGATATATTAGTTAAAAAATAATTTTAAACTAATCTAATAAAAAAGAATTATTTTTATATATCAAATTATCAAAATAAGTATAGGATGATTAAAAAAATTATTTAATTAAAAACAAAATAATATTTATATCTCATTATAAAAAATAATTTCAACAAATTTTTTTATTAATGCTCAAATTTTTTATCGAGCTCCGATAACTTTTTTTCTACAAATAAAAGTTGTTGATTATTGTTACAAAATATTCAAACATATTGCTATTGCAAGCAACAAAAGGCAAACTAACGTATGTTAGCACGAAAATAATTCGTCGCAAACATGCTCTTAATCATATATAATGCTCTTAATCATATATAATATTGACTTTAGTTTAATGATAGATTTCCAATGATACACGTGAAGTAATGAGGTATGTCCACAATTTCATCTATTAAAAACTTTTCATAAAGATAATATTTTTAAAATAATTTTATAAAAAAAATTCAAAATAATTTAATTTATATTTTTAGTATAAAATAATTTTAATTTAAATACTAATAATATTGTTATTTATTTTTAATATTTTGTTAAGATACTTATTAAAAATACTAAAATAAATTTTTTAAAATAAAAATAAACTATTTTATGTATTAAAAATTATAATTTTTTATTTTAATTTTTTTAGTAAATATTCTTAAACACTTGTTAGTAAAATTTTTATTTTTAATTTATTAATATGACACGTATAACCAAAAATCCCTTTTCACCAAAAAAGTATATATATCGAAAGTCCCTTGCCGCCACCCACAAAAATATTGGTAAAAAGCAGCTTTCCCAAACTACCCCATCTTAGGATTCAAATGACCAACTACTCCTCCATAGTGATCTAGTGTCAGCGGTTGCAGTGAGTTTCAGCGCCGTGGATGGCGCCTAGTGGACAACACTCTCATGGGAAAACTCACCCTTATTTATCGCATGGTCCCGATATGTAGAATATCTCCGCCCCCCCAAAAGTATAACTGCACGTGCAAATCATGCAATCTCGGCTCCAGCTGTTCCTATAACAAGCCCAAAATCCCGTCTTAACTCCTAACCTATCAGTCCTTTTCTTTTTGGATTTTGCTTCGTCCTTATTAGGTAAGTTAAAAAAGAAAATTTTTCATTAAAAAATATTTAATATATTAAAAATTATAACTATTTTTTTATTTAAATTTTTTTATTTAAGGCACTTGTTAATAAAAAAATATTTATTTTTTTATCTCACTACTTCAATTTAGTATTTTTAAAATTAGACCTGTTGATCTAAGATTCAATTTCTCTACCAATTTTAATTTATCCAAAAAATTAAATCAGTGATTAAATTATTAAAAACTAATAAAAACTTTAAAAACATCAATAAAAATCAACGAATCAATAGTTAAATTTGTTAATTTTTAATTTAAATTTTTAATTATCTTTTTCAAAAAATTATATAATTATAATATTAACAATTTAACCTAATTAAACCAATTGAATCATAAATGACTCATTTCACCATTCAATTGTTAAACTTATTTTAAATACATTAATTCAATTCACTTTCGCAAGCTAGTAGTTTGAAAATTTTTCTTCTCAACTTGTTGTGCTATACTAACAAAATCGATAAAAATACTAGTCAAAAAACAAGAAATCCATAAAAAAATATAACTTTAAAGGGAAAAAATGTTTATATATATATTTTTATACATTATTTTTAAATAATTATGATTAAATAAGAGAAAGTGATAAGAAAAAATAATATAATTAATGATATAAGAAATAATGTAAAAAATAATGTAAAAAATATATATAAGAAAAACAGAGTTTAAAAGAAAAGAAAATGGATGGCAAAAGAATTCAATTTTGAAATTACTTACCCCTGTTGTTACCCCCTCTATATTGTCACGGGGCGCACCCCCTTTGGTGCCCTCAACTACGTCGTTTTCGGCGGAGCGTTCAGAAGAAGTAGCGCTCGATGAAAAAGTGAACTCGCTCTCTACCCAGCTGTTACTGCCACAACCAGAAGGTGTAGTGGTGCTTGGAGCAGCGAACATGGTATCCTCATTCGACGTCGTTCTATCTCGTTCCTGCATAAGCAATTCGCGAAAAGATCTCCTCCACCTTGTTGTGTTGCCTTCGCTTCCATCTTCCTTCGCCGCTTTTCTCCAGAACCTTCTGCTGCCCAACAGCTTCCAAGAGAAGCTTCTAGAAAGAAGACCAGCAGCAGCTTTCTTGGCTTTAACACTCTTTCGGGACAAGGGCAGTGATTTTATGGCGTTGATCACAACTTCTGAAGCTCTCTTCAGTGCTGATATCTTGGTGGAAGAAGAAGAAGAAGAAGAAGAACTGGGTCGTCGAGGGAGTGTAGTGTTCCTCCTCTTGCGTTGGAGCTGTAGATCTTTGAACCCCACGGTGGTGCAGCATTGTCGGCGCGGGAACGATTTGAAACCGCTCGATGAACAAGAGCTCAGGTCGTCCCTTAAGTAATCCTTGAGCAAAAGGGAAGAGGGTCTTGGGAAATGTTTGGTGGTTTGCATTTGAGAATGATCACACAAAAAAGGTTTGCCACAACTAGAAGCCATGTTTGCTAGCTAGCTTTAATTTGAAAGAAGCTTGAAAGGAAAAATGATATATTTCAAGAGAAGAGTAAAGAGACAGTATATGTAGTTATTATAAGCTTTGATATCTGGTATCAGAGAGAGACACAGGAAAGCAATGTGCAAAATGCGTGGGTTAAAAAGGAAGATAGCAAAGGATCCATAAAGTGACCTTTTCTGAATGATAGTAGGATGCAGAGAGCCTTTTTCTGAATAAAGTTACTTCCATGTTAAAAGCTTCATTTCAGTGCATGTGACACTATATATGTTATGACACCACTACCTCACCAGACGAAACTAAAGCCACACATTGAGACTGATAAGTATAGAGTGTGGTTTTTATAGAACTGAGAGAAGAGAGAAGGAAACAGATTATGGTGTAGTGAGAGGGATATAGAGGGATCTATTATCTATATATTGTTGGAGAGCAGCGCAGCGACGAAAGACAAAAGAAGGTTCGGAGGTGAAGATCTCAGATCTCAATAATCTGTGAGATAAAATATAGAGCGGGAAGCAGACAAATTAAGAGAGTGAAGTGTGATACTTGCAATCACAATATCAATATGAGAACTCGATAGTATATGGGGGGAGCAGGAAAGAAGAAACTTGGATGCTTCTTAAGTTATATTCATATAGTGCGTGATAAGAGGTTAATTTATTATTGGTTCAATTTGAAATCAAAGATTTAATAATGTTATTCTTACATCTAAATTTTTATATTTATTAATTATTTTTAGAAAAGAATATGAGAAAAAAATAAGGAAGAAAATGAGATTAATTTTAAAAAAATTTCAAAATAAATAGATATAATGAAAGATCGAACATGTATTTTTTCAAATGGAAGGAATTTAAATTTTTTAAATATGTAGTTTTTAATTTAATTTTAAAACTTATATGTATTAAAATAATATTATTAAAAAAAATTCTATTAATCACGTAATTGTAACTTAAGAGATCAATGTCATATTTATCGAGAATGGATACTACAGAAACCAAAAAATAAAGAGTAATGGTAGAGATTCGGATGTAGAATAACATTAGGTGAAGGTTATGGTACATCTTTTTTAATTTGAGTGTATCATACATCTTATTTTTTATTTTTTATTGTAGATTTTTTTTTGTTACAGATTTTTTTTTTTACAGATTGATTTTTTTCAGCCATCCACCACTGTTGATGGTGATACTATTCCTAGGTATGAATAATATTTTTTTGGCATGAATAATACTTATTTTCTGACATGAATGGTGATTTTTTTGGTATGAACAGTAATTTTTTCAGTGTGAACAGAAATATTTTGGTATAAACAATGATTTTTTTTGCATGAACAATAATTTTTCCAATGTGTAAACAGTAATTAATGTTTATCTTTTGAAATTACATAACTGTGTAAATAATACTAATTAAAATTATATCAGTCTTTATAATTTTTTATAAATAATTGTGCATACTTTTAAAATTTTTTCTATAATTATAACTGTTAAAATTTTTTATAAATTTTAACGATAATATTTATACGATTATACAACTTAAAAAAATTAGAGGTAATCGATTTTTTTAAAACTATAATCTGCATTTGTTAAAAAATTTTATAAATTTTATCGATAATATTTATATAGTTATATAACTTTTAAAAAAATTAAAAGTGATCGATAAGCAGCATACAATAATTTACTAACTGATAATAGTAGTAGTATTATATAAAAAAATATAAAACTAAAAAAATTAAAAAAACAAAAAAAAATTATTAAGCAAATTTCTTGTAATTGATTCAAGTTATTAATTTATTTTATAAATAAATTAATAATTTAAATTAAGTGATATAACATACATCTATTTTAAAGAATGTATATTGGACTCATCCAAAACATTAGTATTAGCTACATGAGTTCCAACTTCGAACTGCGCTACTGCCTGGTTTGGACTGCAACGAGACCAGTGGTTGACCCTTTCGTATTTTATCTGCACGCGCATAGGCACGTGCCCACATGTCTGTGATCTCCTCTGGTTGACTGGCAAGTTCCAAGTCGGCAAGTCCAACTGCAAAATCTCATTATTTTTATTTATTTATTTTAAATTTTGTTAATAAGCCTGTTAAATATATTTGTTAAAAAAATTTAAATAAAAATAAAATATTTAATATATTAAAAATATATTTTTATTTAAATTTTTTTATTTTAACTTTCTTATATAATAAAAAATACTTGTTAACCAAACTCCTATTTTTGAAATCATTCTAACCAATGTTTCCGTAAAAAGCATTTGATACATTTTAAAAGAAGAATAATGCTTAATGTCGCAAAAATGAATTCGTGAATATTTCTATGAATGATTTTGATTGCATGATTTATTTTCATAACTGTCTTTTATATTGTTTTTCTTACATTTTTTAGCCACCTAATTTTTTGTCTTTCTTCTACTCTACATTATATTTAGTGTAAAAGAATGAAATGTTATTTTACATTTTTATTTCTGAGAAAATATCATTTCATATTTAATCTTAAAATTAGATGATTTAAGCCTTTGTTAACCGAAAAAATTATGAAATTTTATTCCACAAATTTGTAAAATTTTATTCTTCTAAAAAAAAGAAGGGAATGGAATTCTATAATTTTGTGCGATAGCATTCCACATTTTTTTACCTAATATATTTTTATTCAATTTATAAATTGATAAATCTTACTCTTCATTAATTTACCTAACCATAACTTATATAACTCCATTTAATTTAAATCCAGCCTTCCCGAACACACAAAAAACAAATCCAACCTTGAAACTTCATGCACAATGCTTTTGAAGAAAATAATAGAAGTTTCTACTCTTACCTATGAAAGTAAAATAATATTATCAAAATTAAAAAAAAATATTATCATGATTTATATTATTAAAAAATTTAAATAATAATTATTTCAAAAAATGCAAATTCATATTATATGTTCACGTTTGGTTGGGATTATTCCAAAACCAACAATTTTTTTTTGGAGTTAAAAAGCCTTTTTCACTATTCATGGTATGTTTGGGTAATCATTCTTCAGTTTTTGCATTAAATTCAATACATTATAACAACCTTTTTTTTATAAGCTTAAAACTTGAAGCTTATGATTTTAGATTCTATATTATTCTAAAAGCTTTGATATGCAAAAATCATTTTATCTTCAATCAAATAACTTTTTCAATCATTATATACTTCTTTTGGTAATTTAATGCATAAAAATAATTTTTTATACCATCTAAATAAAATAGATTATTTTAAAATTATTTTTAACTAATATATCTAAATATAAAATTGATTATATTATAATTAATTATACAATAATCGATTATTGAAATAATCAAAATTTTAACAACTGAACCAAATACGCCTTATATGGAAGAAAAAGTAATTTTATTATTTTTCTCATTAAAGGTAATTATGTCATTTATAACAGTTTAGATTATATTCCATATTATTATATCTCGTACACCAAACTGGAGAATTGTTTTTCATTCCATATTGTATCACATCATACCAAATTATGAAATCAGTATAGGATTCTTATTCCAATGTATCAATTCTTATTCATATTCCTATTCTTCTTATATGAAATTCCATTCATTGCACCAAAGTAACCTTAGTGCCATCTCGATTCTCTCGTCTCAAAATTTTTGTACTATATAATAGTTTTCTTAAAAGAATAATACTAAGTAGATACATATTTATATTTGTATAATTTTTATCATTTAATTATAACTAAATCTAGATAAAATTAAAGTTTTGGTCTCTATACTTTGTACTCATTTTAAATTTAATTCCTATAATTTTTTTTAAATCAATCATCATAGTTAAAACAGTTTTCAAAATAGTCACTGCTATTAACTTTTATTATAACGTCGCTATAACAAGTCAATTGGCTAACAAAATAAGAATTTTTTTTATCTAATAGAGACTCCTTTAGATGTTTGTTCTCTCTATAAAAAGTCAAACAGGTGCTCCTTTATTTTGGTATATGCTTATTTCTTCTAAATATGTACTTCTTTGTTTAATCGATACTCCTCATTCTAAAAGGCATTTATTTCTTCTGAGTAAGTTTTTTTTGTCTAATATATACTCTTTTATATGCAATTTTGTACTCTGTAAAATGTCTAATAAGGACTAAATTATTGATGCTAGAATGAAAGTTGATGATAATGACTATTTTGAAAATTTTTATAAGTGTGAATATTGATTTGAAAAGAGAAAAACTATAAAGACTAAATTGAAAATAAGTGTAAATTATAGAGATCTAAATTAATTTAACCTTAAATATACTATAATTTTTGCACATCTACACGTATAATGTGAGGTTATATATGTATATATAAAATGGAAATGTATAAGAATCGTGAGTTTTGTTATATCTTTTTAAAAGATTCTCCTAATACTTAATAAATAAGGTATTAAATGAAAAAATATATGTATTTAAAATCTTGAAAACATAAAAAAAAAAAAAATCAATCTTTTTTTTTTTGTATTTAATAGTCTGGAAGATTAGTAGGAAAATTAATTAGGAGGGTTAGAATTATTCGAGAAACGTTATTCATTTTAAAACTATTTTGTCTTTATCACCCATATTATTTTGATAATAAAAATAACTCCAAAAATGCAAAAAGTGACTCTAGCTAGTTATACGCGATTTATACCAAAATTTTTAAAAATGTCAAAAGACATACATATATAGGCTTAGCAAATTGTGTTCGTCCATCATGGCAAGGGCTTTCAACGGGTTAAAGTTATTTATCTTCTGCAAGACGTGTTAGATGCAGGTTTAAAGTTAATAAGCTCCTCTCCTCATAAATATGAAATTTTTAAAGTAACTTTAACACTTATGTTCTTATAGCTTTGAGATTTTACATGGATAAATTCTGGATAGAAATTAGTGGTGGAAGTATTCTCATGTCTTTTAATTATATGAGATAATATTGAATTTTAAAATTGTGATTGATTATGTTATTAGTATAAATTTATGTTTGAGAGCAAAGCAAGACGTGTAGGGGATTGTATTTAAATGTTTTCATAAAAAGGATACGAACGGATTAAGCAAAAACCTATCTTGTTGCCATGCATATCGGCATAATATTTAGGGGTGTAAGTGGGTGGTTTAATTTGGTTCTTGAAAAAAAAAATTTGAATTAATTAAAATTAATTGATTCGGTTTGGTTCGATTTTTGTATTTTTTGATAGTCAAATCTGAACCAAACTGAATCGAACATCTACGGATTAGTTTAGTTCGGATGATCGGATTGGTAATTTTTTTTAATACAAAAATCAGCTAAATAATTAGTTTTCCATAACAAAAAAAAAACATAATAAACCTATGAAAAAAAATTTAAAAATAGAATCAAACTTATTTATTTGAATACTAATAATTATTTCATGTTCCAGAATATGTATTAAAAGGTTCATAAAGCGGGAATAAATAAAAATATTAATATTTGTATTAAGAAATTATATTTGAATAAGTTTAAAAATTCTTTAAGAGAGATTTACCTTGGTAATTTGTATACTATTACTATTCAATTAAAGAGGAAGTTGTGAGGCTACTAACCTGGAGGTATATATGTAACCAATTGAACCCCTAAGGACATGAGTGGAGCTAATGAAGACTTGATTAGTTGAACTTTGAATCAGCAACCTAGCGAATCCAAAGTCTCCAACCTTTGCAGTCATATCTTCATCCAAGAGAATGTTATTGGGCTTCAAATCACAATGCACAATAGGAACTTCACTATCATTGTGCATGTGATCCAATGCACAAGTAGCATCAATATCTATATTCCATTCTTTCTAAATGTCGAATCCAAAAGTAAGCAGAAAAGAATCATTGTTTCACCTTTGTGGTCGGTAAGCTGCAGTGTCAGTGAGCTGTGGTGTCGGTGAGTAGAACCAAACGTTTTGGTAGAGGAGTTTTCTGGCTTTCTGCGTTAGACAAATGGCGCGGCCTGAACTGTGGTAGAGCCAAACCTATGATGAGTTGCGGTGTCGGTGATCAGAATTAAACGTTTTGGCAGAGGAGTTTTTTGGCCTTCTGCGTCGACGTTTTAGGAGTTGAAAATTAGGAAAGTATTACAAAAGTTAAAAAAAAAATTAGTAGCCAAAAAAGGTTGTAGCATAAATTAAAAAAATAATAATAAAATATATAAATATATGGTTTGGTTTGATTTGGTTTTGAAATTTCAAATTCGAGAATCCGAATCAATTAAGCTTTAATTGGTTTGAATTTTACCCGAACCAATCAATATACCTAAACCGAACAAACCAATTAAATTGATTCGATTTGGATTGATCGGGTTGATCGATTATCCAAACCAATTTACACTCCTAATATTATTTATGAAGATGAAGTTCTTTTAAAATAAGCATGTAAAAATATATTTATCATTAAATTTTAATTAATAAATATTATAATATACTTCAAATTAAATTAAAGATGAATATATCTTTATTTATATATTTTTTGAGATAAATTTATTTAATATTACAATGTATTTTAAATTAAATTAAAAATAAATATATATATTACTTATTTATTTTAGAGACAATTTCATTTTATATAATTTTTTTCCAATTTCTGAATATGCAGAAGACTTGTCTTGTTAGTCCATCAAACGAATTTCATTTAACTGCGGATACGGGGGTTAAAGAAAAATCTCCCAACCTTCAAATCACGTGTGATTTATAGCACAAATTTTTAAAACGGTCTAAAGAATAAAGACTTCTTCATTCTGTACTAAATATATTAACAACTCTAATATTTTTATCACAAATAGTATATATATATATTTTTACATATTTTTTAATAACATTTATTATACTTACTTTTTTTCTATCATTTTCTCTCATTTAATCATAATTTTTAAAAATGATGTAAATAATAATACACTCATTTTTAAGAGTGTAAGAATATCATTTTTCTTACTATTGATAGCATTACTATTGTTCACTTTTTAATTTGTCACTTTTTCTATTTCTTTATTTTTACTAAGGTTAAATTACTCTTTTGATTCCTACAATTTTATTAAATTTTTAGATAGGTCTCTATAATTTAAAAGTTTTTAATTGAATCTTTATACTTCTAAAAAATTTAAATAGTTCCCTACTACTTCTATAAGTTTCAAGAATTTAACTACAAAAATTTATAATTAGTGAGGATTTAATTGAAAACTTATTTAAAATATATGGATCAATTTAATTTTTTTAAAATATAAAGATTCCATTAAAAAAATTTAAACTATGGGGACTAATTTAAAAATTCAGTAAAAGTATAAGGACCAAAATAGTAATTTAATCTTTTGCTAATCATAGCTTTAATCTTTACTTCTACTTATATAGCCTAATATGATATGAGGTGCCAGTGATTCTAAATGTTAAAATGAAGATGCAGTGGTAAAGATTTTTATTTCGTACAGATTCTGTAACTCGTGTCATGTGTGACAAATTTTTGTTTCATGCAGCATATAACACATTGGTGAGTGCTTAATTTGGATTTAGTTTATGGGTCATATACTCTGCTTGTAGTTAACAAACCTATACAATCTGTTGTTTATCACTGGAGGATTGTAGGCTCCTTTGATATCACTAATGAAAATGGGAACTGTTTTGTTAGCCAAATCGTTCTTTACCTCTCATGAGAATCACAAACAACTCAATGGGAACAGTTATAAAGTTTTACTCCACTCGATCGGTCTTAGTACTTTTTGTATATAAATTCCCTCATTACAAAACCGAAAAAAGAAAAGAAGACAAAGAAAAGGTAAGTTGTATGGTAACCTGATAGGTATTGCATATAAGGATTTAGGGTGAGTTGTGAAACATATATTAAATATTGATTTTATAATAAATGTTTAATTTTTTATTAAAAGTAATTAACAAACTAATGAAATATTAATATTTCATGCACAATTGTCTAACCTAGACCGGAAGACGATTTAGTCAAAATGTTGGGTTATCGGGTCAACAGTTTGATTGTGGATCAAATGGTCGAACTAAAAATCTTGACAAAAAAGAAAATATATTTTAAAAAATATTATATAAAAAATTACTTGATATAAAAAATATTAAACAAAAAATACTATATGAAAAAATTAAATATAAATTAAAAAATTAATAATAACATTTAACGGAAGCATATAGTGTACGTCTTAAAAATTTAAGCAATTATTAAGAGATTTTATTATTATATTGGATTAGAAAAGTGATTTTTAATTTAAGTGGTAATTCTATTTAAAAGATGAACTAAATTTTTCATTTCCATTACTTTACTTTAGAAACCACTACAAAATTACCTTTTTGCAATTTAACTTTATTATATATGTTACATGACCAACTAGGTATAAATTGTTATAAATAAGCATCAATCATCAAAATTATGCTTTTATTTATTTACATGTGTGCCATTTGCACTAAATTATGTACAAAGCCTAGTCAAAACTCATATTATCTGAGCTAAACAAACCAAATACCTAGGCATCCAAAATATTAAGACTTACACATGCCTTCAATTCAAATGGACACATAATCTCGGCAACTTACATAACTACATAGTATGAGAGTAAAAAATGATAACATTTTGGATTGGCAAAACAAAAGCATCATCATCAAGATTATACATCCATTTAACTTCAATATCAATTAGCAGAATAATCAAAGTCATTACTATTTTTTTAGAATAAATAATGAGAATTGTATAATTTCCAGTAAGAAACAGACTAAATAAAATTCTAGAAATACTAATCAGGGTGCTTCCAGCTATATCAAATCACATAAATCACTTTACATAGTGAGTTAGAGTATAAACAATGACAATAATCATATCCATATATCAACCCACTGTTTAAAACATTTAGCAGCAAAATATAATAATAAATGTTTGTATTATGTATGATACTTTATGCAATGCAATGCAAAAAATGCTACATGGGATAATGATGCCTGATTTCTTTAAGAGAGATCTTTTATACTAAGGTGTCCTTTAGTCTCCAAGGCCTCTTGCCGCACCTAGTTCATGTTTGGGCATCATTTACTTTATACTCATTTAAGTATAAAGTACCAAATTGAAGCATCAACTATCAATTTGTTCAACAATTAAAGTGTACACATTTTAAGCATCAATTTCTGCCATTCACTTTTTTTTTCCAATAGAAAAATTAATACTAAGGACTTTTAAGAAACAATATTGAATTTAAAGAGACAAATAAAGTTAAAATTATTAAAAATGACCATTTAAATTTTAATTCGAGAGAAGGACCATTTAATTTTATATAATAGAGAATAATATCTTTAATGAGTAGTTATTAATTATTTTTTATTGAGTGGTCATTAATTGCCATTGAATAGCTAAAAATTTCAAATTAAATTCTATATAAAAAAATTTGTGAATAATTTATACTTCTTATTGAGTGATCATTTGTTTTTACTGAGTGATTAACGTTTCAATTAAAGTTCAATATATAAAATACATGAAAATAGGAAGAAATTTACGAATGACTATTGCCTTTTATTAAGTGGTCATTAGTTGTTACTGAATGACTAACAATTTTAAATTAAGTGTGTGTTTGGGATAGTTATGAAAACTAGATTATTTCAATAATCAATTATTGTATAAAAGTTTTTTGTTATAATCGATTATAAGAAAAAAAATTTATGTTTGGATATGTTAGCTGAAAGTGATTTAAACTAATCTATTTTGTTTGGATGATATAAAAAAGAATTATTTTTATGTATTAAATTACCAAAATAGGTATAGAATAATTAAAAAATTATTTGATTAATTAAAAAATTTATTTGATTGAGGATAAAATAGTATTTACATATCACTGTTGAGAATAATCTCAACAACCTTTTTACATATATAATATCCAAATTTTAGCTTGATGTCTAGAAAAAAGCTGTTACTTTTTTCCTTTGAGTTTGCCAAATATGTTGACTTGACGTCCAATAGCTTTTTTGTTAAAAAAAAAGTTGTTGGATGGTTGCTTTAATCTGAAACAAACAACCCCTAAATTCTATATGAAAAAAATTTACGAATAGTTACTACTTCTTGGTGAGTGGTCATTTGTGCCACTAAATAGCAAATGTTTCAAATAAAGTCTTCATTAAGGATAATTTTGACTATTAAGTAAAATTAAATAGTCATTCTCTTTAATTAAATTTGGAATGATCCTTCTTAATAATTTTAACATTTTCTTTTACTTTAAATTAAATATCATTCCTTAATAATCCTATAATTAATTAATTATCCCTTTTCCAATACATGATATTTGAATCATTACCATACACACACACACAAAATGATCTATTTTGTACATCAATTCCTAAGGAAAGTCATAGATCTAGTCACTTGAAGCATACACACACACAAACAATGATCTATTTTGTACATCAATTCCTAAGGAAAGTCAAAGATCTAGTCACTTGAAGCATTCAGCCCTATTGCTTAAATTGTCATATTTCCATCAAATTTCAAATATACATGTTAAGATCATTTTCATTTCATGATTAAAGACTATTGATAAACCAAAACAAACAATTCAATCCAAGATACCTAATTATATAGGTCATAGCTAAAACCTATATAAGAGGTTTTCTTCAAAGTTTCCCATTTCCATTCTCAATTAGTTTGTAATTGTTGAAAGTACTAATTTAATTAAACCTTAATTCTATATTAAAATCATCAAATCTTTATTCTTTCAAATTATGCTACAATAAAGTCGATGATTAGCGGTGACTTTTTTTGGAAGAATCTTTACAGCCAGTAGTCCTAGCAATTTCTAGTAGAAATATCTGCCAAAAAACCAAATGCCAAGAAAAATATTAAATAAAACAAAATGGAAAAGTAAACTGCCACAATTTTTTAACATTTTTGGAAGATTATTCGCCAATAAATGTAGTGGTTTTGTTTCTCAAGATTTTCCAGTGGATTAATTCCGTAAAAAAATTCCTCTAATTTTTGAGGAGGTATGCCAGCCAAATTTCAACAGATTTTCTATCGAAAATAACACTCGAGGTTACTTGGGTAATGAACCCGTTACGCATTCCAAGGTTTACGATGGATTAGCTACCAGAAATTCAAAAATACTCATTGAAAAAAAATTTCAGCAAATTTTTTTTAAGTCGTGTGAGGCTCCTTTCTCTTCCATTTTTGCAACCATTTTCTGATTTTCTCTCCTCTTTCCTCTCCTTCTTCTCCATCCATTCTCCCTTCCACCACCGAGCTCCATCCTCCTAATGTCTCTAGCTGAACTACCATTAGTCCCTGATATTCACTATGTTGCAACTCCTTCTGGCACTGCTCCTCTTTATGGCTTTAGCATCCTCGTCTCCTCTCTGACAATTTCTACTGCCTAAGCTCCGACCATGAGGGCCATGAGGCGGTGTTGTTACCTTGAAGGCCACGTGTGCCTAAGCTCCGACTATGGGTGCCATCGGGGTTAATGGCCTATGCAACCTGGACGTGGTGCATGGAACATGGCTTGAGCTTCTCCCCTGTATGTCTTTGTTTTTAATTTTTTATTTTGAATGTTATATTTGTTAATTATATATATATATATATATATATATATATATATATATATATGTATATATAGTGTGTGTGTGTGTGTGTGTGTGTGTGTGTGTGTATTTATACTTTAAATATATGTGTTTATGAGTATATTTGAATGTATATTTATATGTATGATATACTATTATTTGTTATTTATTGGCGTTTGTGTACTATTATGATAAATAACTCTCTATTATGTTGTTATAGGATTTGATTAATAACTTTATATTATATAAAACTAATACTAATTTATATGAAATGAGAATGGAAAAATGAAAAACTCAGAATTATGACCAAACCAAGGGGAATCCTTTTATCAGTGGTGTCATGATTGAGATCATTATGAGAGGCAACCAAAAATTTAAAAACAAAATAAAAATTAAGGGAGTTGCAACCAACTTTATTAGGTTAGGAACAAAATTAAAAACCTTAAAAAAATTGGAAAACTAGACTATGTAAACTAAATTATATTCAGGAGTCGATTATGCAAAGAAATAGTGAAAACTTAATCTCATAGCACGCTACATCCATTCTAAGACGGTTATCCTAAAGTCAACGAATTAATTAACTTAAAAATATTTAACTTACCAAAATAACAAATAATCAATGACAATAAAGATTAACATAAAAAGGAAATACAATTTAAAAAATTGATGACAATTTAAATAGTTACAAGCAAAAAAAATTCAAGAATAAAAACATTCAAGGTTAGAGAACAAACTAAAAATAAAATAAGCAAAAAAAATTAATTTACAAAAATTTACAATAAATAAAAACTATCTAAATATAAATCAAATAAATCAAAATCAAAATATTTAAAATAAAAATAAAATAAATAAAAATTACAAAAAAACTAAATTATAAAAATTAAATTTTTGGCTTGATTTTCGGTCTATGTATCCCCTAAGTGCAATGAGGATTTCAAAGCTAACACAGTTCTTTAAAAAATAAGTGTGAGTTGATTAATTTTAATTAACTTTGAACCAACAAACTATTACAACTCACCTAACCTTCCAAAAGGTTACGAGGTTAACAAATTGTTACAACTCAACTAACCCCTCTTTATTATTGAATTAAATTTAAAATATCTAAAAAATCAATAACTAATATATAAATAAGCTAAAATAACAAAAAATAAAAAATCTAAAATGGATAAAACAAGTATATAGAAAAATAAATAATTACATAAAAAAGAAGGAAAAGAAAAAAAAAGAAAAAAAAAAAAAACTTACCTCCAAGATGTGCAAACATTATGCTTTTTAAAGTCTCACAAATCAAATCTTGAAGAGCAACAAAAAAAAAATTAACTAAAATCTTAATGCTCTATACTTAGTATTAAACTCAAGCGTATAATTTTCTAGATAGTTCAAACACTTGATAATCAAACTCTTTATATAGGAGGTAGAAAAGGAGAGAGAGTTTGATCTTTTCTATGTGGGACTTTAGTAGAATGAATAGTTTTACCAATGTGAAACTTTTATGTGTAAAAGAGATGAATGCATATTTTTTTCTCTTTCTTTTTGATCTTTTTTATTCTTTTTTTTAATCAAAAAATCTAAACAAAATTGAGTGCTGACAAGTAATATAGGTTATATGCTAATGTGCTAATTTAAAAATTATAAAATTGTGATAAAATAGCAATAAGAAATATTAAATATTAAAAGGTTGATTAATTAATTAATTTAATTTAATTAATTTAATAATGTATATTTAAATTAAAATAATTATTAATTAATTTTAATTTAATTTAATTTTAAATAAATTAATAACGTATATTATAATGTAATATAATATAAAATAAAGAAGTAAAAGTGTGAACTATATATATAATTAATAATTAATTAAGTTAATAATAATTAATTAATTTCATTATAATGATAAATTTTAAGAAGCCTACTAACTTGAAATAAGAAATGTCAAATAAATTAGGAGTTAAAGTAAGAACCCTTATCTTCTAAAATTTACTAAAAAATTCAAATGAAAATCACTTATTAAAATTTAAAATCATTTCCATTTAAGTTAGTTTCAAATTGTAACTCAAAATGTGATTTTAATTATTCAAAATTATCATAGAAAAACCCTAATAAAGTCATTTTAAACAATTTTACATTAATAAAGATTTTAATTTAATTGCATACAAGATAATGTTTTTTATTTTACTTATTTTATTTATCAAAATTTAATTTAATTTAATTTAATATGTTATTGTATTTGAATTGTTGAAATAATTAATGCTCTACTAAATTAGAATGCTCTAAACCTTAAATTAAACGATATTAGTTTTGCTTTGATAGGTTAAGTGACTCTGAGTAGTTCAGAATTTGATTACTCGAGTAACTTATATTTTGTCATCCACTAGTAGTGAGAATGATAACTCTAGTGATAAGATTATGAGGTGGTAAATGTGATAGAAAGTTTGTGTAGTGACACGAGTCCACCTCTTATGATAACAAGGAGAAGATTAGGTAGGGCAATATAAGAAAAGGAAGAAGAAAAATATTGCAGATGAAAATAAATAAATTTGCATTTTTCTTAAGTATATTTTCTGACGGATAAAAGTTGCATGGTGGAGTAGTTAATGGAGAACAAGATAGAAATTGAAAACAAACGAAATTGATATAAAAGAGTGATTTTAACAACGAAAATGATGTTATACAAGAGTCTCGTGAGGAGGATATGCCAGATAAAATAGTGAGCTCAACATCGTTAAGATTGAAAAAGTTGAGTGGGTAGTGCTTAGATTATTGCCCTTGCTAGTGACACTGAAAGTGTATGTCTCCTTGCACTCGTCTATCGAATTTTTGAGAGTAGTTAATTGAGAGAGAAAAAAATTTAGGAATATTTGGTTGAAGCTGGGATTAGGATTTTTATAATGATTGTGATGACAAGTGGATTAGATGCATTTTTTTCTTATTCAATGTAATACTATTGGAACTTAAGGGAAGACTATTCATATTTAATGAGTGAGTTTAAGAATTGGGAGCGTCAGTATCAGGACAAGTAAAATTTCTTTTGATCTTTAATAAATTGCTCTTGCTTGTCTTAAAAAATTTTCATATTGGATCTCTTCTAGTGAGCGAAGATATAAATGATGACAACTATTCAAGAAGTACAACTTTTCTAAGTAATGTTCCTTATAAAACAGACCAATCATCATTCATGTCTTCAACATTTAAATGCTCATATTTTCTTAACATTTTTTGCATTATTCCTTACTTGATGGTAGTCATATTGTACAGTGGTCAACCTATATGCCTTCTCTAATCTAGAGACCTCTTTGGATTAGAGAATTTGTATAGTCCAAATTTCTATATTAGAGAAGGTAAATGAATTGACTTCTGTAAGATTTGATTATCACCGACTGTATGAAAGGGCATAAGTAAGAATGTTAATTAAATTTGTATATTTTAACAGTTGAAAATAATGATGATGATTGATATATTTCACAACGAACATTGCTTTTGAAAAATTTTGGTTCTCAAATTATAGCAAGTAAGATTAGTATCTCAGTTCATCAAAAGAGAAACTAATACAAAATTATTTTAAACACGAGTATGATTAATTCAAGAGCTTAAAAGAAAAATAACATTTTTTTATACTGACACTCCTAATTTATCCTAGTTTATTACATTTAATAAGATATATATATATATATATATATATATATATATATATATATATATATATATATATATATATATATATATATATGCTTTCACTTGTTATCAACACTACTCTCAAAATCTTAATTTCATTCTCATCTGAATTCCCTTGAGATTAAATTTTTTCTATGACACTTTAAAAATCGTTACATGACTGCAAGCAGACATATGCTTTCTTGCCACCAACAAGGGTAATGGTCTTAGGGCTATCCTCTCAATTATCCTAGTTCTAATAACGTTGAACACATAATATTATCCAGATATTTCTCTCCATGATACTTTGGTACAATTTCACTTTCATTGGTGTCATAATTTTGGATAAAAAAATTTCATTTGTTTTTAGTTTCTTTATTCTTCCCCGGCTTCTCCACTAAGGGCTTCTGTTGTCCAAAAAAAATTACTTCATAAAATCGTGTAAATTCATTATTATAATCCGCAATATGTTTCTCCTTCCTTTTTTTATATCTTGTTACCTAGTCTTGTCATCATCATCATAAGAGGTGGAACCGTTTTAGTACGCAAACTTTCGATCATATCAACCGCTTGAAAATGTTATTATTATAGTCATCATCTTCACTATCATTGAAAGTCGAAAGATGAGTAGAGCAGTGATTTGACTGCTCAGTCACTTATATAGTGATTCTGTCATATTTTCTACTATAAAAAAATTATGGTAACAATCATTTTCTGGAGAAATATTCACTGAAAATTTTCAATGAATATTCTGCTAGAGAATGTTGCAAATTGATATGCCACCATTTTTTTTTCAGCAACCAAATCCGTCGGTAATTTTTAGCAAATTCTTGTTTCCAATAAGCACTTTTCTAGGAAACAAAAATTCATCAGAGATTTCAATTTTCGGCAGATTTTGAGGAATTATCTGTGGATTTGGCCACTGATAATTTGTGAATCTCTTGTAGTGTAAGGGTTCTTGAACCTTTAAAAACCCTAACCTTAACCCTAGGTTACTTTGATTTATGATAAAAACTTCATCAAACTATTTTCAAGCATAATCTTGTTCTTCACTTTTTTTAATTAGGATTATTAAACCCTTTAAAACCCTAACCCTAGGTTATCTTTGATCCAAAAAAGTAAGATTCATCAAATTAATTAATCTCATGCATTAACAAGTTCAATAATTGATTATAGGCAATTGCCCCCTGGTATTTCTCAAAATCAGTCATTCTTTCCAAAAATCAATCTACCATATAATCAACCTCTAATTAAAGTCACAAACACTCGGAAGCCAAATTAACAACAAAACCTATTCTAACATACTAAATTCAATCAAAATTAAGAGAGATTGAAGTTTGTGTTTTCTACCTCTTCTCCCAAGCTAATTTGGTGTGAGGTACTAGGAAATGAAAGGAGAAATCTTGAACTCTTTTCTTCAATTTATTGATTCTTGAAGCTTTAGAAGGTATTGAGAATCTTTCTTTAATTCCTCTTCTCCTTCTCTTCCTTCTTTCTTTTCTCTCTTTTTCTTCTTTCTCCTCTCTTGGTCAAATTCTCCGCTTTGTTTTTGTCCTAGATATTTTTCTTTTTAATCCTATTAGATATTTCTTAATTAAGTATTTAGGTATTAATTAATTAGGTTTAATTCTCTAAGCAATAAGTAGTTTAGTATTTCTAGTGACCAATCAATTTTAGATTCATGTCTTGCATGGTGTCCAACTTCTATTGGTTGGTCATTATTTTATTATTTTCCTTCTAACTAGTTAGTCAAAGTAACTAAACAAGATTGGATTCTAGTTAGGTTACCTAGTTAGGGTTTTCTAACCTCTTTCTTTTCCTAGATATTTTTGTTCTAATTATAGGATATACTTGCTTAATTAAGTAGCCAAGTGTTAGTTGATTAGATTTTACTAACCAAGCAATAGGAATTGTTAGCTCTAGTGTAATCATTAACCAATCATTTTAAGGTTAGTGTCCCACTAAGTTGTCTAAATCACATTGGCTACTTACATTAAATTGTTTAAATCCCATTGAATACTTTTTATTAACTAACCAACCAATCAAATTTTGTTTAGTGTAATTATTAACCAATCATAATAAAGCCATGTTTCATAAGGTGTTTAATTCACGTTGACTACATGCTTAACTAACCAACCAATTAGAATTAGTTTAGTGTCTCCTATTAGCCAATCACCTTAAGTTTAGTGTCTCTAATGGTGGCTAACTCTCATTGGCCACCCATTTATTTTATTGTTTTTTTTCCTAATTAGCTTAGTTAGTGAAACCAAACAAGATTAGTTTCTATAGAGATTTTTAAACATGTAATTATTGCTTAGTTTCTAGCCAATTAAATTGTATTAAATGTTACAATTAGCCAATACAAATATGTTAGGTATCACCTAAGGTGTCTAATTTCTATTGGTCTTTGAATATTTTATTAATTTATCTTAACTAGCTAGTTAAAGTAACTAAATAGGAATAATATGTGGTTAAGTCATTTAATTAAGATTTTCTAAACTTTTTAAGACATAAATGCCCTTAGTATACTATTAATATTATAACTTTGCCACTGATAATTTTAGACACTTTCATTAGACATTTTGACATATTCTCTTCTCATCTAAATGGTTTTCTATATCTTTTTTTTTTTTTCTAAGTATCTGAAACTAGATTTTAGTACATAAAATAACATAAATAAATAAATTATTGTTTAGTATATTTTTAGCTTAATTATAAAAATCTTTACATTATTTCTATAGTAAATAAATTTGCTAAAAGAGTATGTTACATATAACTTAGTGATAGAATGTATTTTATGATAAAGATTTTTAAGTATAGTATTCAAATTTTAAAAGTTACAATTTTATAAAGTTTCAATATATAAAAAAAAAGACCAACCTGAATTAACTCAGCCAGACAATCATTCGGGTTTAACCAGGTTATTAAGTAAACCAATCCAATATGTTAACTCGGATAGCAGGTTTCTCAAGTGGACCAACTAAGCTGTATAACTATAATTTCATGGCTACCCTATGCTAAAAAAATAATTACAGCAAAATTGCTCTTGTTAGCGTGATTAATTATAATTGAGATTATGATTGATCACGATTGATTTTAGGGATGATTGTAATTGATTTAGTATAGAATTAGATTGATTTAGTACATAATTATATTTTATTATTTTCTTTTTCTCTACAACAACCTTCTTCTATAAATATAGGCTAATCTTCTTGTATACATTCATTTAGAAATATATATAAATTATCAATATTTGTTTCCCTATTTCTATTTCTAACATGGTATCAATGTTATGGTATCCACATTGAGGAAGCTTTTTTCTTTTTTTACTATGTATAGTTCGTGAAACTCATTAAAATCATTATTAAAATCACCATCAAATTCAGATTTAACTTTGTTGCTCTCTTCATCTTTATCCACTCTGATCCAATCCTTCCGCTCTTCTGTTGCACATCTCTGTTGTGCTTCTCTGTTGCGCTCATCTGCTCAGTTCAAACGTCATTCTGATGGTAGAACTCTATTTTATACTCCGTCCTAGATTCCAAACTTTGTTCTGATGGCAGGACTCCATTTCAAACTCCATCTTAGATTTGAGACTCTAAACTCTAGACTTTGTTCTAAATTTTAGACTTCAGACTTCAGACTCCGAATTTCAGACTCAATCATCATCTTGACCGATTCCACACTCTAGTTTCTAAACTCAAGTTAGTTTCTTCTATACTTACTTGAATTTGAGAAAAATGTTAGTGTGATTAATTATAATTGAGATTATGATTGATCGCGATTGATTTTAAAGATGACTGTAATTGATTTAGTACATAATTAGATTGATTTAGCACATAATTATATTTTGTTATTTTTTTTTATATATAACAGTCTTATTATATAAATAAATGTTAATCCTCTTGTATATATTCATTTAAAAATATACACAAATTATAAACAAAATCAAGCACATTGTTGCGAACTAATCTCGCGCTTATCAGCACTCAGCAGCTAAAGCTTAAAGTGCACTGCACCAGGACCCAAAAAAAAAAAAAAAAAAAGCTGTGCATGTCGCATGCATATCAGATGGTAAAGCTCCACAAGGACACCTCAGCATCAACGTCGACATCGTCCCAGTTCCAGTCCCTACCATATCTCACAGCAAAAAGAGGCGGAGACCGTAAAGGCTCATCCGCCAAACTCCGAAGCCAATCATGCATGTTCTCAAATGCTGACACACCTCGAACTTCATCCACATACAATCCCTCCAAAGGCTTATTACCATCTTCCATGACCCTAACGCTATTACTACTGCTGCAAACTTCATATTCAGTAACGCCATTGATCACACTCTGCTGCTGGTACTTGTCCTTGTCCTCAACCGCAAACGCCTCCGCAGCCTCCGCTGCCGCTCTCCTTATCTCCTCCGCATTGGTGGATGCCGGCAAAGGCAACCGCCACGCGGAGTCTGCGAAGTTGAGGCAAGCTGACTTTCCCCTAAGTGTGAGTGCCGCAACATCGTGTGCACGTGCAGCCATCTCAGGCGTAGGGTAGGTTCCTAGCCATATCCTGGTGGACTTGTTGTTGGGAACACGCACCTCGCAAACCCACTTGTTGTTGTTCCTCCGTCGCACTCCTCGGTACACGGGGTGCCTCGTCTCCTTGAATATTCGCCGCCCCGCTCGCTTCTTCGGCCTCGCTGATGCTAATAATATGATTTCTTCTTCGTTATTTGGAAGGTTAGATTTAGAGGAGCTCGTCTCCGGTGATGAAGATGAGTAGTACTCTGACTTATCCAATGATTGTTCGAGAATATCCATTTGAGAAGTGAAGGTTGTTGGTTTGGTTTTGGTGGGCAGAAGCTGTAGACAAGTGTTGTGTGGTCGAGTAATGTGAAATCAAAGTATGAAATTGCTGACTGATTAGTTGAGAAAGTGAGTGAATATGTGGAGTATATGTAGGTTTTTGAGGTTTAAGAATTTTGGTCAACCTTTAAGTTTTAAGGATTGAGTTCACATTAAGAATTTTGGTCAACCTTTGAGGTTTAAGAATTGAGTTCATGAATGAGCACGTGGCTACGTTATGGACACGGACATCGAAAGAGTGGCTTTTAGTTGCTGCTGACGTGTTGACTTGTTAGCCCGTGGGCCAGCGAAACGGGTGGCTGCCCACGGTTAACACTTAGCTTTTCTACTTCTTCAATGAACAATTGTTAACTTTTTTTTTTTTTTTTGTGATGAAAAATAGGTATTTGATAGAGAAACGAGGTACTTGTTGGCACTTTGACCCGGCTGTTTCCCGCTACAGCTCCAGGCGACCAGGATCCTGCTTTTAGCGGTTTAGTGAACAACTGCTTTTAGCGGTTTAGTGAACAAGCGTCTAAAACGTGTTTTTAAATTTTTTTTAGGACGACGATGATGTCATCATGCTTACGAGAAATTGGCTAATAGCTACTTACGATTGTAAGAAGCTCACAAAAGAGTAGCACCTGGAAAATTAAATCAAGGGTCATTGTCACCTTCAGCTCAGTCAACATACAACATCCATTATACTTTCTGAATTTTGCCAGCCAGCGCAGCTCAAGTCTCCGATATGTTACTATTATTTATTCCAGATTGAAAGATTATTTTCATTACAATTAACATAGTACTATATAAATGATAATTTTACATGTATAACAGATTAATTATTTTGTTATTAAATTTATATCTTAATTTTTTCAGTATGATATTCGTTTACGCTTTTATTTTATTTAATAATTATATTTTTGATGAATTTTTAAATATTATTCATATAATACAATCTATATAATTTAGTAGATTTTTTTAGCAATACTTTTCTTTTTGCAATTTCCAAACCTTTTATAATGAATAAATTAATGGCATATCCTATCTATTTCACTAAACAATAAAGATAACTAGTTGCACATGGCGGACTTGTATAGATCCTTCACGGTAATAAAAATGGGTGGTGCAGTTTTTTTATTTTTATTCCTTGGGGGCCAAAGGCCAAAAAAAAAACTGCAATATTCCACGTCTGGGAATAGTAACTCCCATGGCATCACTCAATAGCTTCCCATGGATATCTACAGGGGGAACCCCCGACCCATTTTCACATTCAAGGTTGAGGTGCACCACCATAAAATCAACACATTGATTTTCCTCTCATCACTATATGATATGCTTGTATTTCCAATCACACTCAGGCATATTCTTCAGCCTCCTTATGATATGTCTCCTCTGATCAACCTCAACCCTTCCTCCTTGCGCAGCAGCGCCACAACTGATGAGTCCATCTCCAATATAACCCCTCATATGGCTATATACCCTCCTCCAAGCCAATCGTAAGCCCTCCCATGCCCCTATATCTCAGCCCAGAATGCATTGGCGTCACCCTTTCTTGTAAATCCAACAATTAATCCATTGGCCATTAGAATCCCGAAGCAAATCCTCCACATTGCCATTTGGTTTTGCTACTAATATGATCCATCTAAATTCAACTTAAACCACCCCTTCTCAGGGGCACGCCATCTGTTACACTGTATCAAATCCCCTCCACTTTGTTGTGTAAGAAACATAGGATCATATAAATTCAAGGCACCAACACAAAATAAATCGAAAAATAGAACCTATCTGAGTTGGTCATGAATGATCAATTGAAGTTGTGGCGATGAGTGTTCTTCTAACTAGACCCTTATCCCTATCTACCTCTTTCAAAAGGTGGTCTTCGATAAGGCAAGCTAGATAGCATATCAAGATAGTAGGAAGAAGACTTAGCTACGTATTTAAAACCATAACAAGTTCTCCCATCAAGAGACACTGTCAAGATCAAGCTCTAATGGGTTAACGGTTAAATGGGCTTACACTACCGCTTAATTGTACTAACTCAATAATATATGTGCATAACCCACAATATTGATTAATATTAATATTCAGTTTACAGTGCTTGTCTACAACTAAGATTATATCGTCAACCCATTTTTTTTTCACAAAACAAAACCTCATAATTAATTGTAGCCCACATATGAAAATTTCAACATTCTCTCACTTGGGCAAAATTAATTGTGATTTTAATTTTAAAAAATATTTTATTTCAAAAACGACTCTTAGGCTGAGCAACTAAGAAA
The DNA here is from genome assembly GCA_029884595.1 of Ormosia semicastrata. Taxonomy (NCBI): domain Eukaryota; kingdom Viridiplantae; phylum Streptophyta; class Magnoliopsida; order Fabales; family Fabaceae; genus Ormosia; species Ormosia semicastrata. The sequence goes on along the minus strand of JAQQTO010000057.1, from coordinate 46,984,851 downwards.
AACATAGTACGTGGCTATATTTTTTAAAAAAATCATATGATTTATAGACATCACCTCTCATATAACTCCATCAAATAATGTCAACTATGTCGAATTATGACAGTTATTGATCATTTAGCGATACAACTCCTTTTCATGGTCAGAAACATAGTTTAACACTATTGACACAAGCCTTAGTGTGGTAGTGTAGTAAGAAAAATAATACCCAACATTGATACAAAAAATGTGTTGTTTTCTTGTAGGTCTTCTGATTTCTCTTCAACATGTTCAATTACAATATAAGTAAAAGAAATTTGATTTTTCTCCAACACGTTTAGGTGCAAAATAAGCAAGAGAAATCAATCTGTCTCACATATTTAGCATGGTGCTTATGACGAGACAACATCCACATACTTGAGTGTTAACGCAAAAACTTAAGTTTATCAGAGTAGGTACACAAATAATAGCATAACACAATTGCAATTTTAACCAAAACACGTGTATATAGGATAAAAGGAACACGTGTACCAAAATATGTATATAAAACATGCATCAACAATGTCTTATCTTAGAAATCCATGATAATGAAAAGAAAGCAAATACATAATACTTCCACTAATGAAGAACATCAAAAGAGCTTAAGACACCCATATTCTTAACATTTTTATGAAAACATATGGGTCTCAAGCCCTTGGTTAGAGGATATGCTATCATTGATTCTGTATCTATGTGTTCAACCATTATCTTCCCTTCTTTCACTAAATCTCTTACTGCCAAATACTTCAGCTCCAAATGCTTAGACCCAGTGGTTATCTTATTGTTCTTGATGAAGAACACAATTACACTATTATCACAATCTAAAGTCTAGTAATAAGATTTCTCAACCAAATAGCTTGATTGACTACTCCATAACAAGCGATGAATTCAACATGCATAGTAGAAGAAACTGTCAAAGTCTGCTTAACACTCTTCTAAGATACATCACCTCTAGCTAACGTGAAAACATAGCTTGAAGTAGACTTCATGTCATCAACACACCTAACAAGATCTGATTCTGTATATCCTATCAACTTCAGACTCTCAACATTCCTATACACAAGCATAAAATCTCTCGTCAGTTTCAAGTATCTCACTACCTTTTTTACTACAGTCTAATGTGACTCCCCAGGGTTAGAAAGATACTTACCAAGAATAGGCATTATGTAGGCTATGTCAGGTCTAGTGAAAACCTGCGCATACATCAAGCTCCTTACTGTGCTTGCATAAGGAATGTCATTCATTCGCTCTTTCTCAATATCATTACTAAGACACTGAGTTTTACTAAACTTTTCCCTTTTAACAACAAGCACATCACTGGATTTGTAGCCTCCCATGTTAAAGCAATCAAGAACTATATCAATATAAGCTCTTTGTGATCCCAATAAACGACGTGATATATCTCTATGTATTTCAATCCCCAAGACAAAAGAAGCTTCTCCTAGGTCTTTTATATCAAAAGCCTCAGACAACATTTTCTTAGTTTCTACAAGCAATCCAAAGTTACTACTAGCAAGCAGGATATCATCAACATATAGAACAAGAAAAATAAAATTGCTCCCAGTCACCATGAGATAGATACACTGATCAATTTGATTTTCTACAAAATCATGTGAGGTAACTATCTCAATCAAATTTCAAGTACAACTGACGAGAAGCTTGTTTCAGGCCATTGATGGACTTCTTTAACCTACAAACTATGTCCTTTCTCTCACTAGATGCAAAACCTTCAGGTTGTACCATGTACATCTCTTCAACAAGATCACCGTTTAGGAATGTCGTTTTAACATCTATCTAGTGTAGCTCCAAATCAAAATGAGCAACTTTCTACATTTCTCTCTCACTTTTCTCACTTCATTTTCATCTCATTCTCTCCATTTTTCTCCCTATTTTCATGTCAATAGCAGCAGCCAAAAACAGCCCATCTTCTCCATTTTATCTTCCATTTTTCATCCTTCTATTTCTATCCATATCTAACCTTGTCTTTCTTTGTTCTTCCTTATTTTTATTCACAGATAAACAGCCCAACATTGGGCAAAAACCTAAGGTAAAAATAGCAAGGAAAAAAAAGAGAAAGGAAGGAGGAAAAATGAAGAGAAAAAGGAAGCAAATTAGGAAAACAAGCTTCAACAAGCTAAGGAATTGAGGTAGGGGTTGCTACCTTTAACTTGTTCATCTTTTTCTTTTGTTTTTGAATAAAAAATTATGACTTTGTTATTTGAGATGGTCACGGCCTGGCCATAAAATAAAGAGAGGAATTTCTTGTTATTTTATGCCTTAGTTCTTTACTTCTTTCTAGTCATTATTCTTTCATAAATTTTTGAGTGAAGAAAATTGTATATCCGTTGAGTCTTTGAGCTTGTGATTCACGACCAACTATGGTTCCTTTACTTTAATTTGCTTATCCTCTCTTATAGGTTATGGTGTTGAGTTTGAGGTGTTGGACTTGATAAGAAAAATGAGATTTCTTTGTGAATGATGGCTGAATTGATTATGACAGCTTGTTGCCCTATGTATAACGAGGAAATTAGATGATTTTTGAGTATGAATTGTGACTTGATTGGTGATTGAAAATTAAGGTAGAATGCTGCCATGTACAACCAAGATTTTGATGTAATTGTTCAAGTAATTATTGCTTGGACTATGGCTAAATATGTCATGGCAGAATGCTACCATAATATGACCAGAATTGTGATGTTTTGTACATGACATTTTGGCTTGAAATGTGGTTGAAACAAATGGTAGAAGACTTGAACAACCAAGATTTTGATGTAATTGGTCATATAATTATTGCTTGGACTATGATTGAATATGTCACGGCAAAATGTTGCCATAATGTGACCAGAATTGTGATGTTTTGTACATGACATTTTAGCTTGAAATGTGGTTGAAACTAACGGTAGAAGACTGCCTTGTTTTGGTAGAATTTTGATGCCTTTTTATGGTTGAAATTGTGACTAAAATGTTGATGAATGGCCATGGCAGAATGCTGCCCCTGTGTGGACAAAATTTTGGTGTAATTAAGCATGAAAATGTTACTTGAATGGTGGTTAAAAATTATGACAGAATGCTTCCTAGTTGTGACCAAAGTATTGATTTTTTGTGCATGAAAATGTTAGTTGAATAATGGTGAAAAGGTCACTGCAGTAGTTGCATTTTGATGACTAGAATTTATGTGTATAAGTGTTATAAATTGGTGTTAAATGTTGATTAGAAATGTCAATAAAGTATTGCATTCAATATTTAAAGATTTGATGTGTAAATGTCATTGATAAAGTTTACTTGTTAAAAGTTTTTGAAGTGTAATGAATGATATAGAATTATGCATTAGATGTGCAATAGAGAATATATTGCTCCTTGATTTATCAAATTGAGCTTGAACTTGAATTGACATATTGCTCCTTTGAATGCAAAGTTGAGCTACTTGATAAGAGTATGAGAATTTGCAATGCTCCCTTAATTCTTAAAGGTTGATCAAGAATATAAATTGTATTGTGATTGAACGATCAGTGCTCATGAGAAATTAAGTTTGAATTGTTTATGAGAATTGTAAATATTTATCCTTGAATGGAAAAAACTTGATTCTAGTATACTATTCCCAACGTATGAGTATCCTCTTCGTATTTGAATAAATTTGGCATTTTGCCACATGTGAATTTGTTTGGGCATTAGTGAATTCTGCAGTTGATCCTCTGTGAGCGAAGGGTATCCAGAATTCTATTAGAATTGTGGAGATGAACCTCCGTGAGGAAGGGGATCCTATATTCTTAAAATTCCTCACCAGTTTCCTCACTTGCCTCGATTTCCCTCATGTATGTAATGATATTTGGAATTGTTCTATGTGATATACATAGTAGTGTCATAGATAGGTTGGAATGTACTAACCTAAAAGTAAACTATTACCAAGAGTGTGACATACATAGTAGTGTCACAAATAGGATACTCAGAATAGTTCTGTGTGACATACATAACAGTGTCATAGATAGATTGGAATGTACTGGCCTGAAAACAGACTATTATCAAGTTAGAATTCAGGTTATGTGACGTGGCCTAGTTTTGTGGGAGTTAGCACTGGATAAGGAGCACTGAAAAGAATTTGAAATTTAATTTAACATTACTTAGAGTAGTTTTGTGTGACTGGTGAATCATTATGTATAGGTTAAACTGCACCAACCTGAAAGCAGACTTTTGCCAAGTGATTTAAATGAGCATAATGATGAAATTGGGTTTACTTGTTAAATTATGATGCTTGTTTGAAAATGTGTTTTTGAAATTTGTAGATATCATATTATGACTTTGATATATAAGAACTAATACATGAGTTTGATATCATGGTTCTTGTTTATAAATTGTTTATGAAATTATTTATGAGCATAAATTATGTTGTTTGATAATAAAGGTTTTTTGGAAAACAGTTAATAATTGGAATTCTGTTTCGGAAGAGGAATGACTAGATTTTGCTGTTGCCACCTTCCGACATTATAAAATGAGTTTTAAAACGTATCTTTCCCCAAAGCAACTAGAAGTATTATGATGACACATTTTTTAATAGTTCTACTGAGAATTCTTATAATTCTCACCCCTTTATATTTATATTCATAATATTTCCAGGAATGCATACTTCAGCAAGGAGGCAACGGATGAAGATGTAGAAATATGCATGGGATAATTGATAAGCATTATATAACAAATAAAGCTACTAATAATGTACATAGAAAAAAGAGAAAGTTAATCAATCACGTGATATATAAAAAAAATAGTAATGGAATTTGAATTTGAATTAATCAATAATGCAATCAATTAAGTGAAGTGCAAATAAAAAATTACTAATAACATATTTATTAGTGAAATGTGATTTTTTTGTACAAAATAAAATAAATTTGAATTACTACTGTCAAAATTTTGTTTATATATCATTTTTGAAAAGGTAATGACTAAAAATTTATGTCATAATCAATAAAGAAATCATTCATACTTTTATTTGATTGAATAGAAATGCAATCACTATTAATTAAATATAATTTCTTATTTTATCAATTGCATGTATTTATCATAAATTTTCAATTCAAATTTAGACTAATGAAAAAAATTAATTAAGAAACATGTATAAAATCTTAGGGGGGGGGGGAAGAAACATTCAATAAATGTATAAAATTATAAAGTTTAGGTTTAGGGTTTAAGGTTTTGTAGAAGAAGGAAGAATTTGTATATTTGTATAGTTAATATGTGATAAATCAATTGCCTACTGTCAAATTAAAAATAACAATGCCCTTATCGTAGGATGAGGTAGCCACATATATATCTATATATATATATATATATATATATATATATATTATAAAATATATATATATATATTTAAAAATTCCACTAATAAGAATTTAATGTTTACAAATTTCATAAATTAAGAACATTAAGAAGACTAACCCTAAGTCTTAAATTATTCCATGGCATGCATTGTCTATAATCTCCAATTTTCCATATGATATTTTAAACTTGTAAAAATATAAAAAAAATTAAAATGGTTAACAAAAATGAAGATTCATATTCATCCACATTAAGTTCTATGGTGTTCATCTTCACTATATTTCCTTACTTTTGGTAGTCCTTTTATATTCCAAAATACAAATAAATAACCCTATTACATATGCACAAACACAATGACTTAGATTATGTATATAATGAACAAAAATATAATGGAGTATTTTCAAATGCCAAATTACATATTATCTACTAAATGTGGGTGCACCTTGTCTGGTTGAAGCATATCATCAAACAAAATATGGTTGAAACCGTACTGTGGAATCATTGAGGATTGATTAATTCAACTTTGGTAATAAGAACTTACCTTTGAATGTTGCAGATAGAAACATTCAATGACAAAAAAATTTGCAATATCCTTATAAAAAGTCAAATGGAAAAGGCAATAGATTAGAAGAAATACATATGCAATGAAGTTTAATAGAAAAAATATGAAAAGAATAAAATTCATAAAACAAATAAAGTTAACGGTCAAGAATAAACTTATTTCAAGTATGAATTTGGAGATGATTTCTTCAAAAACTTAGAACTTAAAACACTGATAAACAAAAAAGTGCATTATGAAACATTCTAAATGCATAAAAAGAACAATAAAGAGTGAAATTGTAATTTGAAAGGTTTGGATGAAGGAAAAGGAAAAAGATTATAAAATTGGAACATGAAGAAGACATTTATAAAATAAAAAACAAAATCCTTATAATGCTCAAGTTAGATTCTCAGGAGGTCTTGTAATACTAGATATGTAGAAGATGAGCAAGATAACTCCATTAAACTCAACTCTAGGGGTGCACACGGGTCGGGTTGGGTTGGGTCGGGTTTGAGGGGAGGAAAAAGGCCTGAACCAATCACCTAATATCGGGTCGGTTCGGGTCAGTTTCCACGTAAAAAATCGGGTTGACCCGAACCGAACCAACCCGAATTTTATCGGGTCGGTTCGGGTTGGGTCATCGGGTAACAGAAAATTCTGAATTAATACAGAGTCGTCTACATGTAACAGTAACACTCCATTTTCTTTGTTTAGTTTACAATGGATTGGAGATTGAACCTAAAACTCAGAGACCAACCATCCCTTACCCTATGCTTAGGTAGCACAAGCATCAATCATTTTCACTCATCCTCCATTCTCATTCCTTCCATTTTCGATTGTGATCAGACCAACCAAATACTCCAAGTTTCTCAGTGTCATGTTATGAGTGGAGCAAAATGCAAACCACAGTGAGAAAAAGGAAAAATTAATAGAAAAATAATTTGACATAAGGCTAGATAATGAGAGAGGTAAGTGGTCATTTCAATCCAACTTGATGCATAAAAGAAAAGGTATTGCCCTGCTACTGCAATACAATAACAATAACAATGTTCTTTTATTATTTAAATTTTTTATGATACAAATGCTGAAATGCAGTAAAGAAAAGATCAGGAAGTGTATATGATATAAGGTGTGGCAAATAACAATATGATTATGAATTAAGAATTATCCATCTTGTAATAAAATTATCCACTGGTAGAGATTAGGTTATATGCACCAATCTCAATTATCCCCTTTTATGTATAAGATCAATGTTCACATAGCACAGAAAGTCAGAAAGAAAATTAATGATTAGCCTATGACATAATCGGTGGGTTTGATACTCAAAAAAGCTGAGGCACCAATGAAACATAAAAGGGAGAAAGCAAGGCAAAATCTCCATACACCAAATTTAACTATATTTGGATATACTCAGTAACATAAACAAACAACCCAAGTTAGAATCTATGTGCTAGCTTGCTATCAACAACAATTTCTAGCAAATTTCGCACAAAGTTAGGTAATAAGGCATTGCTCTGCTGCTAGTCAATATCTGAAATAACAATATAAAAACTTACAACTGACTACACAGTCTAATTTCCTTGTCCAAAACAGATTATATAGATTCTAATCACATATAGACAGAATATAAAAGAAGCCAACTGACTACACAAGTACACAAAGTCATACACACAGAGACTGAGTCATAGTCTCACAGAAGACAAACCTCAGGTCAAGTGGCACTCCAACTGGATCCTCTAAAAATAAAACAAGAGTAAAACTCCTCATTCCTCAAGGTCAATCCCTCTAGGCTCTAACCCTTCCTACAACATGATAAATAAATTGTTATATGACCGTTGGTGATTTTAACTTGTAAGAATTCAAGAACATTTGAAATATATGATCTTACCTTACCTCATCCTTTTGCTCCTAAAATCACTAGCAACCTCAAGTTCTTGAAGTCCAGAAACTCCTGACATTTCTTATAATACAATAAAAGAATACAACAAAAAATTAAAAATGTCAAATGAATGAAATGGTGAAGTACATGCAAAATGAAAAAGTTAAAAATTAAAAATGATTATTGTATACCGATTCAACTCTGCTCAATCTCCTCCAGCTTGACTCAGTAGATCATCCACCTTCTTAGGAGGCCTTAACCAATTTTGGGTACAAATTAAGGCCTCCACCGTGGTGGGATTCAAAGAACTACTAAATGCATCAAGGATACGACCTCTCGGTGCTAAAAACGGACTCGGATGACACCAGACACCGAATGACCAATATGTCCCCACCATACGAGAGAGAATATTGTACTTCGCTGACTTCCCTTTCCACCACTTCAAGATGTCAAACCTCTCGTAATTGTCTTCAACGTCATCCTCCATGTATCTATCCAACTCATTCTTCTTTTGTTCACCTTGCTTTTTCTTCAACTTCAACCTAAACTTGTCTTCCAAATTTAAACCACTCTCACTACTACCACCAACATTTGTTTGTGTGCTAACATCCGATGAATTGACACTAGAATCACGAATATCAGGAACAATGGGATACAATGTAACATATTGTGCAAATAAGCTGTTTATGAGATCTTTTATCGATATCCTTACACTTATCTTGACCATACATTTCACTAACACAAAATTCAATGTAATCCAACTTGTACCTTTGGTCAAGAAAAACAGCCACAAATAACAAAAAATTTAAATTTCCATGAATATCCCAATACTTATCAAACTTCGCCTTCATTTCGTTGCTATTCCTTGCAAGACAACATCATCACTTTCAATTCACATAGTTAACGAATTTTGTATTTGACACAATTTATGGAAGAAATAATTAGATGTCATATGCAAAGAACCGAAAAAAGCAAGTGTGGCATCATAGAAAATCTTCAAGAACTTTATAAAAACACGAGCACGGTTCCAATCATCATAATTAGGAGGTCCTCCTTCACTATCAAGAGCATGCAAGTAAGTTTGATCCTCATATTCAAGGCGATTAAATGCTTTCTCAAATTGTTCTGCGACTTCCAACATCAAATAAGTAGAATTCCATCTAGTTGGCACATCAAGTGTTAGCATTTGATTGCTAACAACATTTGCCTCTTGAGTACACCTCCTAAAAGTAGCCAATCTAGAAGGAGAGGACCTCACATACTTACAAGCACCCCTAATCCTAGCAATGGAATAATCTAACTCCTTCAACCCTTCATTAACAATTAAGTTCAAAATATGAGCACAACACCTCATGTGCATGAGCTCCCCTTTCAGCAAGGTGCATCCATTCCAATCTTGCATTCCCCTCACCAAATATGCAAGAGCCGAGTTATTAGCACTAGCATTATCCACGGTGATTGTGCTAATCTTTAGAATACCCCACTCTTTCAAGCATTTCTCTAAAGATTTACCTATGGTCTCACCCCTATGGTCAGCAATCAACCCAAAACTCAAAATTTTCTTATGCAACTCCCACCCATCATCAATAAAATGTGCAGTCACACACATATAATTAATGTTTTGAATTGATGTCCATGTATCAGTTGTTAGGGAGACTATTTGTTGGTTGTAAGACAGAATAGACTTCAACTTCACCTTTTCGTCCATAAAAAGTTGCATGATATCTCTTGCAATAGTCATGTGCCCAGGTATTCTAAATCGAGGTTGAGTAGCACTCATGAAACCTCTAAATCCAGGATTCTCAACAAATTTAAAGGGAAGCTCATCCATCACTATCATCTTACAAAGCTCCAACCTACATTGTTCTTGATTAAAATCTACAAGCTTCATACTCATGGTACTATTAGGGTCATCCTCACTTGACTTACCAATAGCAATAGTTTTTTACCTCTTATCGACCTCCCTATGTGGATTCTTTAAACACACTTTCAAGTGTTTTATCAGGTTAGTGGTGCCATGATTAACACTATTACATGCATATGACTTTCCACAATAGTTACAACTAGCTCTATCACCATCTTTACTGAAATGTGACCAAGCATTACTAGGGGGTTTACTAGGTTTTCTTTTACCTACCTCTTGTTGTAAACATGGAGATGGAGAAGCTTCTTCAACTTGTGATGACGGAGTTGGAGTGGGATTTGGATTGGAAGAGGATGGTGGTGCTACTGCTAGATGTGGTTCTACTCCTTCACTTTGCAATCCAGTTGGTGTTGGTGGAGTAGGAGCACTTCCTACTTGAGTTTGACTCCCACTAGTGTTGTGAGTTTCCGTAGGATTTTCCATTTTAAAGTGAATCACTGCAATAATATTTACAACAAAAGAAATGATTAATCTCAATTGTCAACAATCAAATGTGAACACTTGAAATCAAAATACTATGTTTATTATAACCATAAAGTATGAACACATTGACACAATAATTGAAACTCACACACACACGGTTTCAAAGCACATAACACAAAGTCAATATAATTCAAAGTCATGAATAACAAAGCACAAAGTAAGACGTTACTAACAAGCAAGAATATCTTTGCTTAACACAAAGGTAAAGATTTAAGGCAAGGGGGAGCATTCATTGACTAAGATGACACCTCAAAGAAATTGTAATTGGGGGCAAATATGTTGGTATAGCAGAAAAAAGGAACATAACCATAAAAGAATAAGATGCGCCAATCCCAATAAGGGCACCTCAAACTCGCTAAGACTTAGTTTAGACTTGTTAATCTTATTAAGAGCAAACACTGGTAAGGAAATAATAAAAGTCCAAGGCAAAATATTCTTCAAAATTTTCATAAGATCTATTTTGTGTGCATAACATCATCACAAATTGGAACATTGGCAGCTGCAAGCCTGCAACACTATAGGCACTCTCTAGGAAATACGCATCACACATACACACACACATCTACTGAAGAGCAATTGAAGTGACAGAAATTATTATTACCCAACAAGAAGTAAGCTACAACCAGAAGCATCTAGATTAATTACCAGCTAGATTAAGTGCGAGAGGAAAAGAAAAAGAAAAAAGTTTCAAAGAAATGCTTAAATACGAATTCCTCAAGTAGAAAATGACAATCAGTCAATCAGTTCATGAAACGCAGACACAAAAGCCAGAAAACTAATCTTGCTATATGAAAACCAGAGGAAACATATAACCACGGGTCAGGGAAAAGAAAAAAAAAAAAAAAAAACTCAAAAACTTTCCTGGTTGTCCATATCCATAGTTTAAGAAAGAGGTAAAGTGACTGCTGGATGCAGAGGTTTATCAAAGAACTAGGAAGTAAGAAGGAAAGTTTCGTATTCGTACCTGAGGAAGCAGTCAAGCACGAAACGAGAGACAGAGTGCGAGGCCCGAGCGGAGATTGAGGGTCGAGCAAAGAACAAGCAAGTGGACGGTGGCGTCAGGCGTGGAGCTTCCTACCGCCACTATGCGCTAAGGGAGAAGGCTGAGGGAGTAGGAGTAAAGGTTAGGGGAGGGGAAGGCTGGATTCGGTTAGGTTAGGGATTGAAATTGAGAAGAGGTGAGAATGAGATTGGGAAATTGTGATTTGTGAGATGGAAGAAAGTCAAAACGAGGTTAGGTAAGGTTACGAAATACAAAGGCTGAAACAAAAACGACGTCGTTTCTCGGGTTTCAGGTTCACGGGTCGGGTTCACAGGTAAGTTCAATAAACTCGTTACCTGAACCGAATTTGATCGGGTTCATTATTTTTGACCCGACCCGACCCGAGCACCCGAATTAACCTGGATATTTATGGTCGGGTCGGGTCAGGTAGTTCGGGTTATTGGGTCCGCGGGTCGGGTTGTTCACCCCTACTCAACTCCATTTGAAAAAAATAAAACATAAAATAAATAAAATGATTAGAGAGAATGGAGAGAACAAAAAAATTGTGATTGAAAAGATGAGAAAAGTTGAAATAGTTACATATTTATACACATTAGTAGAAATGGTTGAACTTTCAAGGACCATATTTTCAAATTTAAAAATCAACGATGATTTTTTATACAAAGCTAATGATGATTGAATTCGTTAATTGATTCCTTAAAATAATAATAATAATTGATAATCAAATCAGTTAAAAAATAATTGATAATAAATTGAATTTGTTAATTGATAAAATATAAGATAACTATGGGGTAAAAAAGATATAATTTTATATTTTATCTAATTAGTTGACTTAACTTATTCCATTATCCTTCTTATCAAATTGAATTTATTAATTATTTCCTTACCAATGAGCTAGTTTTATGCATGTATATTTAAATTAATAGATATAAATATTAGTCATTGATTGAATATTATATTTAATTTTTTTAAAAAAAATAGTTGATATTTTAAAAATAACAAACAACATTTAATAACGGCACGGCCTATAAATTTCAAATATTTAATCTAATTTTTTATATATATAATTTCCATATTTGATATAATTTTTAAATTTTTAAAAATAAATGAAAAAAAAACATATATATATATATATATATATATACACTGTTACGTTTTAAAAACTATCCTTACTAAAAAAAATTTCAATTTGAATTAATTAAATATCTCATCGTCAATAAATTAATTTCATACATGCATATAAATTAATAATATAGATTATATAGATAAGAACAATTAATTGTGATAAATTATTGTGACATGAAATTTTCATAATAGACATCAATTATCGTCGGTTGGTTGGTCATTGTATACTACTTGTCGATCATCTTTAATTTTTTTAAAGTTGTATAACTGTATAAATATTATCAGTTAAAATTTATAAGATTTTTCAACAAATACAGTTATAGTTTTAGGAAAATCGACTACCTCTAATTTTTTTTAAGTTATATAACTGTATAAATATTATCAGTTAAAATTTATAAGATTTTTCAACAGTTGTAGTGATAGGAAAAATTTTTTAGTATGCACAATTATTTATGAAAAATTATAAAGATTGATATAATTTTAACTGGTATTATTTATACAGTTATAAAATTTCAAAAAGTAAACATTAATCACTGTTTACATGCCAAAATCACTATTTATGCCAAAAAAATTACTGTTTATATCAAAAAAATTACTGTTTATATCAAAAAAATCACGGTTAACGTAAAAAAATGGGTACTGTTTTTGTCAAAAAATACTGTTCACACCAGTGAACAGTATCACCACCGACAGTGGTGGTTGAGTAAAAAAAAAATCAATCTGTAAAAAAATAAAATCTTTAACAAAAAAAAAGATCTACAATAGTAAGTGAAAAATAAGATATATAATACATCCAAAGTAAGAAGGGTGTACCATATCCTTCACCTATCTTCAGACCGAGTATTTCTTCCGGACTCCTTATTGGAGCATCTCAACTTTTCCTTTTAAAGGTACATGTGCAAGAGAAAAGAGTGAAAAAAAAAAATCAATAATAAATATTCCCTTTATAAATAAGAAAAATTCTTAGTCGTGAAAATTTTTCGGACCACGTATTGCCAATTTTGAAGTTTGAGGTCCCCTAGCCTATTGCGAAAGAGTCCAGTGAGCACATACCTACCTCTAAGCTAGTCGAAAAGAGAAATATGTGTCTCACGGGATGCTTGCTTGTTCCCTTCCCTTCCCAAATTTTCTTTGGGAACTGAAAATTCAACTTACATGCTCCTACAGTTCTTATTCAATTTATTTTGCTTCATCTATAACATTTTTTTTTACGATAACTTCATCTATAACATTAACAATATATAATTATAATATATTATTTACACATTATAAAAGAGCATGTTTTTAATACCTAACTAAATACAACTTCTTTAAATATGTAACTCACAAATATAGTTATGAGTACTTGGACAAAATTTAAATAATTCATTGTTTTTAATTTATAAACTTGTGTTTCGTTATAAAATTCGAATGATAGTGTTGCCCAGAGAATTTAAATAAGTGAAATAACTATGTAGCGGTACGTGTGGCGACATGATTCGGGAATAAAAAGTAGTGATATCTGTACGAAATAGGTATATATATATATATATGTGTGTGCGCGCGCGTATTTAGTAGTAGATATTAAGTTGTACTTGAATATGTGATTGAAGATGAACTCTTCGGTAAAATAGTAATTGTAATAGTGGTGTGAGAAAATAAATACTTACAAAATATATTATGACATTCAAGTTAAATTGACACTCTAGTTAAATTGTATATAAGAAAGACTATTTATATATATCAGATAAGATATACACTTTTAAAACCTTACATGTCATTTATAAAAATATTTTAGAATATAATATAATTTGTATTGAATGTAGTTATTTAATATTAAAATTTATTAAAGATTATGATATCTTTTAATTAATTTTTTTATTTATTTAAGATGTAATTAATTAACTTTTATATCTATTAAAGATATTTTAAAAAGTTTATACTTAATAAATAAATAATTATACTTATCAAAATAATATATAATAATATTTGAATACTATTTTAATGGATAAATTTACTCTTGATGCATGATCCATAACCCGATCGAAAACAATATGTATCGTGTTTCAACTTTCAACGTCAATTCTACATTTTCTGACATATACATTTTTTGGCTACAAACTGACATATTAATTTGGTCCACAATGAGCCAGCTAGAATCGCCACGTTTCATAGCTTTTTAGTTTTAACTTGTAATGAAAAAAAGGTAAAGAGAGAAAGAGAGAGGTCACCAAACGTTGATACTCGATAGTCGATAGGTTAAGAGGGGAGAAGAAGGAAAGTGAAGGGGTCAAGAAGAAAGATGTCGGCCATTTATGTCGCCAGTGAAGTCAAAATCTTTTGGGTTCTTTCGAAGTTTGCAGCACATATTTTTGCAAATGGCTAAAAATGATTTGCTTAACAAAAACCCCACCAGCGTATGGCCCCATCCCCTTTTGATTCTTTTGGATGTATATAAAGTTGCCCCACCCCATACTTAACAACAACACATTGCACACATTGAAGATCACTTACCGTTTTCATTTCATGGCCGACTTGCATTGAATCTTTTCATTCTTCGTCCTGCATCTGATGACTGTTGACTGAGCAATACTCGATCGATCAAATTAAGGAAAACTCAAGTTTAATGGCTGTACTTACTGAATTAAATTAATTATTGAGATTGTAGTAGCAAACAGACAATTAACTTGGTACTAATTGCAATAATGTCTGGTGAAACACTCGGCATTTTCCCCTACTATGATAAACCTATCAAGAGCCTCCGCGTGACAGTTCCTTTACCTTGACTCCACCTTGGAGACACTCATGAGTCCCAATCCTCTCAAACTAAGCAGCAAGGATAACAATAACACAAAATACGTACCCGGGTGACCTAAGAAAACCACCAATCATGATCAGATGTATCGATCGCCATATAATTTTTAATTTGTTATCACTAGGGTACAACATCATTGCCAAGCTTTACTAATATGGTCATTGCTTCGGTACTATCTTGCTACTTTCCTACTTGCCAATATGAAGGCCCCAAGACGAAGCAAAGGAGCCTAAGCTCGTCACTCCAGGCATACTAAGAATTAGATTAAGCTATATAAAATATTCTTCTTGTTGAACCGTTGAATTCCTAATTTTGTTTAACATCTTTGTTCTTCTACATATACTTTTGGCAACGAAATTTTTTCTGCACTGTCGTTGTGTAATTATCCAGCAGATGGCCATTCTAAGTTTACCACTGTATAATATGAGATTCTGTATTACCTTAAGACTTGGCCTACTCAATTGCGCTAGAAGCAAAATATGACAACAGATATTTTTATCCCCTCTCAAGAAAGAAATTATGTCTTTTAGGCCTTTTGTGTCATACCGTCTTAAAGCTTAAAAGTTCTTTTGGGGATTTTGAGAGATATTATGTCGGAAGACGGCTTCCCCAATTTCCTTTTGGGAAAAAAAGACAGAAGAGAAATTGAAAGAACGGTTTTTACCAAGGGTTGCTTAAGATAAAATATATGAAGTAGAAAATAAACGGCAGAGAGAAAATTATAAATGATAAATAAAATTTAGTTTTGACTTGTTATTATTCAATAGTGAAGGCCAAAAGTGAGATTAGGATGAAAATTCAATTTCATCTTCATATCATGTTATTTTCTTTTATAATATGCTATTGTTATTCTCTTTATTAATTTCAATTTCTCGTTATAACACATATATTTCTCTTTAATTCTGACCTAATACACACTAAATTTCTGCTACTTGATTCGTTAATTGTTTTTGTTTTTGTAAAGACTACTTGATTCATTTAGTGCAAATGTTAATTACCAATAAAAAAAACTAAGGAAATGAGTTTTTACATATTCATAACTAGTTATTCAAGTCCTTGTATTATTCGAAAACATAAACTATTGATTTTTTTACAATATTATAATTTTTTAAGCACATTCTCAATTTTAGTTTATTAAGTAGCAATTATTTATGAGAAAATTAAGAGAGTGAATATTTTCGATAAATTCAAAATTTAATGTAACTGATTTTATATTATAAAAATTTAAATCGTTGAACGCTATATTTTCTTAAAATACTTTAAACTATAAGATGTATATCTTAGAAGATCTAAATTCCATTTTTTAATCAACTTTATTCACTCACCACTCTGTCTTTAAAGTACACATAATAGGCTTCAGAGAATAGTTCACTACCCCCCCCCCCCCCCCGCCTCGGCAAAATAACAAAATAAAACAAAACAAAAGATTGTTTACTTCACTCATGTGGAGGTTTTCTTTCGCCCCCTACGCATAGGGTGTTTATCGTTGAAGCTTCGGGGTCAATGCAAAATTAAAAAGAAAAAAATGGAAGGCCTCTTTTTGTTAAAATTTCGTTTCTATTTCAACATTAAAGCCTAAAAGGTATTAACACTGCTAGTTATATTTAATAATTGAAGAATCACACAAATCTTGAAATATGTAGTTGTATGGGTTTTAAAAATAAAATTAGATATTGAATTAACGAGATTTCTAAGTTATAATTTAATTAGTTTAATTGATTAAATTTATTATTAAATTATAATTGAATCAAATATTATTCAAACTAAAGATATAATTAATTTATGATCCAATCAATTTAACTTATTAATTTAATTCAATTTTTAAAACACTAGTTGTAATACAATCATTTGTCTTATATACAAAAAAATTTCAGCCATGGTAATGAATAAGTCTGATGATTTCGTACACTGATATATATTTTTCCCTTAATAATTATAAATTTACAAGGAAACTAGTTTCACATACTCCATTCATCTTTTTCTATTTGTCGTATTAAATTTTTTGTGTGTTTTATATTGATATTGTTTTAAAATTTAAACACAAAATTAATTATTTTATACCAATTTTAATTTTATTTTTCTTACTCTATCAATGTAATTTTCAAACATTTAATTTTTGAACATGTACAGACTATTAATATTAAATTTAACAAAAGATATATATTTATACTTTTTATCATAGTTTAGAGGATTATATGTTATAAAATAAAGTTTATGTATGAAAAATGAGACTGTGTTAAATTTGATAAGGTAATGTATAATTTAACCTAAAAACAAAGGAAATGAAGAGATTATGAGAGAAGAGATTTCTATTGGGCCATGATTTTGGTTTTTTGTTACATTGGAGGGTCCCATGAATTTTTATTCATTCCCTTTTTGGATGGATTCGTGGCTTTTTATTCATTCCCTTTTTGGATGGATTTATGGATATTCATTCCCTTTTTGGATGGATTGGGAGGAAAGAGATTCGTGATCCATTTTCTTTCGAGAGTTTATATGTTTTCATTTTTTCTAATATTATTAACATATATTTATATTATTTTTTTGATGAAACAAAATATATAAATGAAGAAAAACTTTTCTTCTTGTTCATTAGACAATACTAAATAATTAATGTGAGTGATCTCTTTTAATTTTTTTTCTTTTCTAATGTATCGTTTATTTTTCTTTTCCCAATGTAATACCAAACAAACTATGAGGATTTTCTGCCTAATTACAATCTTAAAATTCTCATAACAATAATCTCATTTATACATGATACTTTTTTAATTTCTCTTTTTATATGTTTCTTAAAAAAAAAAAGCATCGGCTATGTAAATCCAAACTCTGCCAGTCTATGCCATACATAAGTCCTGGACCAAGTCTTCATATTAAAGATCTTTTCTCCCAATTTTCGTAAATTAATTAGAAACTATTTAAGTCGTTCACTACATATCTAATCTGAGCCACATTTTCCTATTCCAGCAAAGTGAATAAACTAATTTACTTTGATTGCTTTTTAGGATGGGGAATTAGATGGATGCTGAAGGGGAGCATATATATATAGAAAGAGAGAGATGGATTAAAAATAATTCCACAAACTTTCTCCTCCTGAATTTTCAGGCGAGTCTTCGGACGGTGAAGGGCTCATTCTGGGCGGGGACAGCAGCATTCCCTCAGCCATGTCCACCAGCAAACTTGGCATGGAGAATATGGCTTCCTCGTCCAGGAACTCAGTTTCATACAACGAAGGAGTAGCAGGCTCAAGTACATTAGTTGATGGATTATCATTATGGCTCGCTTCAGCCTTCATTAGTTCGGCTGCAGCGGTTGCAGCGCTGCGGATGTCAGCGGGGGACTTGGTTGCCGGCACTGGATACTTGCCAACTGACTCAGGGAAGTTTAGAAAAGCTTCGCCGCCTTTCACGGCCAACGCCGCCACGTCGTAGGCTGCAGCTGCCATCTCCGGCGTGAGGAATGTACCTAGCCATATGCGGGTCGTCTTACGCGGTTCCCGGATTTCAGACACCCATTTCCCGCCCCGGCACCGGATCCCATGGTACACTGGGTGCCTCTTGGAAGATGACGATGCCATGCTCTATGCGTGGTGTTTTGGAGCACAAGGGTTTTGGCACGTGTATAAATGAGGAAGGAAGTACTATAATAAACTAATCTCGCAGCCTCACAGGACCTGGTCCAGTGTAGCAGTAGAAGAAGCTGGAAAAGGATGCTGGGTGAGTGGGGGTCTACAAGGGGGGAACGGGACTTGCTGAATTTTGTAGTGTTAATTTACTTGGTGGGATTTTGTGAGAGTAGTAGGGTCAACTAACCTACCGAGGGCATAATGAGACTGTTAGGCATATGTAAAGGATTGTGGATTTGAGATGAGTAACCTTGTGTCTCCTCTTGTTGAGGAATATTGGAAGAATGGAGGGGGGCGGTAATGGTTTGGATTAAGAGAGTAAAGATAATATAAGAGTACATATATGCATGTGTAGTATGCTTAAAAAAGTGAAACCGTGGGGATTTCGCGGGGTAACTGAGTAAATGACTTTGTTCGTACTTGAAAAATGGTGGCGCTTAGTTGGCTTCCAATTGCTAATGTTTTGGAGTCTAAGCTACTGGCCACGGCTAGCTATAAGCTACTTTTGATTTCTTGAATGCCTCACTTTCACTTGTGTCTTATTTCCTTTTTCCTAATAATATCTAGATATCATTCAACTAGTTACAACTTATAAGAATAATAATGATATTTTTATCATATTTTTTATATTATTTTTTATATCATTAATTACATTATTTTTTTCACTTAATTATAACAATAAAAAATATAATACAAAATGTGACAAAAGAAAAAATATGGTGAAAAAACATTTTACTTACCAAAATTGTAATAAATGGCAACGACTTTTTATCAGTGAAAAAAATAATTAATAAAAATACATATATAATGACGACGTTTATAACTCATTGTGATAATAAGAATTTTATTGTCAGAGTTATATTTGTGCTGACAAAAGTTGATCTATAGTTATTGAATTTGGATTTTCTTCAGTTGTGAAAAATTAGAGGTGTCTAATTTTTTGATTTCATCTTTAATAATATTTATTTTTAATATTTTATTATATAAAAACGTAATTTCAATGGTTGAAATTTTCTCAATTTTTTTACAAGCGGAGAGGATCCAAATCTATAGTTATCGCAGAGATAAGCGTGAAAATATCGCAACAAATGTAGTTGTCATTGGAAAAAGATATACGCATATGTCAACGGTTGTGGTTGTCGCTGAGTATAATAGAATAATACAAGCTATATTAACGACAAAGATTATTGTGATGATAAATGTAGAAATATGATAGCAACTATCATTATTGTTGGGATAAATTATATGCATATCCTAATGACTTTGATTGTCACTAAACCTAGTAGAAGAATGCAAAGCAACTACAATTGTTGCTAGGACAACTATAACTGAATATAGATGTCAAGCTGCTTTTCTAATTCTAATCATTTTCTCTGTAAATCAGCATGAAAATCAATAATCATATCTGTGGTTACTGCGACTGGATATCCGCTAATTAACCTTGTGGAAGTCTGACTAAAACCGGAATTTCTTGATCACTTGATTTGCTAAAATTATTTAAACTTATAGTGCTCTTGGCAAACATGCTGTAACATAAATAATTGATCATCAATCTGGAATTATTATTATGGATGAAAAATATATATGTGCCTGAGTTTACTAACCATTTTTCTAGGAGTCACTACACGGATTTCACACTTGAATTAATGGCAAAACTTGGACGCCTTTTCTGTTGATTGAAGTTTTACACAAAGCTAGGAGAGGTTGATTTTTTAAGGAGAGAATGAATAATAAAAAAAGGGTAACTTACCCAAATATATATAAAAAAAAGTGTCTTATCGACGACTTATCTAAATTAATATAATAGTAATAAAAAATAACTTATTCAAAATATTATAGAAAAAAAATTTGTTAAAAAAGTTGTGTTTTAAAGACATGATTTATTATTAAAAACAAAAAATATTTCATTATAAATCACTTTTCAGAGATATAATTTTTTATATTTTATTGTTTATTTTATACTATTTTAAAATTTAAATTTTAACTTACACTTAATTAAAAAATTGATTTTTAACTTATACCGTTTAAATAAAAAAATATCTGAATTCTTCATAATTGGTTCCTTGCGGTCAAACCTTGCTTATACTTCGGGCTCAAATATATCAAACTTGTGTGGCCCATATTTGGCCAACGAGGTGCCTTTTCTCCTACACTCATTGTTACGTCGTACAGTGCCACCAGAACTCCTGTCAGCTTCTATCCTCACACGTGGATCATTGACTGTTCTAACATGGGTTTTTGGACTTTTTAATTTTATAAGAGTAGTTTAAAGTTGAATTTATTAAATAGGTATAAGTTAAAAATTAATTTTTAAAATAATATAAAATAAATAATATTATATAATAAGTCATATCTTTTAATCACAATTTAAAAATATTTTTTATTATTTTAAAAGAAATCGTAACGTCGAACCACAATTTATCTCTTTATTATTTTTATTATTATATTTAAGATAAAATCGAAGTTTTCATATACTTATCCCTTTTTATTGACATTTTGGCATAAGAATTACGAATTTTATCTTTTTTGTGTAACAGTAATTGTCGTCTGAGGAATATAATCTTTATATTTGGTTATGATATTAATATTATACGGTTAATTTTAAACTATTTATATATTAATGAAGTTAAACTTACTTATCTATTTTTATCTTTTTTAAGAAATAATATTAATTAATATTTGAAGAACAACTACATATATTTATATATTTATCTAGGGCACCACATAATTTTAAGTGTGACATATGATATTCATATAAACTAATAAATATATGTAGTTATTAATTTTTAACTATCAATTAATATTATTATTCAAAGAAAAAAAATAAAAATATAAATTTAACATAATTAATATGTAAATCATTTAAAATTAATCGTATAATATTAACAACATAACTAAATATAAAAGTTATACTTCTGTGATAACAACACCTATTACACACAAAAATATTGTGAGCTTATCAAGTTAGAAATATGATATTTATGTGTCAAATTGTAAAAAAAAAAAAAATCATAATTTTTTATGTCAAAATGTCAAAAAAAAAAAATGAAAAAGTAGTGCTTGTAAAGCACTGACTTCATTTTACTTTTTTAAAAAAATAACATAAGTTGTATATAGAATCTACAATTTTATCTTAAATATAATAAAAAAATGATGAAAAGATAAGCTGTGGTTAAAATATATAACTTCTTTTAAAATAATAATAAAATTTTTATGTAAATCATAATTAAGAAATATAATTTTTTATATAATACTATTTATTTTATACTATTTTTAAAATTAATTTTTAACTTATATTTATTAAGTAAATTCAACTTTACACTACACTTATAAAGTAAAAAAGTATGACTTTTTCGTACCCTTGATCCATTGTCGCTTGCTTCTTTATATATATATAAAATTATTTTTTTATCATCAATTGTCGCTTGTTTCATTTACAACTGAGTGTTACCTATAGACTCTAAAAAGGGAAGATTTAAAGTAAGAATGCTAAATGCATAATTACTCAAATTTACATTATAAAGTTTTCTAAGAAAAGACAGATTTCATTTATTTAAAGGAAGTAATGTAAAAAACTATGCGTATAGTAATTAAAAAAAATATTATTTGAGGGTGTGGCTGCTTCCGAAACGTGTGTAGTTCAGCCCATGTACTCAACTATTGTCTTGTGGAAAAGAAAATCACAATGTTATACATAGGTGCCATTTAATGTGCACCCAGTGATTTATCCATTTTTTATCATTGGATCTGTAGTAAATAACGTGTATGGTTGGGATTGAGTACTTGATACCTGTTGGGCAGGTTACTTTTTATAAGTTTATTTTGCAAGTTGGTAAGAAATGTAATAGCAAAAGGATCCCAAAGAAGACGTGTATTTAGGCGAAGGCTCCCATGCACCTAAATAAGTTTTTGGTGCATTGATGCACGCCAAAATTAACCTGTTATTATATGTTAACATATTTTTATTTTATTTTTTTTGTTTGACATACTCCACCACACCCTCACTCCACCCCCACCAACCACCAAAAAAGAAAGAGATCAAGGATTAATTTATCATAGAAACACCAAGAAACGCACACAAGGGAGGGGTAGCCATAAGTTTGGTGGTGGAACATCTACTCAGATGGCGATGCACGGCTTAGTGGGATACTAGTGATCGGATTGGGGCTTTGTTCAGTCATAGGTGGCGGAGAGCAAGATGAGTTCGAGGGAGGTTGAGGGCAGAGCGGTTGGGCGCGATTTTGGTGGAGCTCATGGCTTGAATTTGTTTTTGGGTGTGGTGATGAGTTGTTGTTTGTAATATCCTAATACCAGTATCTCAATATATATAACATACAAGGAGATACATAGCATTACAACGTCACTACATACATAATAACCTGATAGCTATAACCATAATGTTCGTTGGAAATATTATAGAGAGTCTTATGAAATGCGGAAAACACATGTATAACATAATGCATCTATATACATATACATCATTAACCTCCCTTGGGCATGAAGTAGAACATAATTATTTACATTACAAAAGAAGTACTAAAAGATATAACTATTGTAACATAAACTATAAAGCTACTCTAGTCTTTAGCTTCCTTTTTCTTCTTGTTCTTAGAAAAACTTTTACCTGGAATTATACATGGTATACAACGGGGTAAGAAATAACATTTCTCAGTATGAGGGTGGAAACAGGTCAGGCCAGGCCAGACTTTGCCTTAAACAGGTCTGGCCTGTATCCTAATTGTAAGGCTTGAGCCTGACCTGTGAGACTATAATAGGCCAATTTTTAAGGCTTAGCCTGGCCTTTTTAAAAGTCTGGCATGGCCTGAAAGCCTATTTAAAGGCCTACTTTGCAATGAGACCTTTAAATAGGCTAACAAGCCTTTATATAGACTAATAGACCTATCTTTAAATAGGTCAATATGCCTTACATAGACTAACAAACTTACCTTTAAATAAGTCATATGCCTTTACATAAGCTAACAGACCTAAGCCTTGAAATAAGCCAACAGGCCTACTCAAAGTCAATAGGCATTTGTTATAATTTAACTCTCACTTTCTAATTTTATAGATGCTCACCACTTTCTTACTCAATCTTTGGTCGATGTAGGACTTGAAGATATACTAAGTTGCTAACTTTCTTACTCTAGTCTTTCAAGTCCCACATCGACCAAAGATCAGAGTAAGAAAGTAGTGAGCATCTATAAAAGTAAAGGGTGAGTGTTAACTTATTATTTTCATTCTAATAAATATATTAATAAATATGTTATTTCTATTCTAATTTATTAAGTTAAGTTTTAGTTATTGACTTTTATTAAAATTTAATTAAAAAATATTAATATATTATAATAAATTAATAATTATAATTATAATTATAATTATAATTTATAATTATTATAATAATATATATTATATTATATATAATTAAATAGGTCGAAAAACCTACTAAGCTTAAAAGGCCTATTAGATGGTCTAAGGCCTGACCTTTTTAGTTAAAAAGGCTTTTAAAAAAGCTTTGGCCTAATTTGTTTAATAAACAAGTTAGGCCAGGTCAGGCCTCAGACAGGTCAGGCTATAGGCCCCTGACGGGTAGTCTAGCCTATTTCCACTCCTAAGTATGAGTAAACTAAAACTAGCATACACAACATAATAAACATAATCTTAACTCATGCTAAATAAGATATGTTTAAAGCATCTATAAGATCGAACTTTAGCATCTAGATAAACCAAGTTAACATACATTTCATACATATATGCTTAGTCCAACTTAGGACCACCAAGATGTTAAGCTTAAGAATATTGGTTTAGTGTATTATCTTGTGGTAAATAAATGAAAAATTCATCCTCACATCACACGTACCCTGACACACTGAGAAGTTTGGGTTGAATCATTACTCAAAAGAATCTTACAGACTCCCCACTTATCTTATTTGGCCTTAATGATGGTGTAAAACATTAAAGAATACTCACAAAGATTAAAACTACAAATCATTCCTATCATACAAATATCTAAACAACAACTCATCACTCATTATTCTCAAGTGATATACTTTATCACAAAAGTGGCCTAAGGTGCTAGATACTTACCTAAAGCAAACCATAACTCTTGAATGCTCAAAGGTGTAAATTTTCTCATACTTGCTAGGTGATAATTTTCCTTTTGAAAATATCCTTATTTGTGCCTTAACACACTTTAGGAAACATATATAAATGATCCCACTGGCCAAGAACTTGAAAATATCATAAATGACATTTTTGGAATTCTAGGCCCTTATGCTGCGGCATAACTTGGGCACGCCGCAGCGCCCTAGCCTTGGGTTTCAATACTGGATGTAGCATCACTCTCACGCCGCGGCGCCACACACTAACCTCACGCTGCAGCGTAACCTCCTCACGCCGCGACGTGCATAGCAGAAACCAGATTCTGCAGAACCATGGTACCGTTTCATTAGTTCTTTTCATGAATTTTGGCAATTCCAAATCAGTTTTTAAGTGATTCTAAGTCCCTAATCAGTTCATTAACATATAGGAAACATCAATCACCAATTTAAACCTCTTAATTTGGATTCAAGCATCAAATCACACGTAGCTTGACCTAAACCCCTCTTTTGGGCATCAATGGTCTAAATGAAATGTTCTAAATTTCTATCTTCAACTTATGTTATGAACAAGTCATAAATGACTAAAGAAACATAATCATCCAAGCAAAACGCGTCAAATACCTCTAGAACTCATTTTGACTTATTAAGCACCATAAGTGCATTTATGGTGAAAATGAAGAAAAAAAATGAAGATGAGCATAGAATCCCAACCTTTGGCAGCTATAAAGAAGATTTAAGCTTGATTGGATCTCAAGCCTTGGCTTTGCCTTTGGTTTTCCTCTTTCTTTCTTCCTCCTCCTTGGTCTTTGCTTTCTCTTCTTTCCTTTCTCCTCTCATGATTTTTGTTTCTGTTTTGGTGTAGAAAATGGTCGTGAGTGAGAGCTTATAAAGAAGAGACAAAAGATTCTTAAGTCATAACTGATAAATCTTGATATGCTAAAAACACTTAAATTTAGCTAAATCAAGATTTCCAATAACTTTAAAATAAATACTATGATTCATATAAAAAGTTGTCTAACCATTATCAGGTATTTCCATATCTGCTGCTAGTCAATCTGGTTTTAAATGCACAATCAAGATGCCTAAAAATGTCAAACTAACTCGGTTTACCTTGAAACTTTAACTGTATCTCTTTTCATACATTTGTGATTTTGAAATAAATTATTCATATTTATTTCCCTTATCTGAGAAATTTATGTTATTATCTGAGTCATTTTAAGCTACTACTTGAGCAAGAAGTTCAATGATTGCAAGTCCCGCTACATGGCAATTGAGAAGACATGTTGTGCACTAGCATAGACGTCAAAAATGTTGAGACAGTACATGTTGTACTATACAACTTGGCTGATCTCAAGAATGGACCCAATGAAGTACATATTCGAATGTCCTCATGTTTCCACACGAGTCTCCAAGTGGCAAGTGGTTCTTTTCGAGTTCGATATAAAGCACATGACTCAAAAATCTATCAAAGGGAATGTAATTACAGATCATTTAGCTAAGAACTCAATCAATTACAAGCAACCTGTGACGTCTGAATTCCCTGATGGAGATATTTTAGCAGCTGAAAAAGAAGAGTCAGATGAAGAAGACATATGGAAGATGTACTTTGATGGAGCAATTAACATGTATGAGAGCGGCATAGGGGCAGTGGTCACCTCACCAAGTGGGAAGCAATACCCTGTCGCCATCAAGTTAGAGTTCGATTGCACCAATAATGTTGCAGAGCATGAAGCGTGTGCTCAAGGATTGAAAGTTGTAATAGAATTGGGAGTGAAAGAACTACAAGTATATGGAGATTCAACACTGATAATTTATCAAGTGAACGGGGAATGACAGACTAAGGATCCAAAGTTGATTCCATACCAGAAATATTTGATGCAGTTGATCGAGAAGTTTGAATGGATCACCTTTTCGCACTTGACTCGAGATAAGAACCAATTCGCAGATGCTTTGACCACTTTGGCTGTAATGACCAATCTGAATATTCATGCTAATGTGTAACCCATCTGAGTGAGGGCAGAAAGCGAACCGGTTTATTGTTCTAATGTTGAAGAAGAAGAAGACAGTCAGCCCTGGTTCCATGATATCAAGCAGTACATTAAGTTCAGAGAATACCCATTAGGGTTAAATGAGACAAACAAAAGACCATCCGCCGGCTCTCCATGGCCTTCTTTTTGAACGGGGAAATACTGTACAAAAGGAACTATGATGGTACACTCCTCAGATGTATAGAAGCTAAGGAGGCTCTCATCATCTTAACAGAAGTTCATGAATGAATTTGTGGAACATATGCCACCAATATTATGATGGCTTGTCAAATCCTACGATGTGATTATTATTGGTCCACTATGGAATTTGATTGTATAGAATGTGTTCGAAAATGTCATAAATGTCAAGTATACTCTGACTGCATTAATGCACCTCCCGTCCCATTGCATAATATGGTGGCACCCTGGCCTTTTTCAATGTGGAGAATCGATGTTATTGGGCAAATAAATCCAAAAGCTTCTAATGGCCATAGGTTTATCCTGGTAGCAATTGATTACTTCACTAAGTGGGTAGAGGTCACTTCCTATGCCAAAGTCACTCAAAAAGTTGTCCTTAAGTTTTTGAGGGCAAACATCATATGTTGATATAGAATTCCAAAAAGGATTATCAAGGATAATGCCCCTAATCTCAATAGCACAGAAATTAAGAGTCTGTGTGAGAGGTTTAAGATCAAGCATCACAATTTTGCTCCTTACAGACCCCAGATGAACGGTGTGGTAGAAGCAGCAAACAAGAATATCAAGTAGATAGTAGCCAAAATGGTGGTCAACTACAAAGAATGGCATGAGATGCTCCCCTATGCTCTTCACGGTTATCGCACTAACATCCGATCTAGCACTAGGGCAACACCATTTTCCGTAGTCTATGGCATGGAAATGGTTTCCCCCATAGAGGTCGAAATCCTATCTTTAAGAATGTTGATGGAAGTCGAGTTAGAAGAGATAGAATGGGTAAAGACTCAATATGAACAATTAAACATGATTGAAGAAAAGCGATTAAAAACCATTTGTCATAGGCAATTATACCAAAGAAGGATGACAAGAGCTTTCAACAAGAAAGTACGCCCTAGGGAATTTCAAGCAGGTGACCTGGTTTTAAAGAAAAAACTTCTAAACCAAGAGGATGCCCAAGGTAAATGGGCGCCGAGTTATGAGGGGCCTTATATCGTTAAGCAAGCATTCTCTAGAAGAGCCTTAATTTTGACAGATATGGATGGCAATGAATTGCTAAGACTGACGAATGCCGATGCAATCAAAAAATTTTATGCTTAAAAAAAATAGGAAGAAAAAAGAAAGAAAGAGTCTGTTAAGTCGAAAACCCGCAAGGGCGGCCTAAGTAAAAGTTAGGGCATTTAAGTTAGGCAAAAGTTTAAAGTCGGCAAAGGCTCTCCTAGGAGATGTCACCAGAATCGCTCACTTAGATAGCATAAGGGACACAAAAAAAAAACTGGAGCAATTTTAAGTAGTGATGAATTTGTGTTATTGGCAAAAAAAATTGGGGCAAATTTAAGTAGTGATCAATAGAAGAGAATTCGTGTCATTGGCAGTCAATGGTTGTAATGTCCATCTGAGAACTAGGACCTATCTAATGAGAACGAATGAATCCTAACTAGGGCAATTACCTTTCACTTTGTCTTTGTGTCATCGTTTGTACTCTTTGTCGCTTCCAATGCCTTTATGTGCTTGTGAACATTCAAATCAATGAATTTTTTTCTTTCTTCCCTCTTATTCTTCTTCTTCCTTTATCCTGTTTCTTTATTTCATACTTGTGAAGTTACATATGTTCATTACAAAATGCTTTGATAAAAAGGGAATATAAATTCAATATCATTGATTTAATAATTTAATGGCAATCCTCCAATTAACAAGTTAGATTGAGAATGAGTTAGAAGTTTCAATCGAGGGAAAAAAGCTAAACCTACTCCCTATGCAATCTATAATGCTAAGAAAAAGAGAGGGATTGCGTGCCTGATGAGCAAACTCGGAAGTAAAGTGTCACGACCCATCTTAGGCCATGACCGGCGCACAAACTAGTGATACTCAGTACTCAACTAGCCTGGCAAGCCTAACCATACAACATCAATTAAAGAAAAATAATTTGTAATGTAGATTAAGGCCATTAAATATCTGACAAAGTCTCCTCTAAAAATTGAACAAACCACATAGTTCATTTAGACCTGGTCAGCAATATACATCCATATCCATCACTAACATAAGCATTTAGTATCAATCCTAAGAACAAGATGAGCCAGCTATATAGAAATGATATATCAAGACTTTACGTTTACATATATATACATCAAAAGAAGGAAATAAACATTATCTCCTATAGCTACAAAATACTGGAGTCGATAGGTAACACTAGCCAGCAACGACAATGAAGGCCTACCAAAATACAAATACTCCTGGGCAGAATAGCAAATCCCAAGAATCCCCTACTCAACAGCCTGCAAATCTGAAGGGGGAAAAAGAAAGAAAGGGGTGAGTCACATAGACTCAGTGAGGGCATAAAAAAAATGAACAAGAAAGGGAAGCAAGTAAGAGCCAAAAACATTTAAACTTTGCAAGATAACTTAATACACAAAAATCAAATAAATGAGACCGATAAATAAAATCTCGTCACATGCTTTCCTTTCTAGTAATAAATTTACAATCGTAAAGGAATTCAGCTATACTTATCAAATGTCATCTCAGATCTTAAAACAAAATCTCTACATTCATTTTTATACACAATAGCCATTACATCTCTTTGCCACGGCAGGCGGAACATTCGCCATTATATCTCTTCGCCACGGCAGGCGGAACACACGCCGTTATATCTCTTCGACACGACAGGCAGAACACTCGCCGTTATATCTCTTCGCCACGGCAGGTGGCTCATTCCTTATAACCAAGATTCATAATTATCCCAGATTAATAGAAAGGTTTTGTTTCCCCATAATATAAAGTTTGAGGCTATAACCAAAACTATTAGAATAGATATAAATACATGCCGAGAAGTCTAAATTTCAACATATATCACAGTGTAAATTATCCACTCACAGTATAAAGAACCAACTCAATCGATTCCTACGACACTTGGAGGAGCAAGTTGTGTAGTGCCCACTGAATCTGACCATAAACAAACATTTTGACAAGTCAAGATAAATGTAAAGTTACCCACTAGCTATTAGGAATTTAAAACACAAATACCATGAATAAATAAAATAACTACACTATAATTACAAATTTACAATTGATAAAACTCTAGAAATTTCATTTAAAATTGAACTAACAAAGGGGTAAAGAGATTAGTTAAAATCCCTAATTTTAGGGCTTAGGGTTTTCAAGAATCTCATAAGAGAAGAAAAAAAAAATCAATGTATGACTTTCCCATTACCACTTACTAGAACTAACCTTCCACATTCTTAGATTTCTACTTCAAAGCCCCAAAATACGCTCATCTACCATTTTATTTGAGATACAAAGTTTGAGGGAAATGAGATTTGGTACAAAGCAAACAAGAATAAAATAGTAGAAACTTACCTCAAGCTCTTGGTGCAAATGGATGCAAGGATTTGGTGCTAAAATGGGGAAAAGATGGAAATTTGGTGGAGAAAGGGGAAGAAACGAGAAATAGAGGACGAGAAACGTCTCTGTTTCTCGTTCTTCCTCCGTTTTAAAACTTTGATTTCCTTTTTTATTTTACACATATAGGCCAAATGACCAAAATACCCCCTATAAAAAAATTTATTTCCAACCTTATCCCTCCTTTAACACTAGCGTCGTCACATAAAGCTACCCCAATGTTTGAAGATCCCAAAGAATTTGAAACAAGTTGATAAGCCATAGTTTGCAAGAGCCTGTGCCTGGGTTTGATGGATCAAAATTTTTCGAGGAAGCAATTAGCATCGAGTATGCAAGTGAAAGGTTTTTTGACATGATGTTTATCTTTAGATTTTGAGTTACTGGAATGAACATTGCAATGTCTTTTCGTGATCGAAAGACAATGAGCTGCAACAGCTTGTGAAAGTAATGTCTCTGGTTTTTACGCCAAGCTTCACTATAGAAGAACAGACAAAGTAAAAAAAAAGAAAAGAAAAAGAAAAAAAATCTTTTGGGCCAAGATGCCCACTGTCTTTTAATTTTTGGGTCAAATGCCCATTGTCTTTTAAATTTCGAGACACCAGATGCTCATTGTGTTTTAAATTTCGGGACACTAGATACCAAATGTCTTTTAAATTTCGGGACACCAGATGCTCATTGTCTTTCAAATTTCAGGACACCAGATGTCCATTGTCTTTTAAATTTTGGGATACCAGATACTAATGTCTTTTATATTTCGGGTCAAGTCCAATACCTTTTAAATTTCGGGACACTAGATGCTCATTGTCTTTTAAATTTCGGGACACCAGATGCCCATTGTCTTTTAAATTTCGGGTCGAGCCCATTGCCTTTTAAATTTCGGGCCAAGCCTACTACATTTTAAATTTCGAGACACTAGATGCCCATTATCTTTTAAATTTTGAGACACTAGATACTCAATGTCTTTTAAATTCCGAGTCAAGCTCATTGTCTTTTAAATTTCGAGTCAAGCCCATTGTCTTTCAAATTTCCAGTCGCAAGGTCCCCCCAATGTCATTTAAGTTCTTGTTTTTAATAAACTCTTTAAACGTCAATTGAGCTACGATAACTTATTGGCAAGGTGATGACGTCTCTGGCTCTACGCTGAGCTTCACTTTGGTAGGATTAACAACATTACAACAACTCGTAAGTTCACGTTTGAGTTCACTGATTTTCAATTAGCATCTTTACATTGTCCATTCATATCATCTCATGCATTATCGAACAAAATTTAAATTCACGTCTTTACTCGTTTCTTACGACAATAATATGAAAAACTACGATTATTTATAGTCTCTAGTAAGAAACAAGTAAGAAGGACAACTGTAAACACTTAATTTTATCCGAGTCCTTAAAAATTTTAATTTAGAATAAAAATATAATGAAAAATAAAAAAAATTAATTACACTAATAAATGTTTTTTTTTTCTTTTGACGCTCATTTCCTTAATTTTTTATCCAAATCAAGCTCATCCTAATAGGAGATATGTTCAAGTTCATTTAACCACTAAACCCATTTGTCTTAAGTTTCTAATGTTAAAAAAAAAAAAGAGGTAACGTTGCAAGATGATCAACAAATGGCCAAACATGTAAGCCAAAAGCTTTCAATGCAATTGCCAGAAGCAAATCTTGATAAATAAAAAAAGAAAGAGTGAAATGGAGGAGCAAGAACGTTGCAACTAACCAAAAACAAAAAGACAAATCAAACTTTTTTTGTCATAGCAGAAGAAAGGAAGAAGAGTGATGCTAGAGATTTTAAAAAATGAAACACTAAAAGAGAATAGGGTTGCTGCCAAATGTTGAGACTTAAAAGGTGAGCCAAGAGACTAAGCACAACAAATGGGAGAGTTGCAGCCCTGCAGGAGAAAAGAAAAAATGAAGCAAGCCAAGAAAATGGAGTGGGAAGAGACTGCACAAACTGATCTCATGCAGGCCAAGCCAGAAATTTTTTGTGCCTAAATAAAGGGGAGTAATGTAAAGTGCAGGGGATCTTTTGGCTTAAAAAAAGTAAGAAGGGAGAAATAGGTGAGAAGTGAATTTGTAAAGAGAAACTGAGTAAGAAGAAACGTTGTTGGTGTTTCTCTGAGGGTTGGAGGTATATTCACAGATTCTTCCATTATGCACTTTGATGTTTGCCACTGTTATCTGCTCTAAATTGCTGCACTCTTTCTCTCTTCACGTTCTGGCATACACTCACAGCACACATATCACGACAGTCACCATTTTTTTTTCATACCCACACATTGCATCTTAAACATATATTTTCCTCACAACATTGAAAGAAGAATGATTATAGGTTCACTGATTCCCTAAAAAAAAATTTAGAAACCACCATGGAAGTCCATGAGCACCAAATTTGCTTTCCCCAATAAACATCCACAAGCCTTCATGAGTCTGCAAACTCAACCTCAATCTAAAAAATTCATATTCTGCACGCATTCCTCCTCCAAACCTTCACCAGTAACTCCAAAAATAACTAGAAAACCCCAAGCCTCCATCATCATCCAAAAATGAACCAAACAAGCATCAAACCTTGATAATACCTTGACTCCATTCGTCCTCTAAAAACCACCCAACCACTGTGAAATCCCATCCTCCACCACCATCAAACCCCAACCACCCAGCAGTGACACAACTCTTCACCAAACATAATCTCCACCGCAACAATTCTAATACCCAAACAGAGCCATTTTCGCCTAACCCAGAAATTTCAATCTAACAAAACTTTGCACAGATCCATCTAAACCTAAAGTCACCAAACTCGAATCACCTAGCAACCACCACCTCGAACCTCCATCTCCGCTCCTTAGAATCAGAGAACCCATGCCACCCTTCACCATCGTCCTCCACCTCGCGATTTACACTGCCACCCACGAGATCATCGTCGTCCTCCACCCCGTGATTTGCAGCGCCACCCAGCAGAACCATGTCTGCGCAGCAGCCCATCCCTTCGTCCAGATCTGTCGCGCGCAGTCCCCGGAACTACCCAAGACGTACCACCACGAGAACCTCTGCCGCTTCTCTGAATCGCGCACCGTGACCCGCCATCCAGACCACCGCGAATCAGCCACCCCTTTACGCAAGGCCACCGTCACACAGCAGCCTAGATCCCGTCACCTGAAGCCGGTCGTCCACGAACCAACAGCGCTCCACCCCGTACAACCGAGTCCAACCCAGCCACCGACCACCACCGTGCCGTCAACCGCGGACCCGAAATGTCCAATCTGCACCCACCACGCCACCCTCTAGGTCTTGTTTTTTGTCCGAACAGATATTCCCAAAGTCCCTCCTTCCTTTTCCCTGTTCTGTCTTTTGTTTTCTTTTTTTATTTAGTTGTGGTTTTTTTTTTCTTTTCTCAATTTGGGCTGCTGACCATTTTGTTGGGCCAGTGTTTTGTTGGTTTTGGGATGTTAGAGTTAGGCTCAAATTATTAGGAATAAGACAAATTTAAGTTTTGGTTCTTATGCTATTTAAAAAAAAAAAAAGAATGAAAAAAAAAAATAAACAACTTCAAATGGGTTTGAACCAGTCTTTGGGTTGGGGAATGACAGTTTGTTTAGTGGCTTTGATTTCTGAATTCGGACCAGTGATGTTTTAGTTGGGCCAAACTAAATAAGTTTTGGGTTGGGAGTTGCCAGGAATTATGAGCTTTTTAAGTTAGGTTTTTTTTTTTTAGTAAAAAGAAAACAATAAAATGAAAAAAAAATAAAAAAATTGTTAACACAATTTTTTAGTCACATAATTTGGGCTAAGGTTAGAGTGATTGAAGATATAAACAAAAATCATAAAAAATATTTTTTTTTTGTGTTAACTTATTGAATTGGTATGTTTATTATTGATCTTTGTTTTAAATAATGATCTTGTACTAATTTTACAAATAAAAGTTTTTTTTAATAAAACGGGATTAGCTAAGTTGTGATAGCTTGCTAATCCCGTAATTATTAGAGTCATCTAAGTTGTAATAACTTGATGATTCGTTTTTTAAAATAAAATAAAAATCAAATAAATTTTCAAAAGAAAAAATCTTTTTAAAAATTAAAAATAACCAACCTATAATCGTTTTTGTAAAGAACGACGTGACTTTGAATTCTTCATTACATCCAAAGATACGTAAGAGCAGAATCTCTATTCTGTCAAGTCAAAAATTAAATTTTCATAATTTATTTGTCTATTTAGTTTATCTTTTAACAAAAAGGGTAAAACAAATATTTTCAAGAGTTATAAAAATTTACACAACCGATTTAAGGTAACCGTCTTAGAACGAATGTGTTAAGGGTACTGTAGGATTAAGTTTTCACCTTTTCTTATACATAATCGATTCTCGAATCCAATTTGGTTTGAAATACTATTTTCTAAAAAAGGTTTTCTATTTTTTTTCATTTTTAATTAAATTAGTGGCAACTCCTAATTTTATTTTATTTTTGCCGCTCTTGCCGCGATCCCAGTTGTGACAATCACCCTTACTAGAAAAAATTCGTGAACCCAGAGTATGATACCAAGATGGCCAAGGTCCAAGGAAGACCCCCTTGGTTAACTAGGTTTTCATATTTTCTTCTCTTAATCTTACTATTTACAAATTGCAAATATGATTGGACATCAGTTCTTACTTATATTTGTGCAAACTAATTAATTCTCGATGAGAGTTACTTCCTCCCCCCTTCCTCCTAACCAACCAATTCTCTAGATGCTAAAGATGTTCATGGATCAAGTTGAGTTGGATTTAACTTGATCCAAACTCAATTTTTTTTAATTCAAATCCGATTAGATCATGATTCAATTAGAATTAACAATATCCTATTAGCGCTTACAAATTTTGCAGATAAAGATCTTTATTTTAAGGGAGTAACATGACACTTTCTTATTTTGCAAAAAAAAAAAAGAACCAAAGATAAAAAAAATTAAATGAAAAGTGGTGTATTTAATATATTAAAAATTCAAAAAAAATTACTTTTTATTTAAATTTTTTTTATCTTTGATTCTTTAATAAGTGGACACACTATAAGAAAAGTCACGATTTGCGAAGGATAAATCCGCTGCAAATTATCAATTTGCGGATTCGTGACCGATGCAAAAACTGTCATTACAATATAGTTTGCGGCGGATTTAGTTTCGCAGTGAATAAATTCACCGCAAAGCCGCCACAAATCTCTCAAGCGATACGTCAGCTTTCGGTGTCAGAAATGGGGTGTTGCAACGAATTTTTTCACCTGTAATTAGCGGTGGATTTTTTTCACCGCTAAAATTCACCGCTAATATAGGTTTTTTCACCACCAATTGCTACACAAATTTGCGGCGGATAGATTAAAATTTTTTTAAAAATAAATGTTTAAAAACTTCAATTACAGTATAAACAGTTTTTACATATTCAAATATTCCTATCAATGCATCTAATCAATTCATAAAATAATCATAACAGATTATATTACTTAAATAAAGTTTGTTCAAATACAACCTGATCCATAGAAAAGTTTAAAAGAAATATAACAATCCATACATCACTCAAACATCAATTTCAATCCATATCCTCATCATCACTATCATCTTCATGATCATCTTCAGTATCCTCATTGTCTTCTTCTAATAGTGGCTGTTGCTGGCTTGACTGAGTGCCAGCGAATTTTAAATATGATTTCAACAAATTACCAATTTGTTTATTCTGTTGACGCTGGTATCGTTGCAATCGCATTTTCCACTCAGAATCATGTTGTTGGTCACGTTGTTGGTTCTGCTGTTCCATTTGTTGTTGAATCTCCTGAACTCGTTGTTGGCTCTGTTACTCGATTCGTTGTTGAATCTCCTAAACTCGATCCTCCATCTCTTGCTGCAACTGCTCCTTAACCTGATTAACATATAGGATAAAAATTCATCAATTCATTCCACAACTCACCTCCAAACCCACAAAACCTACAATAAGTTTTTCTTTTATGTGATAAAAATTAATTAACCAACAATACGAAAAATTAAAAGATTAACTACATCCAACAAGTTGATTAATCAAAATATGAAAATCAATTAATCAAAAATGTTGCAGTTATTACTTAACTTGATTAGTAACGTGCTCAGGAACTTGACTCGATCTAGGCCTTGAGGATGATGATTCTCTATGGTCATAGATAGATGCTTGAGAACGATGGCCATAAACACAACCCTTCTTTATCCTGCCAACAGTTTTAATTCAAAGCTCTCGATTGGTCATTTGTGTACTAGATGCCCCTTCTTCATTTGAGCACTGAGAAAATTTATTCAGCCTCCTTAACTTTGAATTCCTTCTAAAGAAGGAAATAAAAAAATATCTTATGGTTGTTGTTATAAAATGAATTAATATTAAAATTCATAAATTCAAAAGAAATACTAACATATGCATTCTTAGCTTTTGTAGAAACCCATTCACAGTTTGCTTTCTTCAAATGTACATGATGAAAGGTCTCATCAACTGTGGGCTCTCTACCCCAAGCCTTAGTCTGTAATAATGAGAAAATAAGTTAATAACAAAATAATAAAACATATTACTAAACAATTGACGATAACAGTTACCAATTTCTGTGCATGGGTGCCTGTAGAAATACAACCACCAGTGTGCAAGCATCCACCAATGTCAAAAGCACGATCAATCTTTCCTTATTGACATTTCTCCTTTTACACACTACTAGCCCAATGCCTGCATAGGTCTTCCTATATGCATTCTCTAATCCAAAAAGGTCTTTCATTTAAGTTGCGTGCCAGCCCTAACAAACCTGATAGTCTCTTCGATCTATGACTATTATATGCCTTCCGCATATGGTTATGATGCTGAGGCATTCACCAAACATATCCCTTCAAAAATATTATGTAAATAACATTAAAGTTAAAAAAATTGCACTATTACAAAACAAAAAAAAAATTAAACAAATAAAAAATGATACATACTTCAAACATATTTCTCTAGTATCCTTAGGTATTTCTCCCCAACATGTCCAAGGATGATTATACCTAGATCATATAACCTTGGTAATGGCATTAGTAGCAGGTTTAGATAGCAGAAACCTACGATACAATTTAAAAAATCAAGTAAATATTCTCAACAAAAAATATAAATGCGCATAACTACAAATGAATAACAAATAGTTCTACATATACCCAAAATCATCATCTGGCTCAACAAACGTCTTGTTTCTTTGATTTTTTGCTTCCCCATTGGTAACAAATGCTGTAGAAGAATTGGGAACAATAGAATCACGGGTATCTGGTGACTCATGGGTACTTGGTGACTCATGTATAGCAGGTGACCTAGAATCATATGTTGTACCATGCAGTGTATGAGAAGTATGTGACGGAGGCTGGGATCTAGATGTGGGTATCATAATGTACTCAGAAGATGGTGCTTGATGCAAACCGGTAGTGGATGATATTGTAACTGGGGGTGGAGATGATCCTGATGATTGCCCCGTAGGTGGCCTCCCTAAATTGATTTTAAGACGTCTAGTGGGTTGTTTCTCCTTCTCTTGTCCTTTCCCCTTATCTCCTCGTGACGATGACATCTATACAAATAATAAAAATATAATGTA
The DNA here is from genome assembly GCA_029884595.1 of Ormosia semicastrata. Classification (NCBI taxonomy): domain Eukaryota; kingdom Viridiplantae; phylum Streptophyta; class Magnoliopsida; order Fabales; family Fabaceae; genus Ormosia; species Ormosia semicastrata. Next base: position 46,946,866 of record JAQQTO010000057.1, on the reverse strand, counting down.
AATATAATGGAAGAACACAACACAATAATGTATAATTAGTAAATACAACATATTAATATAATTCTATACTCACAGTTATGAGGAAACATTGTCCTCATCATTATTTGTTTCATATTCATTATTGGAAGATGTTTCATCATCGTCGTCATTAAAACTTTTTCCTTCTTCATCATTTTCATGTTGTCCACTAGAACCAACATCTTCAACTACATCAAAAACCTCATTAGTGTCTTTCAAGTGGTCAATGAGATCCACATCAACAATTGGATCCATAGGAGTCATAGTATCATTTTGGAATGTAATTTCTTGGGCACTTTCAATTTCAACTCGAACTCTTGCATTGGTCTTTATTACCACCCACCATTGGACCTTATCTTTTTTCTTTCCAGGAATGTAATACACTTATCTCGCAGAGGAAGTAAAGATAAAAGGATCAAACCTCTCATATAGTCTAGTGTGTCGAATCTCTACAATCTTATAATCTTTATAAAATCTTGTACCTCTATTAATCATAGGATCAAATCATTCACATTTAACAAGAACAGCCTTCTTTTTTGGTTCCCTAAGATATTTTAACTCAACCACATCTTTTAGTATTTCATAATAATCATTTTTATCTTCATCATTAGTTGAGCCTTTAACACACACGCCACTATTGATTGTTTTCTTCCTATCTGACTAAGCATCTGTGTGAAATTTATATCCATTGACAAAATACATTAACCAAGATGTCACACGTCTACTAGGCCTCCATGCCAAATCATGCAAGTAAAAATTTTTCACCATATTTTGTGGATTGTGAACCTATAAAATTATATAGTTAAAGTTAATGATCTAAATCATATATAATGATTAGGAATGCTAATTTAGTAATGTTTAAATACTTATATAACTTCTGAACCACTCTATAAAATCTGCATTAATTCTTTCATTTGAATGTTCCTCAGGAATGTTGAAATATTGTAAAAAAAACACTGAAAAATTAAAAGTTTATGATTTGATTGTTAGTGAGCAATACATTTGAAATTTAAATTAAATTAATAGTACTACTTACTTGAGGTATGGTTCAACTTCTTCACAATTTAGCAAGATGTCCAATGTCGCAGGTTTCATCTCAGCATCGTTTAACCATTGTTTTTTTGATGTTCCATAACCTCGGTCGGGTTGATTAAAAATTGACAAAGTCGATTCCTTTGACATTTTTTCATTTGGATCATCATTTCGTCTAACTCTAGTTCTCATTGACTTAACATGATGCTCAAAGTAAAATGAATAGAAATGAGATATCTTTTGAATCAAATAAGCTTCACAAACAGAACCTTCAACCCGAGCTTTGTTTTTGACTGTTTTCTTTATCTTGTTTAAGTACCTCTTGAATGGATACATCCATCTATACTGAACTAGCCCCCTACTCTTCTTTATAAGGCAAATGGATTGGTAAATGTTCCATGGAATCAATGAAATTTGGTGGAAATATCCTTTCCAATTTATACAAAATCACAGGAATGTTCTGTTCCATTTGAAGCATGTCTTTTTCCCTCAAAGTCATTGAGCATAAGTCTCTAAAAAGTTGACTCAATTCAGTCAATGACTTCCAAATTTGATCTGACAATAAAGAAAAAGCAACTGGAAGCAAACTCTCCATAAACACGTGATAATCATGACTCTTCATCCCAAACAATTGTAATTGATTCATGTCCACACATTTGAACAAGTTCGAAGCATAACCATCTGACATTTTTAAATCCTGCACTCATTCACAAACAATCTTCTTATGCTCTTTTGCAAAAGTATAATTAGCCTTTGATTTCATGATTTTACCATTTGGCAAATTAGTAAGCTCTAATTCTTGTCATTGACAATATTCTTTTAAGTCAATTCTTACCTTCACATTATCCTTTGTTTTGCCCTTAATATCTATAACAGTGTTGAATATGTTATCAAAGACATTTTTCTCAATATGCATGACATCTAAATTATGCCTAATTAAATTGTCCTTCCAGTATGGTAACTCCCAAAATATGCTCTGCTTAGTCCAATTACGATAAATACCATACCCATGTTGTTTGCACAACTGTATTTCAGTTATTTTACTAAAGGCACTAACAATCTCACTTAATTCTTGCCCAGATAATCTTGGTGGAGGCAAATTAGCCACGACAGTTTTCTTCTTAAATGCATTTTTATTTCTTCTAAACATGTGATCAACATGCAAGAATTGACGATGGTAGTCAAACCACAAATTTTTCCCCTATGCTTCAAAGTGAATGCCTTTGTTTAATCCATGCAATATGGACATGCTAATTTACCAGCAGTCATCCATCCAAACAACATTCCATATGTAGAAAAGTCATTTATTGTCCACATCAGTGCAACCCTCATCATAAATTTTTGTTTGCTTGACACGTCATAAGTTAAAACACCCGTCTATAAAATTTTCAGTTCATCGATTAATGGTTGTAAATAAACATCAATAATGTTCTTGGGATTGTGAGGACCAGGAATAATGCATGTTAGGAACATGTATGAGGCAGTCATTCACATTTCTTGAGGTAAATTATATGGAGTAATTATCACAGGCCAACAAGAATAAGGAGAAGCAGATTGATTGTAGGGAGTGAAACCATTGGCACACAAACCAAGCCTAACATTTCTAAGATCAAATGCAAATTAAGGATATGTCCTATTAAAATGCTTCCATGCTTCACCATTAGATGGGTGAGACATCTCCCCCTCATTCCTATTATTTTCAGCATGCCATCTCATGTGTGCAGATGAGGTCATAGAGGAATACAACCTCCTGAGCCTATGAATAAGAGGTAAATAATGCATTCTTTTCACCAGAACTTCATTGTTATTTTCATTACTGGTTTTACAAAGTTCGTATTTTTTAGCACCACAAAACCTACATTGTTTGACATTATCATTGTATAACATACAACCATTTACACAACAATTTATTTTTCTTGAAGCAAGCTCGAGTTTAACAACTAATTTTTTTGTTCTATAGTAATTCAGAGGAATTCATGAGCTTGGTGGAGCAACCTCTCTTAATATCTCCATAAATGAATCAAAGCATGCATGCATTACATTATAATCAAATTTGAGGCTTAACATTTAAACTGCCAAGGATAACTCAAAATGAGTTTTGCAGCTAGGCCATAACGGCTAACTTGAAGCATTTAATAGATCATAAAACTCTTCGGCCTCTGGATGTGGAGGATCCTTAACACTCTGTTGAAAACGACTCCTAAAATCCCTAAAGTCTGTTCCAACTGCATCACAAATTATATTTTGATATCTATCAACCACGCATTCCTCCTCTAATATAGGACTATTAGCAGTGTTCACATTAGAGTTTATATCTACACTAATTTGATCAAGCTCTTCCTCTCCATGATCTGTCCAATACCAATAGCTAGGTTTGAATCCTTTTTTATACAATTGAAGTTTCACAATCTCAAGTTTCAACAATTTCCCACTATAACACATCAAACATGGACACCTAATTGTTCTTTCACTTAAGTAATAGGAAGATTGACATGCATAATTCACAAACTCTTCAACTCTATATACAAATTCTTGTGTAAGTCCTCTACGACCCGAATGAGTCTTATTATACATTCACCTACGATTTTCTAGAACTACCATTTTCTGCAATGATAATTTTACACTTAAATCAAAATACAAAATGCAAAATGCACAACATATGTATAATAGATAATACAAAATATATGTATAAATATTTCAATCCAAACAACTATTATTTCCATAATCCTCATCTCTCTTAACATAGTATGACCTTATCCTATTCTAGAAGATATTTTTTCAGCACTTGGTTGATAGTAGTCACAAAAATCACACATCGTATACTTGATAAAATTTCGGCAGCATTTCCCATTGGTCTCCAAGTGCACGGCTAGAAAGTGGTGACATCTACCACAATCAAGTGTGCACCCAAAGAACATATGGAAATGTTGCACAACAAAATTTCATCAAGTATATGATACGAGATTTAAGGAATAACTATAATCAAGTGAAGGAAAATTGTTTCTTCCCAAACTTTTCAACTTAAACAATTCAAGATTCAATATAATGAGTAGTACCTTCAAAAAGTACATGTACTTACTAATATTGAATCTCAAATGAGAAACTAAGGTTTCATTCACCAATACAACAAGAGGTGGATGTTTCATCAAATAAGATAATAGACTATTATGCTCTGACTGTATTCATCAAGACACCAACAATATTTGTATGAAAGCAAACTCTTAGCAGAGGAACCCACCAATGTGAATCCAATAACACATGTGATTCAAGGGTCTCTTAAATAAGCGGTGCGCACGTTTGCTAAATTAATATAATACTTGTTTGTCTTCATCATCTAATACTTGTAACATTTTTAGGATAATACCTAATTTCATGTAAAATTAAGGAGAGTCGATCCTTTATTCAAGTCTTCTTAGTATTTCATATTTAAGATCAGATACTTTATTAGCATTTGTCGATTAAAATAAACAATATATTCATATTTTTGCATTGATTATGAGCAATTTTTAGGGTTGAGCAATTTAAGATTAATTTTTTCCCTATTTTAGCATAATATTCCCTACTTTTAGTTTGATAACATTATTGACCGTGTATGATTCATTTAAATTTATCTCATTGAAAATAAAATTAATTCTAATTAATAACTTTTAAATTTATTTTAAATTAAGCCAACAATTACTTTAAATAACAATTGTAATATTTAAATTTCTCATAATATGTTAATTAATACTTAATACATTAATTATGGAGACACACAATTAAAAGTCTTATTTGGGCTCATGAATATTAAAATAAGGAAAATTAAAATTATTTCTATAAAAATACATGCTAATAAATATTTAAATTTTAAATTTATTGTATTAATTTATTACAATAATTACACTCAATAATTCAGCTTCTACCAATTTCTCTAGCTCATTGTTGATGAGCACCATGAAGAAGAATTTGGCACCAAGAAAGTATTTATCTAGCAATTAGCAATAATGACCACTATTGCTCCTTAATGTATTAAGTTTTTTTTCTTTTTATGGCTGTTCGGTTAGGATAATTTCTTTAGAATTTTTATTTTTTTTACAAATAAATTATAATTGGACATATTAGTAATAATTTAATGTTATTTAATTTTATTATTATAGGAGTTATTGATAAAAATATTTGATTAACATGTATAATTCATTTAAATTTCATCTCAATCAAAATCAAATTCATCCTAATTAATAATGAGTAAATTTATTTTAAATTAACTAACAGTTAATTAAAATAACAATTGTAATATGTAAATTGTATATAATATGTTAACTAATGCCTAATATGTTAATTATGGAGGCAGACAATCAAAAGTCTTATTCAGCTCATAAATATTGAAGTAATGAAAATTATATTTATTTCTATAAAAATATGCTAATAAATATTTAAATTTGAAATTTATTGTATAAATTTATTACAATAATTACACATGATAATTCAGCTTCTAGTAATTTCTTTAGCAATTATGCTTCTAGCAATTTCTAATGTTAATGAACTTTAGAAAGAAAATATTGGCACCAAAAAATATCTCTCTAGCAATTAGCAATAATGACCATTATTGCACCTTAATGCACTAAATTTTTTATTTTTATTTTTATTTTTGGTTTTTCAGCTATCACTATTGCACCTTAATTTAAACTTTCTTTTTTCTAGATCTAGCACCTAGAGCTACTTTGGTGACTTCATTCTGCTATAGATCACGAACTTTCTTTTCCTTTGCCTAAAGATTGTCGCTCCCCGTTGTCGTGACAACCAAGCAGCCACTGCGTGACTAGATGGATATCCTTATCTTCAAAACCACCTCACGACCAGGCAAAGGTAGCCAACAAATCATGAACCAAGTCACTGCACCGAACGATAACGACCAACTATTGTGATGTAGTCGAACCAACCTGATCATCCACTCTCTCTTATCTATTTCTATGTATTTTGTGTGTGTGTTTTTCTTTATCTAGGTCTTTGTTTTGAGAGAAAAACACTCCGCTTAGTTTCTAATTCCTAATTTTTGTTGTTCTTTGATTAAATTTTTTATACATATTTTTGTTCTTGAATGACGAAATGAGTTCATATATATTACATGATTGCAGATATGGTGAAAATTAGAAATTATGGTGCATTTGAACAAAGAGTCCAAAAGCGTCTTTGCCTCTCTCATTTTTGTTATTTAGAGTTTTTTTCCCTATTCATTCTTCCATGTTTTTATTTTTTTGAAATAGTCTATCAACTTTTTGGTGAATAGAGTCATTTTTTGTTTAATTTGTTTTTACCAATTTCTGTAATAGATAACATTTTTTTAATTTTTTGTTTACTTTCTTCTGCCAATTTTTGTAACAGATAACATCTTTTTTTTTTTTTGAATTCGTCCCGATGGTTTTTTATATGTGGCAATTTTGTTTAATACATGTTAATATTTCTTTTAAGTTACTACATCAGATAACACATGACAAAAAAACTAGTTAATTTACTTGTCACATGTCAAAAAACTAATACATTTACTAATTGAATGAGATAATACATGACAGAATTTTTGGTCATATATCTTTATATTGATTTGTTTACTTTCTTCCTCCAATTTTTGTCAAAGATAGTATTTTTTTTTAATTCGTTGCAACATTTTTTTATATTTGGTAATTTTGTTTAACACATATCAATATTTCTTTTAAATTACTACATCATATAACATATGACAAAAAATTAGTTAATATACTTGTCACATGTTAAAAAATTAATGCATTTACTAATTAACTTAAATAACATATGACAAAATTTTAAACTCTATATATTCTTTATATATTATATTAATTGTATTAATGATATTAGTTATCCTTATAAAGTATCTTTTATTAGACGTCAAATGATCTTCTCTACTCATAGGCATAGAGTTAAAAAACCAAAATTTATTAAAAATATTGTTACATTTAATGAGTAAAAAAAAGCCTCATTTCATTATTTGTTTATTAAAAATATTGTTACATTTAATGAGTAAAAAAAAAGCCTCATTTCATTATTTGGATATAATTCTACAACTACCTTTTAAGCCGCTACTGGATCCAAATGCAAAGATGGCTTTGGGGAAGAAGTCGAATGCAAAGGGGAGGCATTTCATGGCAAATGAAGTGTTTGATTAGAAGCACGGAAAGCAAAGGGGCGGGTAGTGTTTTAGACATTTGCGTAGAGCAGGGTGAAACGAAATTGAAAAAGAGAGACTCTTAAGTACAAAGCTAACACATCATGACTCGTAAAGTTAAAAATGTTAGAGAGAGAAGTTAGAGAGAGAAAAAGAGAGAAAGTGATCGGAGCAAGGACGTGACTTCGCCTGAGGCGGGTAGGAGCAGAGACGAGAGCACTCCGGGAGCTACTGATGGCTTCAAAGGAGAGCTCAGGGAAGTCTGAGCGGACATTTTCCTCGGAGGAGATGGATTTGATCCATCGAAGCAAAAAAAAGATTAAGAGTACAGAGCACTACTTTGTTAAGGATTCATCTCTTCCGGTCGTGTATGATGGAGATGTGGAGGGAGAGATGAATCCACCGGAGGTGAAAAAATCTTATAAGAATGCTGTCACTGAAGGCATTATGGATCAAGGACATGATGAGGGGTCGGGAAGTGAGTGGGGGAGTAGTATGGAGGCTTCTGAGGATTATGCTGAAATGAGTAGTGATGAAGACAATCACAACCCAACGGAGGAGGAAGAGATCAGATGGACAACGGTGGAGGGCAAACAGGGACAATCGATATTTGTTCCTTCGAGAGGGAAGAATACCGTATTCGAAACCTTGGAGAAACGACCTAATAGTTAAGCTTTTGGGTAGACAAATTGGTTTCAAGGCTTTAGAGGGAAGATTGCATCGGGGCTTGAATGCCGGTCTCACTTTGATCTCGGTAATGATTTTTTTCTGTCAAATTTAGACATCCAGATGATCATGCGTATGCGTTGATTGGGGGGCCATGGTTAATATATGATCATTACTTGACAATAAGGGAATGGATGCCGGATTTTGATCCAACCTCGAATTTGTGGACAAAGTAGCAGCATGGGTGAGGTTGCCAGATTTACCTATGGAGTACTATGATGCTAAAGTTCTCAAATACATAGGGAACAGAATTGGACGTATGGTGAAGATAGATAGGACCACGTCGGAGATGGATAGAGGCAAATTTACGAGGCTCTGTGTAGAGGTTGATCTCACCAAGCCCCTGCTAGCAATGTTCAAAATCAAAGGCAGGAGCTATAAAATTGAATATGAAGGACTCCACCTTCTTTGCAGGAGTTGTGGAAAATTTTACATGGAGGGGTGTCCTGGATAGAACATATCCTCGGCTCAGAACGAGAGAGACGAGAGGTGTCGGTGAAACAGAGGTGGCAGGCCAAGAGAATCAAGGGAATGTCAACGCAGGTCCTTGGCGCGTGGTTCAGAAGACGCGAAGGATGTCTAAGGCGCGTGATAGGGAGATGGAAGGTGGAAAGGGCAAGGAGGTGGTTAACGCTGGTAAGCCAGGATCACGTTTTTCTGTTTTAGGTGATGTTAACAACTTTAAGGAGGGTGCTAGTGGTCATGAAGACCATGCCTCTAACGGTCTGGGGCAGAAAGGTGGAAAAGAAAATAATGGCATAGGTAAGGCTATGAAGGGATATGGAGGGAATAAAGAGAAGAGTTTTGGAGTAGTGGGTCGAAACCTTGAAGACTATAGAGGCAAATGAAATGAATTTTGGGCCATCAGCTCAAGGCCCACGTGAAAAACAAGAGTTGCCCAAAGTCTAGCATAACCTAAGGGAGATTAAAAAAGTAGCAAGGGAGGGTTTAAAAGGTGTTGTTGGGTTTAAAAGTGTAGCAACCAGAGGAGATAAGGCTGAAATGGGTGAGATGACAGGGTCACCTTATAGAGAAGTTTCACAGACAGAGGGAGCAATGGAAGAAATGGCGTGTCAAGTCTCTAACAGGGAGCAGGAGGATGCGAAGTCCACTAGCCCTTACCCCCCAAAGCCACCTGATGATGACAATGGGAGTCACCCGATGCTGCAGAAACCTCCCACAATGAGTGTAGAGATCGTGCCTGAGACCCAGAAGATTCTCAAACAACCAGTTGGAACCCCACCAGTGGGGGATGGGTTAGCTATATCTTTTGTCTAGTGGGTTTTATGAATAATATAGCCATTTTTTTGTGTGGAACTAAGCTTTTTTGCGTGTTTGTAAACAGTATTTAGCTGGCAATCATCCATCTATTATGGTCTTTTTGGAACTAAGAGTGGAGCCTAGAAGACTTATTAAAACCTTTAATATGCTGGGGTTTGAAGGACACGACTTTGTTAGTGGCCAAGGATTTTCTGGAGGTATTGCAGTCATCTGGAAACCCCAGTTAGTGCATGTTGTATCTCTTTATAAGGACTTCCAATTTATGCATATGGAGGTCAGATTCCTTAATTTTCACTCCAATCTATGCTAGTCCAAAAGAGGAGCTTCGAAGGGAGCTTTGGGAGAAATTAGCCCTTTTTTCTGATAACATGGATGGGAAGTGGCTTGTTGCCGGGGATTTTAATGATTTAATGAACAGTACTGAGAAAAAAGGGGGGGCTAAACCCTGCATTAGAAAATGTATGCTGTTTCAGGAAAGGGTCCATCGGTGTAAACTGGTTGATCTTGAAGCTGTAGGTTCAAGATTCACTTGGAAGGGGCCTCTCTCCCAGGACAATGAGCGAATTCTGGAAAGGTTGGATCGTGCTTTATCCAACGGGGAGTGGAGAATTAAGTTCCCAGAAGCTTTTGTCAAGGTGCTAACCAGAGTTAGTTTCTCGGATCATCACCCACTTCTTATATACTTGGAAGAGGAGGACAATTCGAGATTTGTCAAACCTTTTAGATTTGAACAAGCTTGGTTGACTCATTCCCATTATAAGGTGTTTATGGACAATGTGTGGAAGGAGGAGGAGCCAATAACTTTGAATCTTCAATCCATGGCTGAAGCATTGAGGAACTGGAATGCTAGTGTGTTTGGGCATATTAAATTAAAGAAAAAGTGCTTATTGGCTAGAATTGGAGGAATTCAAAGAATTCAAGGCCAGAATAGAAGATGTAACCCTTATCCAACTCTTCTGGAAGGCAAGCTCCACGAGGAATTAGAGATAGTTTTGAAGCAGGAGGAGTGCCTTTGGCAGCAAAAGGCTAGAACTCAGTGGATCAAGGATGGGAATCGCAATACCAAATACTACCACATTAAAACTGTTACCCGAAGAAGGAGAAATAAGATTTTGATGTTGAGAAATGAGGAAGGTCAGTGGGAGGAGAATCAAGAAAAGTTAAAGGAGATGGCTAGAAACTACTTCCAAGAGCTATTTGCGGAGAATAAGCCAGATAGAGTTTATGCTCAAACTCTAATAACTTTCCCAGCGACTTTGGTTGATCAACGAGATGTGTTGGCTCGAGAGGTGTCTGATAAAGAAATAGAAATGGCGCTTTTCCAAATTGGGCCTCTTAAAGCTCCTGGCCCGGATGGCTTTCCGGGTTTGTTTTTCCAAAATTCTTGGTCAACTGTGGGGTAGAGTGTCAAGGACTTTGTTAGACAAATATGGACTAAGCAGGAGTTGATTAGCAGGGTCAACCAAACGCATTTGATGCTCATACCAAAGACGGAAAAGCCAGAATTCATAAACCAGTTTCGACCTATTTCGCTTTGTAACGTGATCTATAAGGTGGTTACCAAGCTTATTGTTAATAGACTGAAACCTTTCCTCAATAAGCTTGTGTCCCCCGTACAAGTCGAAAGGTGCATACATGACACCATAGTCATTGCTCAGGAAGTTTGCCACACCATGAATAGAATGAAAGGAAAGATCGGTTTCTTTGGGATAAAGATTGATCTTGCTAAAGCCTATGACAGATTGAGTTGGAATTTTATTAGGAGTGTGCTTCAAGAGGTAGGTCTTCATCCTGACCTAGTTGAGCTCATTATGCAGTGCATTACAACTCCTTATACTAGTATTTTGTGGAATGGATCCTGCACTAATGGTTTCAGGCCAACTAGAGGAATAAGGCAGGGGGACCTACTTTCTCCTTACATTTTCGTGCTATGTATGGAAAAGCTATCCCACATCATTTTGGAGGCTGTTGAATGCAGGGAATGGCATCCTTTTAAGCTGGGTAGAAAGGGCACGAGTATTTCCCACCTTATGTTTGCTAATGATTTGCTCCTCTTCGGAAAAGCTACAGTTGACCAGATGAAGTATGTGATTCACTGCTTAGACCGATTTTGTGATATGTCTCGACATATTGTTTTCTCACCTAATGTTGATTCGGGAACTAGACAGCAGATTACCCAGTTAGCTGGTTTTGTGGAAGCTCAAAACCTGGGGACTTATTTGGGGATCCCTTTGATGTTTGGAGCCCCTATAAGACACCAGTTCCAGTATGTGGTTGACAAAGTGAGGAAAAGGCTAGCAGGGTGGAAAATTAATCACCGTTTTTGTGATTTCTGTGGTTATGCGATTCCTATTTACCCAATGATATTGCCCTACCAAAATCTGTGATAACTAAAATTGAAAAAATTCAAAGAAGTTTCATTTGGGGGCATGGTGATAACAATATAAAATGCCATCTTGTTAACTGGGACACCGTTTGTAGACCTAAGGAGGAAGGAGGCCTTGGTATGAAAAGGCTCGCAGTATGAATGATGCGTGTATAGCCAAGATGGGATGGAAGTTAATGCGAGGATGTGAGGATTTATGGGCCAGGGTCTTGAAAGGCAAGTATCTGCGAATTGCTGATACGAGACAAGAGATTATCAAGCCATGATTCTTTTATCCATTTTGGAATTTTGTGGTCGAAAAATACATGGAGGGACGTGGGAAATGGAATGGAAACTAGAGCTTGGAAGGATGCCTGGGTGGGGAAGAATATTCGCCTACAAGAATTGGAATGTGGTGACCTGGTGGATGACGGTGGGGAATGGAATTGGGCTCTCTTAAAAAAGTTGTTGCCGAGTGAGATTATTAAGAAATTTCATGCAATTATGGTCCCTAAGCCTATGTACAATGCTGATAAACTAATGTGGGCTGAAGAACCTTCGGGATCCTTCTCTGTTCGTAGTGCTTATAAGGTGATGAACAGCACGACTGTGAGCACACTGGAACCAATTTGGAAAGAAATATGGAAGATGAAAGGGCCTGAAAGACTGAGAACCTTCACATGGACCGTGCTGCATAATGCCTTAAACACTAAAGCCAAATGCAGCCGTTGGAGCAATATGAGTTCGTTTTGCTCAGGGTGTCAAACTAGTGTAGAAACCTGCCTTCATGTGTTGAGAGATTGTCCTGAAGCTTCCCGTATTTGGAACTCTATGTTGAAGCCTCAGGAGCGTGCCTACTTCTATGTTGGTAATCTGCAAGATTGGGTAATGAGGAATGTTTTGGGTGCTTTGAAAAGTGGAGCACAACATGCAAAGCGGATTAAAAGATGGGTGGATGTCTTTTGGGACAGGAGTCAAGCTAGTACGGGGAAGAATAAGGGGAAGGTCAAGGGGGAGGTTTCTGTCAAATGGTACCCCCCAAAAGAGGGATGGGTGAAGATTAATACTGATGGAGCTTGCAAGCAGGATTTTAAAAAAGCTGGTTGTGGGGGCGTAATCCGTGACCATTATTGATCACAAGGAACCTAAATGGCGACACTTCATACCTTTATGGTCAAGTCCGGGGCGATGAAGGCCTCAATGTGGCTTGGGAGATGGGTTTCAGGAAAATCTCTTTAGAAGTGGACTCTGCTGTGTTGTTTCAACTTTTAAACCAACATTTTGTAATTTTCACAAACCAAAGACAAATTATTTGCTCTCTCAGACAGTGTTTAGAGAAAAAATGGCAAGTGCAGGTGAACCACTCTCTCAGAGAAGGAAATTGTGTTGCTGACTACATGGCTAATATCAGCGTCAAGTATAAACCAGGAACTATAGTTTGGAATGAGCCCCCTGCGGGTGTTAGGGGTTTGTTCCTTCGTGATGTGATGGGAGTAGGTACTCCCCGTTTTGAATATATGTAGTTTTGTTTCTTTGGGCCTCTGGCCCCTTCCTTTACCAAAAAAAAAAAAAAGCTAACACATCATGCAAATCAATAATTAATAAATGATATCATAATAAAAGTGGGACCCACTACACTATCTCAGCAAAATAATTAAAAAATGTTTTTTATTAATAAATTTGATATCATAATTAAATATTATATGTTGAATAAATATTTAAATATATTATATTTAAAAAATATTAAATATATTTTTTAAATTTTAAATGTATAAATTACGGAATTAAACAAAAAAAAAAAAGAGAATTTCTGTTCGGCTTGCTTTTACGCTGGCTGCAGTAACAGTTCTCTCTCCCCCTCTTTTCTCTGTTTTTCCCATCATAAATGAAGTAAACAAAAACCACCATGGATCCATAAAAACTTGCTACAAACACCACCTCCCACATAAATTCAACCATGAATCCATTAACAGAATCACCCACACACTGCCATACCGGTACCAAGCTTCCACCTACAACACTGTAAAACAGACCCAAGCAATTCCAAGAGGTTCGAGTTTGTTTCTGAACACAAAATTTTCTTCTCCCTTGCACCCATCCTCTCCACTATTTTCCCTTTGCTTTCTTTAATTAGCATTGTTATCTTCCCTGATGAGCTTGACATGAATTAAAGTAAAATGTCCTTTCTTCTCAAATAAAAACCCATATGCTTCCTACATTCTCACCCACATTCACATGCACTGCCATTTCAGTTTGTTTCAGATTTCAATGGGTATTCTGTTTTTCGTACTCTTCATCTTCTGGGCTTCCCCACTCGCACACTTTCGGAGCACACCCCATATTTTCAAGACCACAAAGCTTGATGTTGTTGCTTCCATTCAAAAAACCCATCAAGTTCTTAACTTGAACCAGCACCAAGCTTCACTCAACCAGCGCCAACAACACCCATATTTTTGTTGCTTTGAATGTATTAACGTTTAGCACTGGGGGAGAGAGAGTAGACGAGAGAGAGAAATGAAGAAGTGAAACTGTGGAAGAGATCAGAAAATGTTTTTAAAAAAAGTAAAAAGAGAAGTAAAAGAAGGAGTGGGTTACGTAGGATAGAGAACAAGTGAAAATAAAGTAAAAAAAAAATGAGAAGAGAGAGAAAGGAAAATAATAGTAAAAATGGGTTTGGGTGTCGTGGTGTTCAGGTAAGAGTGGATAGAGATGAGAAAAGCTAGAACAGAAAAAGATAAAATAAGAATGAGAGAAGAGTTTGGCAGCTCTGGAGCCGGCGTGAAAGCAAGCCAAATAGAAGTTAAATATTTTGCTGAGATGGTGTAATGGGTCCCCCTTTCGATGTGTTGTGATTTATCGGCTGGTTTAGTGTAATGATGATGTGTTAGGGTGGTGTATAACTAAGAATTCCTCAACTCAAAAATAGGAAACGATATTTAGTGAAACGGTGTGAATTTTGTTTGTATTAATTTTTATATTTTTACATTAAATAGTATATATATATATTTTTTATATTTTATTTAATATTATTTATTATACATATTATTTAATCACTTTTTTTACTTAATCATATTTCTTAAAAAATGTGAATAATATTTATATATTTTTTAAAGTGTATGAGTAACATTTTTGCCGTAATATAGACCATATATGATTTTTTTTTCTTTTTTTTTAAGACTTTGGACTTATTATGTAAACTTGGCGGAAGTCTCTCTAGTGGGGTTTTTAGGTAGCACACTAATGAGTTCAGCAAAAGGGTTAGGAGATACTGAATAGTCCAATGGAAAAATAAAATAGAGAGCATTTATCGAGATTAAACCACACTACTTTTTTTATATGTCCTTAATTTTTACTGTTTTTGCAAGTAATTCTTGAGTGGACACGGTTCACCAAAAGCATTCAAATCATTATTTGACATGTGTAAGATAGTGAAGATCATCATAAAATTATACTAATTATTAATAATATTTTTATACATATTAAATAATAATTTAAGTGTCTAAATAATGATGTGGTATACCGTATCCACTTAAGAATTTCTCCTGTTCTTACAAACATTCGAGTGATTAGAAGATGAAGAAACATAATTCTAGATTGTTTAAGCATTGTGATGACGATGATTTAGTCGGTTATGTAGAGTATATCTGTATTGACATTTCAATACTTAAGTCAATAAAAATAAGATGAGAATAGGAATTAAGGCTTGAATGAACATATTCTTAAATGTCTATTAGGGCATGCTTAAATAGAAGAATCGAGATTTTTAGGATTTGTGATGGTGGGTCGGACATGTAAGATTGGGCTTTGGACCCAATAAAAACATTGGTGCACTTACCAACTAAGCTATTTGGGACCATATATATATATATATATATATATATATATATATATATATATGTGTGTGTGTGAGTTTTTAATGATAAAAAAAATGGTTGAGATTTTCTAAATACAAAGAGTGTGATGTTAACCCTAAAAGGAGAGAATCCTAAATTCCTAATCCGATTTTATATGAGCCGATTAACTCACAATAAGCGGACACTAAATAAATCAGTCCTTCTACTACGTAAGATTTTTTAAGTCACTCACGTACCGAACGTGAGTAACGTCATTCCTGAAGTAGAGCGACTGAAGCAGAAGCTTCGCCTTTGTTACAGTCATTGGTGACAAAGGTTGATCACATTGAGGTTCAATTTCTGCTCTAATTCATTTCTGGATTCTATCTTCCGATTGCTTCGATTTCTGCTTCTGATTTCTTCTGTTAATGCCATACTTTGACTGTTATTTTCCGTGCTATTGCATTCTGTAGACTAGTTAACAACTTAACATTGTGATACTGACCATTAATAATATGGAGAAACAAGTACAGCATTTGTGATCAAGATGTAAGAATTATATTAGCAGCTCTAGTTATGACGAAGTTCTGCCTCTAACTTACTGATATGGGCTGCATCTCTGAGCTAAAACTAGCATACATGTTCATGTTTGCGAAGTTAACAAATAATGTCATTAATTAGTTGCCAGGTTTAGATGCCTTTAGTATATGAAAAAAGTTTTTTTTAAACTGAATTTATCTTTAAAATAGATAAGTAAAAGTACATTCACTCTTAATTTAATTTAAAATATATTAAAATTTTAATTTACTTAAATTTAATATTAAATATACCCTTATTTATTTATTTTAAAGACAAATTTAATTAAGAAGAGCCTTATCTTATATATATTGTGCTTTCTAGGATCACAATCACAGGTAAAACATTGCTTGAGTTTGATTCAGGTCTAGTAACTCAAGTCTAAATTGCTTATATATACTTGGGTTCTTCATATGCTTGTTCTTCTTCTCGGGTGTACTAGTCTTTTTTCTCTTGGTTTGAACTATTTCTCTTTTACTCTGTGACATCTTTTGAGTTCAAAATTAATTTGTGCTGCAAGAAGTTCCAGTCAATATTTAAGAAGAGAGATTACGCTCTCTAACATGCAACCATATCCCAATTAATTAATATATGTGGGCTGTTCTTATTCCTTATATCTTTGTTTTGAAAAAAAAAATGCTAGTTACACAACGCTAAAGAACACATCACCTTAATTTATTATAAAAGAGTCCAAAACATTAAAGTATTAAGTTCATTGGAAAGTGGGAACTTACACCATTTCCAACATCTTGATGGGAAAGAAGTCAGACCGTTTCACTAAGAATCATTTCCTATTTTTGGACACGGTGGAAAAGAATAGACAAAGTGAGACGTTTGAAGAATCTGAAGAATTTTATTCCAACTTCGTCAACTGTATATTACCGTAGTTAAATTTGATCTATTTGATTACTTGTTCTGGGAATTCTCTTATTTTGCTCGTGAGTATATGTGTATGTTTCTTCTTTATGTGGCGCCTTGCTCTGACTTATGGCTTTGAACCTATTATTTTTCTTGTTTAGGTAGAGGACTTTTAGGTGCATTCTTGAGCGTGAGTATATGTGTACCACAATTATATTTGCACATTAAAAAAATTAGAGAAAATTCATGCACTTCCCCTTAAGTTGATGCTTATTACACTCAATATCCCTTTTGTTTGAAAAATTGCATCAACTTTCCCTAATTTATGTGCGGTTCTTGGACCTCCCTTGTAGCTAAGAAGAAACGGAATAGTAAACACATGCTTCACACGTGATACATCTGACTTTCTTCTCTGTTAACATGACATATTTGGCCCTTGTTCTTGAGATGAAATTATCTCCTTGAAGAAATAGAGGAAGAAGAACGGTGAAGCACTCGTTGTGGAGGTTATCGCCAGAGTGAAGGTTGCCCTGGTGGTGGGAAGAGCAGCAGCAGGAGGGGTTTGGGAGGGTGGGGAGGGAAATTCCCAGGCTTCAGTTCGATTGCCATCTTTCTCTCATGGTGGTAATGATTGTTAGGTTGTACTAAGTGTTGTTGTTTTAGCTTTGATATTTCAAAAGTCTATGTCCCACATTGCTTAGCCTTCAAAGTTTTAAAGAGTTTATAAATTAACATGTGTTTTGAGCTTTGTAAGAAACAAATGAGGTGGTGGGCTCGTTCGCACAAAAATGGGATAGAGGCTCATGGCTAGCGCGTGATATCATGAGACCCAAATCATTTTGTGAAATATTTAATTAATTTTTTGAGCTTACCGGAAAAATGATGTTTTTGGAGAAGTCAAAACTGACTTGGTAAACGGGCAGATTTGTTTCAACGTTTTAATTAGTTTCAACAGGCAAATCCGTTTTAATGTTACAATTAGTTTCTAACGTTCCAATTAGTTTTTAACAACCAAATCCATTTTCTAACGTTATTATTCCAACAACTTAACGTTACTTTCAAAATGGCTATTTCTTGCCTTTTATATATACTGTTTTCTAACTATGTTTTTTATATACACGATTTCTCTACCTCTTCTTAAAAATATAACGTTCTCTTCTTGGGTTAACTACAAATTTCTCTCATTGCTCACTACTTCGGTCTCATTGGACGAACTTTGTTGAATCTGGGGATTCACATACCCATGCGATAAAATCCTTGGGGACAGTGTCTTCTCACACGCCTCAGGCTATTGTTTGATCGTGATTTTCTACGTTGTCTCCTAATAAAAAATACAACAATCTCAAGGATTTTGTACTATGGCTGACAACAATGCTGACAATCAGGCTCCCGCTCCCAACAACTGTGATGCTGTTCTTTCGCCGCCTCTAACTCCAGTCACTTATGCAAAGCCATTTCCAGATATCTCGAAAATAGAGCTTTTCGGTGGCCAAAACTTCAAAAGGTGGCAGGAACGTGTTCACACCATCCTCGATATGCACGGAGTCGCTTCCGCACTTACCGAACCCAGACCGCCATCAACAGCCAATCCAAAATTGATTCAAGATTGGACACATGCAAACAAGGTATGCCGTCACACAGTTATTAGCACATTTTCTAACAATCTGTTCGATGTGTACTGTTCTTACAAGGATGCGAAGGAGATATGAGACTCCATGACCATAAAGTACACCGCTGAAGATGTCGGGAAGCAGAAATTTGTCATTAGCAACTACTACCGCTGGGAGATGACCGAAGACAAAGATATCAAAGTTCAAATCAATGAATACCATAAGCTATTGGAGGATCTCAAGGCCGAAAACATCACCCTCCCGGACGAATTTGTTGCTGGACTCCTCATCGAGAAGCTGCCTCCATCGTGGAAGGACTACAAGCAACAGCTGAAGCACAAGCACAAGCAACTGTCACCCTCGGATCTGATCACGCACATTATCATTGAAGACACCAACCGAAGAGAGTATCAGGCTGTAAGGGCGAAGGCTTTGGCTTCTCGAGCAAATCTGGTTCAAAATAAATCACCGAAAAAAAGGTATGACAATAACAAAAGGTCTTCTGATCACTTTCCTAGAGTTACTAATCCCACTTTCAAAAGGAAATGTGCTTGCTATGTTTGTGGAAAGCCAGGTCATCATGCTCCTCAATGTAGGCATAGAGTGAGAAACGACAATCCTCCTAAGCCAAAGGCAAATTTGGTGGAAGGAGATGATATTGTGGCTGCGGTCATTTCTCAAATTAACATTGTGACCAGTGTGAACAAATGGGTGGTAGACTCTGGTGCTACCAGACATATTTGTGCGAACAAAGATGCTTTTACCTCCTACACTTCTGTAGGGGATGATGAAGAACTTGTGTATCTTGAAGATTCTCGAACTGCTGTAGTTTCGGGAAAAGGGAAAGTTCTTCTAAAGCTCACATCTGGGAAGACCTTGGCTTTGAATGATGTACTCCATGTGCCTAATATTAGGGCCAATTTGATTTCTGTATCACTGTTAGGAAAAGCTGGGATTAAAGTGTCATTCGAATCTGACAAGATAGTAATGACAAAAAATAATGTCTTTGTGGGAAAGGGCTATAGTGATCAAGGACTTTTTGTACTCAGTATTTTTGAAATTATTAATAAAATTGCATCTTCTTCTGCTTACTTGATTGATTTCGTTGATATGTGGCATGCTAGATTAGGACATGTTAATATTTCTTATATTAAGAAAATGTGATGTCTTGGTTTAATTTCTGCGACTAGTGATGTATGCTTAAATAAATGTGATATTTGTATTGAATCTAAGTTAACTAAAAAATCTTGTCTTTCAGTACAACAACGTGAATCTGAATTACTTAGTTTAATTCATACCGATCTAGAAGATTTAAAAAATACAATGACTAGAGGTGGTAAAAAATATTATGTGACCTTTATAGATGACTTTTCTAGATACACTAAGGTTTATTTAATTAGAAATAAAGATGAACTTTTGAAATGTTTGTTTCCTATAAGGCAGAAGTAGAAAATCAATTAAATAGAAAAATTAAAAGGGTTAGATCCGATAGGGGTGGTGAATATATCTTATTTAATGAATTTTGTGAAAAAGAAGGAATAATACATGAGGTAACTCCCCCTTATTCACCTGAATCTAATGGTGTAGCTGAAAGAAAAAATAGAACATTAAAAGAAATGATGAATGCAATGCTAGTTAGTTCCTCAGCACCCGATAACCTTTGGGGAAAAGCCTTATTAACTGCATGTTTTTTGCAAAATAGGATACCTCATAAGAAAACTGGTAAAACACTCTATGAATTATGGAAAAGTTATATGCCTAATTTAAAATATTTAAAAGTGTGGGGGTGTCTAGCTAAGGTAATGCTTCCTGATCCTAAGAAAAGAAAAATAGGAACCAAAACTTTTGATTGTATGTTTATTAGTTATGCTGAACGTAGTGCAGCTTATAGGTTCCTTGTTTTGCGAAGCGAAGTGCTTGATCATAATACAATAATGGAAACTAAAAATGCTGAATTTTTAGAACATATATTTCCTTTGAAATCTAGAAATAAACAATCTTTAGAAAATACTTTTTTAGAAAATATTTCTTCAGGAAATTATTGTGAAAATTCATATGAGGATTTGAGAAGGAGTAAAAGACAAAGAAAAGTATCATCTTTTGGAAATGATTTTTATACTTATCTTGTTGAAAATGATCCTTTGTCATTTTCTGAAGCTATTTTATCTTCTGATGCTCAATTTTGGAAAGAAGCTATTAAAACCGAAATTGATTCTATTTCAAAATGCAATACATGGACTTTAGTTGACTTACCTCCTGGAACAAAACCTATTGGTTGCAAATGAATTTTTAAAAGAAAATATAATCCTGATGGTTCTATTGAAAAATACAAAGCTAGATTAGTAGCAAAAGGTTTTACTCAAAAACAAAATATTGATTATTTTGATACCTTTGCTCCTATGACCAGAATTTCTTTAATTCGGATTTTGATAGCCTTGGCTTCAATTTACAAACTTGTTATTCACCAAATGGATGTTAAAACTGCTTTCTTAAATGGTGATTTAGAAGAAGAAATTTATATGACACAACCTGAAGGATGTGTAATTCGTGGTCAAGAAAATAAAGTTCGTAAACTTCTCAAATTCTTATATGGTTTGAAACAAGCACCAAAACAATGGCATGAAAAATTTAATCAAATATTGATTGATGATGGTTTTGCTCCTATTGAAGTTGATAAATGTGTTTACACTAAATTAATGTATGGTGAATGTGTAATCCTATGTTTATATGTGGATGACATGCTTATCTTTGGTACTTGTAATGATATTGTGATAAGAACAAAATCTTTTCTCACATCTAAGTTTGATATGAAAGACATGGGTGAAGCAAGTGTAATATTAGGAGTCAAGATCATAAGGAAGGGTGATAGTATAACACTATCCCAAGAACATTATGTAGAGAAACTTCTTAGAAAGTTTGGTCCTTATGACTCGAAACCAGTGAGTACTGTAACACCCCAAAATTTCCTATATTATAAACAGTAATTTTGACAGTTAACAGAATTTTACTGTTTAGTAATTTTTGGATGCTGTAAAATTATTTTGATTATCTCGTCAGAGTATTTGATCGTTTTGAGTGATTTACTCCGTGTCAGAAAAATAAAAATTTTTGGGCCGGGGAAAACTTTACGTAATTTAATTTTTACCGTTAGGTTTTAATTATTTTACCTGATCTTATTTGATATTTGTGTGTTTTCTAATATTTGTGATTTTTATGGATGATTATGAATTTTTTTTTACTGTATGTGAGCCCAGGTGGTCCTATGTGGGCCCAGGTGGCCATACGTGGGCTCAGGTGGGTCCCGCAAAGTAAAAATTTTTCTACAGATAGAAAAATTTATATTGTTTAGATGGAGACAGGGGATCTTACTAAACCTAAATCTGAAAATAGTTTTTATAATTTTCTTTTACTGTATTTTGTACTGTATTTTTTTATCAGGTGATAAAAATACAGTAAAAATATTATTTGTAGGGTTATAGCAGATAAAAATAATAAAAATTATACTGCGTAGTCAACAAAGAGGGTTTGACTTGATTTGTACCCTTGGATGAGAATACTTAGTTTGAAAATTAACCATTGATTTAATCAATGGTTAAAAACAAACTTAATAAAGAAGATTGGATAATCACCATTGATTTAATCAATGGTGTGAGAATAAACTTGGTTAGGAAGGCTTTGATATCAACCGTCATTTAATCAACGGTGTAGAATTGGTCTTGAAAAGTGACAAAGACCATTTATAACCATTGGATTTAGATTTAATCTACTAGTGGAGATTTAGTCTTATAAAGTAACAAAAAATTATTTATGACCATTGAATTTGGATTTAATCAATGGTGGAGATTTGGTCTTCTAAAAAGTTATGACTAATTATAACCCTTGGATTAAAAGTAAGAAGGAGTAATCTTGACCTTTTATTTTGGAGACACATCTAATGGCTAGGATTTAAAGGAGAAAGATCCAATGGCTAGATTGAGTCTTCTAATCAAAAGTCTACCTAAATCAACCATTGAATTAATCAATGGCTAGAAATGCTTCAAATAATGGCTTGAAAAAGATGACAACTTTGAAGAAGCAAGAATGAAGGGGGGACGGTTTTTGAGCTTCATTTTGGAGCTAAAGAAAAAAAATCCATTTCATTCATTTGCTATCTCACTTTATCACCTTTTCTCTCAATGACTTAGTACCAATTTTTTTTGTTCAAATAATTCACTCATTTCTCACTCACTCTCCACGGCAATGCATCCATTTGTGAGGCAAATTATTACAAATCAATTCCTATCATTTTCTATCACTTTGTCTTGGTCAACATGCATTATTATTGATTTGTTTGCATCCTTAGGAGAGTGTTTGGAGGGGGCACGGTTTTTGGTGTCTTAAGGGGATGGCAAAGTGGAAGACCATCATTATTACTCATTCTTGGTCTTTCTTTGTCAATTTCAAGAAGCTAAACTTAGAAAATTTTCTCTCCTTTCTCTTCTCCTCTATGTTTCGACCATGACCATCAAGAACACCTTCCATCACTTTTTAATTTCATCAAACCATAGATCTTGAATCTACATGATATTCTAAGCAACTTTCATGTTGGAGACTTTCTCTAAATCATCCATCTTCATGAACTTTCTTCAAGAGCCAAGTTATAGGGTATTTGTGGTGAAGTGTAAGGAAACTTCATTTCTTTTTTTTTTTCATGTTCTAAACCATGTTTGATCCATGGTTCCTCTTAATCAAGCTTAGTATACTAATTTCTATGTATTTTATTTTGTATTTGAGAAGCCTTTGGTGGTGAAGGACTTGGAAAAAGAAGCAAATCAAGAAGCTTTTGAGGATCTTCAAGAGGTAAGAGGGAGATCTATCTCACCAACCAAGCATGGTGGTGAGAGATGATTTTATATTTGATGGATGGTGAATCCATGTGAGGATTCATATCCATGGTCATGTAATTATTTGTGGGTGTTTATGTGCTTTGATTATTTGCCTATGTTTGGTATGATTTGCATGATTTATTGCTTTGATTATGGCATGTTTGTGATATATATTTAAATATGTATTGTTTGACTTGCAAAGAAAAATTCTAATTTACTCCATACTTGAAAGGAATGATCACATCCTACCATTCTTGTGGTGAGGGATTCAGACATTGAAGCAAGAAGCCATGAAAGTAACAATGAATCTTGTTGTTCCCAATTCAAGTAGTGCTCTGTATATCTTTCCAATACAAAGATCTTCATCATATGCAAATTTTCACTGATTCCTTCTTGGTGAAAATATTGAACTTGAGGCCTTTGATAGTTGCCGATTACTGCTGACGCCATGGAAGGAAATTTCCTTCATCAAGCTTGAAGGAAACAGACTTTAGAATGTTTGAAGAGTGAAGCGTGTTGAGGTCTCCATGCATCTGAACTCTTACCATGAAAGGTATCGATCGATTAGAACCTAAGATGAAGAACACTTTGGAAAGAGAGAGAGAGAGTAAGAGAAAGATTTAGATAATGATAAAAGACTAAAATGAATGTTACACTTGGAAAGCATCAACAAGCTAATATAATGCTTCAAAGATTATATAGCATTATAACTCTAACAAACTCAAACTAACTAACTATCAAAGGAAATTCTGTATGCCATGATTTGATGGTGGAAAGGAAATTGATTTTTGGCTCCAAAGGTCAAGGGGGAGGCTACGGTTTTGAGCTCCCAAAAATTAGAGTTCATGTTGAAAATTTTCAAGAATAAGGGAATTAATTTTTGGTCCCTAGAACTTAGTGAATTTTGGCCAAGACACCTCTAAATAGGTGTTCATAAATTAATAATTTCATGAAGGATGAAAATGGATGATTTGAAGAGTATGGAAAATAAACAAAGGGTTTATTTTTCAAGAGAACAAGAACATGGTTTTTGAAGAATTTTCATTTATTTATTGTGTACAAAGATCCTGAGTATTTTTCTAAACATGAGTTTTGAATGAAACGGGTAAACGTTGATTTTAATTATTTGCAAAGAAAGTGAAAAAGGATTTGCAAAGAAAATAAAAATGAATTTGAATAAATGGGTTTGGTTTTTATAACCATCGGTACTTCGGTTTTGAAAATAAAATTTTAATGATTTTGTTTGTGTAAAACCATATCAATTTAGAAGGAAAAATGTTTTGATAATTTTCAATAGTCATGTCCACGTCTTTGAAGGCTTATAATGCCTAGATTTTGATGAAACAAAGTAATTTTTCAAGTGAAAATATAATTGATTTAATACAAGGAATTTGGAAAGGGAATCAGAGCATTTTAATCACTTGAGAAATTAAGTTTTTGTAAACGAAAATGTTTTCAAACTTCAATTTATTTTGAAGAATGTTGTGTTGGGAAATGATTTGGAAAAAATGAAGAATATAGTGGTATTATGAAAATCTACTAACGTATAACTTATTTTTGAGTTTTGAAGTACGTTAGAAATTGTTAAGTTTTGAATTGTTGATTTATATCAATGGAAAAATGATTTTGTGAATTATATTTTGGAAAAGGATTTCTTGAATTAAGAAATATGGAAAAAGATTTTCTTGAATAAGAAAAATATGAAAAATAAAATACAAAGTTATATTATTTTAAGAAAAGTTAAAAAGGAATTTTCAAGGTTAAGAAATATTTTACGTAATGAAATTGTGATGAAAAATGTTTTACGTATCTTAAAAATGATTTGAAATACAAGAAAATATTTCTATGAGATTTGAAAAATGTTAACGTATTTTTACGCAATTTAAAAAATGTTAAAATATTTCTACGCGATTCGGAAAGCGTTTAAATATTTTACATTATTGAAAATATTATTGAAAAATTACTACGTGATTAAATAATGATAGAATATTTTTACGTAATTGTGAAAATATAACAAAAATGTTTTTGAATTGTAAAAATGTAACAAAATTGTTACGCGATTGTGAAAATACGGCATAAGTGTTTTATGACTATAAAAACATGATAACATGATGATTACTGCCAAAACAGTGTATGAACACTGGGTGAGAAAATGACGAGTTTGCCTACGATTGGCTTTTGATGTATTTTGTATGCATTAGAAAGAGATGCCTGTATTTGGTATTTAGGGCACTTTACGTATTGGAAAAATATGTGTTGAAGCATATGATATAAATTGAACAAATGAAATTGAAAAGTATGGCCCTTGTGGTTGGACTTGCACTAAGATATTAGTGCATTGTATAAAATATATTTTGAAAAATTATGAGTTAAACCTGTGATTGATATTCTATCTATGATTTGGTTTTTGGTGCATTATACATGCATTGGAATGGTTCGATGGACTGGATAAGGCTAATTGCCTAGGAGAAACGTACACCTCTTGAGTGTGTGCGATATGCGTAGTGTAAGTCACTCGTTGACCTTGGGGGCATCGGAGTGCGGGTTGCCTACAGTGGGCAGTGAGTCGCTCTACTGTAACCGTGGGTTAGACCGACGTGACACACCGATGATCCTGACCGAGACACTATTCTTAATCAAGATTTGATAAAGACTGTCGTGTATATGCTAAATGTGCAAAAATCAAAATGAGGATTATAACACGTGGTCTGAGGCATGTGGTACCGACAGATCTTTTCGATCATTTCTCCGACCTGAGTTTTAGCTCCATGGAGTAGGAAATCGAGTCTTGTGTACATGCATAATCTGAACATTTATATCTGTGTGATATATTAATTGAGGAATATTGGTTATGACAATTGTTTTGAATACTTGGAAGATGATGATGATGATAATGCTGAGGGCATTATCATAATTATTATTTATGATAATTGAATTAATAAATGATTGGATGATGATAGTTAATTAATGTTGATGACATGATCATAATTGTGGTATGATTTATCTATATGATATTGCTGTTTGTGTTATCTCTGTGCTGCAATGTTGGTATTGGTGTAGGTGATCTCATCTCTTTGTTATATTATTTTGCTTTATCTGTATTTTTAAAATTATAAAGTAGAAGGAATGAGTTGTCTTAGACATAACGGGTGGTAGATACTCAGAGATTGATGGAAACATTGAAAAGTGACTATCTCAAGTTCGAAGATGTGTCGGGTAGACAAGGAGTAAAGTTCTGATGCATCAAGTTGGTACAAGAGAAGGAACGAGTATGTTAAGATTTAATGTTAGTGTTATACCGTGCTATTAAGTAGAATCTATCATGGGGTTACTACTATTTGTGTTAAAAAGTTAAAAAAAAATTGGTAAATGTTATATTTCTTTTTTAATTGTTAAATGGTACAATTGGGTCAATAGTGTATATGAATCTGTTTCAATATATTTTTCCGTATTACTTATAAATTTTCATAAGTTTATGTTTCAGTAAAGAAGGAATTTTAAAACCCATCTTTTATAACTCAAACTTTGTGCGAACTTCTTTTCAGATTATGAGTCGGGGGTCAGATATGTGATACCCTGAGGAGGGTGTTACATTAGTTGGTATCAGAGCACAGTTTGAGTCTTTTGGGGTTTGTGGTTAGGTCTATTTTGCTTGTGTTGTGTTCTCTGTGTTTGTTTTCCGAAAGGAAATAATGTTGTTTATAATGGATATTAGATCCATTGTATTTCAATCCGCACACCTCAGTTATACTTGTGTGGAAATGGAACATGTTACTAGTAATGCAGTTGCAGTTACGGGAGTAACATGAGCAATGTGGAAAGACGACTGCACGAACAAAGGACCGCTGTTCAGTGGGAACTGGAATTTGAAGTTCAGAATCTGAAGGAAGAGAATCAGTTTTGGAATATAAGATTTCGTAATTTTGGATCCTGAAATTTCTTTTTAGGATATTGAGAAAGTAATTGATTTCAACGGAAGATGTATTTACAACCATTGAGGAAACCAAAAGCAGTAAGTGATGTGAAAGAAGGTACTTAATGAAGGAATGTACGTCAAGAAAATAATTTGTGGAAAAGTTGGACACATTTTTCCAGAGATTATGCTCTTTGAAAACAAAGTTTTCTGTTAGTAAAATTTTAGATAGTAAGGGAAGTTGTTACTCTGAATGGAACGGGAGTGTTCTGAGCGGAAGATTTAAACAATGGAAATTGTGTCATTGGAGCTAATCCTATAAACCATACTGAATATTTCCGTGAGTGACATATTCTTTATAACATATGATTGAGTAGATCAATTATATGTTAGAGTTATTCGTTATCCTCTGATTTGTTTACTTCTGTTTCTATTCTTAGCTAATCGAGCTATTCAAGTTATTCAAATTGTTGTTTTAGATCAAAACTTTGTGTTAGTTTGATCTGTTTCATAAACAGACGTGATCTTTGGAAATGGATTAGTTATTTTCCAACCATATCCAATGAGATTATTTCAACAGAGTGTGAGTAATCCAAAGAAAATTTATTCTTGAAAATTGGGTTACATCCAATTCTTTGCTGGATATGTTCGATAACAGGTTCGATTCGTTTTGTTATCTTCCATGATGTTTTCTTTCATCTCCTGCAATTGAACGAACAAGAAACGATATTCCTATTTAACTCTATGTCATAGTATTTGGTATAGTACTGTGGAAAGGAGAACTTGGTTAGTGAGACATTTCCTGTTAAAAGCAAAAATCTAGAATATGTAGTGATACGAGGATAAGGAAATTTTAAGTAATACATTACATTAGTTGGAAGTTATTTGAGAAAAACTATTTTCGGCATGAATGAAGATTGGTTGTCGTTATGTTGGTATCAGAGATATGAAAATTCTTTCTTTCTGGAGTAACATTCAACATCTTCAGTAATTATAGGAGTCTGAGATATCTGTTTGATCAGGAGAAGTTGAACATCAGCAAAGAGATTTTGTTGGTTAGAATAGTATAGCAAGATGTAAGAGAGGAAGCTTCATGAGAATTGGAAAATAAGATAAAAGAGTAATGTTCATATTTATTCTGAGGGTGTGAAATCATGGTTATTAAATTTTGAGGATGAAATTTCTTTTTAGAGGGGGAGTAATGTAACACCCCAAAATTTCCTATCTTATAAACAGTAATTTTGATAGTTAATAGAATTTTACTGTTTAAAAATTTTTGGATGTAGTAAAATTATTTTGATTATCCCGTCAATGTATTTGATCGTTTTGAGTGATTTACTCCGTGTCAGAAAAATAAAAATTTTCGGGCCGGGGAAAACTTTACGTAATTTAATTTTTACCATTAGGTTTTAATTATTTTACCTGATCTTATTTGATATTTGTGTGTTTTCTAATATTTGTAATTTTTGTGGATGATTATGAATTTTTTTTACTGTATGTGGGCCCGAGTGGTCCTATGTGGGCCCAGGTGGCCATATGTGGGCCTAGGTGGGTCCCGCAAAGTAAAATTTTTTCTACGGATAAAAAAATTTGTACTGTTTAGACGGAGACAGGGGATCTTACTAAACCTGAATTTAGAAATAGTTTTTATAATTTTCTTTTACTGTATTTTGTACTGTATTTTTTTATCAGGTGATAAAAATACAGTAAAAATATTATTTGTAGGGTTATAGCAGATAAAAATAATAAAAATTATATTGCGTAGTCAACAAAGAGAGCTTGACTTGATTTGTACCCTTGGATGAGAATACTTAGTTTGAAGATTAACCATTGATTTAATCAATGGTTAAGAAACAAACTTAATAAAGAAGCATTGGATAATCACCATTGATTTAATCAATGGTGTGAGAATAAACTTGGTTAGGAAGGCTTTGATATCAACCATCGATTTAATCAACGGTGTAGAATTGGTCTTGAAAAGTGACAGAGACCATTTATAACCATTGGATTTAGATTTAATCTATGGTGGAGATTTAGTCTTATAAAGTAACAAGGACTATTTATGATCATTGGATTTGGATTTAATCAATGGTGGAGATTTGGTCTTCTAAAAAGGTTATGACTAATTATAACCCTTAGATTAAAAGTAAGAAGGAGTAATCTTGACCCTTTATTTTGGAGACACATCTAATGGCTAGGATTTAAAGGAGAAAGATCTAATGGCCTAGATTGAGTCTTCTAATCAAAAGTCTACCTAAATCCTAACCATTGAATTAATCAATGGCTAGAAATGCTTCAAATAATGACTTGAAAAAGATGACAACTTTAAAGAAGCAAGAATGAAGGGGGGACGGTTTTTGAGCTTCATTTTGGAGCTAAAGAAAAAAAAAATCATTTCATTCATTTGCTATCTCACTTTATCACCTTTTCTCTCAATGACTTAGTACCAATTTTTTTTGTTCAAATAATTCACTCATTTCTCACTCACTCTCCACGGCAATGCATCCATTTGTGAGGCAAATTATTACAAATCAATTCCTATCATTTTCTATCACTTTGTCTTGGTCAACATGCATTATTATTGATTTGTTTGCATCTTTAGGAGAGTGTTTGGAGGGGGCACGGTTTTTGGTGTCTTAAGGGGATGGCAAAGTGGAAGATCATCATTATTACTCATTCTTGGTCTTTCTTTGTCAATTTCAAGAAGCTAAACTTAGAAAATTTTCTCTCCTTTCTCTTCTCCTCTATGTTTCGGCCATGACCATCAAGAACACCTTCCATCACTTTTTAATTTCATCCAACCATAGATCTTGAATCTACATGATATTCTAAGCAACTTTCATGTTGGAGACTTTCTCTAAATCATTCATCTTCATGGACTTTCTTCAAGAGCCAAGTTATAGGGTATTTGTGGTGATGTGTAAGGAAACTTCATTTCTTTTTTTTTTCATGTTCTAAACCATGTTTGATCCATGGTTCCTCTTAATCAAGCTTAGTATACTAATTTCTATGTATTTTATTTTGTATTTGAGAAGCCTTTGGTGGTGAAGGACTTAGAAAAAGAAGCAAATCAAGAAGCTTTTGAGGATCTTCAAGAGGTAAGAGGGAGATCTATCTCACTAACCAAGCATGGTGGTGAGAGATGGTTTATATTTGATGGATGGTGAATCCATGTGAGGATTCATATCCATGGTCATGTAATTATTTGTGGGTGTTTATGTGCTTTGATTATTTGCCTATGCTTGGTATGATTTGCATGATTTATTGCTTTGATTATGACATGTTTGTGATATATATTTAAATATGTATATGTATGCCATGATTTGATGGTGAAAAGAAAATTGATTTTTGACTCCAAAGGCTAAGGGGGAGGCTACAGTTTTGAGCTCCCAAAAATTAGAGTTCATGTTGAAATTTTTCAAGAATAAAGGGAATTAATTTTTGGTCCCTAGAACTTAGTGAATTTCGGCCAAGACACCTCTAAATAGGTGTTCATAAATTAATAATTTCATGAAGGATGAAAATGGATGATTTGAAGAGTATGGAAAATAAACAAAGGGTTTGTTTTTCAAGAGAACAAGAACACGATTTTTGAAGAATTTTCATTTATTTATTTTGTGTACAAAGATCCTGAGTATTTTTCTAAACATGAGTTTTGAATGAAACAGACAAACATTGATTTTAAGGATTTGCAAAGAAAGTGAAAAAGGATTTGCAAAGAAAGTGAAAAAGGATTTGCAAAGAAAGTAAAAATGAATTTGAATAAATGGGTTTGGTTTTTATAACCATCGGTACTTCGGTTTTGAAAATAAAATTTTAATGATTTTGTTTGTGTAAAACCATATCAATTTAGAAGGAAAAATGTTTTGATAATTTTTAATAGTCATGTCCACGTTTTTGAAGGCTTATAATGCCTAGATTTTGATAAAACAAAGTAATTTTCTAAGTGGAAATATAATTGATTTAATACAAGGAATTTGAAAAGGGAATCAGAGCATTTTAATCACTTAAGAAATTAAGTTTTTGTAAACGAAAATGTTTTCAAACTTTAATTTATTTTGAAGAAGGTTGTGTTTGGAAATGATTTGGGAAAAATGAAGAATATAGTGGTATTATGAAAATCTACTAACGTATAACTTATTTTTGAGTTTTGAAGTACATTAGAAAATGCTAAGTTTTGAAACGTTGATTTATATCAATGGAAAAGTGATTTTGTGAATTATATTTTGGAAAAGAATTTCTTGAATTAAGAAATGTGGAAAAAGATTTTCTTGAGTAAGAAAATATGAAAAATAAAATACAAAGTTATATTATTTTAGAAAAGTTAAAAAGGAATTTTTGAAGGTTAAGAAATATTTTCGTAATGAAATTGTGATGAAAAATGTTTTACGTATCTTAAAAATGATTTGAAATACAAGAAAATATTTCTACGAGATTTGAAAAATGTTAACATATTTTTACGCAATTTGAAAAATGTTAAAATATTTCTACGCGATTTGGAAAGCGTTTAAATATTTTACACTATTAAAAATATTATTAAAAAATTACTACGTGATTAAATAATGATAGAATATTTTTATGTAATTGTGAAAATATAACAGAAATATTTTTGAATTGTAAAAACATAACAGAATTGTTACGCTATTGTGAAAATACTAAGTAAGTGTTTTATGACTATAAAAACATGATAACATGATGATTACTGCCAAAACAGTGTATGAACACTGTGTGAGAAAATGACGAGTTTGCCTACGATTAGCTTTTGATGTATTTTGTATGCATTGGAAAGAGATGCCTGTATTTGGTATTTAGGGCACTTTACGTATTAGAAAAATATGCGTTGAAGCATATGATATAAATTGAACAAATGAAATTGAAAAGCATGGCCCTTGTGGTTGGACTTGCACTAAGATATTAGTGCATTGTATAAAATATATTTTGAAAAATTATGAGTTAAATTTGTGATTGATATTTTATCTATGATTTGGTTTTTGGTGCATTATACATGCATTGGAATGGTCCGATGGACTGGATAAGGCTAATTGCCTAGGAGAAACGTACACCTTTTGAGTGGGTGCGATATGCGTAGTGTAGGTCACTCGTTGACCTTGGGGGCATTGGGGTGCAGGTTGCCTACAGTGGGTAGTGAGTCGCTCTACTGTAAACGTGGGTTAGACCAACGCGACACACTGATGATCCTGACCGAGACACTATTCTTAATCAAGATATGATAAAGACTGTCGTGTATATGCTAGATGTGCAAAAATCAAAATGAGGATTATAGCACGTGGTCTGAGGCATGTGGTACCGACAGATCTTTTCGATCATTTCTCCGACCTGAGTTTTAGCTCCATGGAGTAGGAAATCGGGTATTGTGTACATGCATAATCTGAACATTTATATCTGTGTGATATATTAATTGAGGAATATTGGTTATGACAATTGTTTTGAATACTTGGAAGATGATGATGATGATAATCTTTGAGGGCATTATCATAATTATTGTTTATGATAATTGAATTGATAAATGATTGGATGATGATAGTTGATTAATGTTGATGGCATGATCATAATTGTGGTATGATTTATCCGTATGATATTACTTGTTTGTGTTATCTCTCGTGTCTTTGCCATGTTGGTATTGGTGTAGGTGATCTCACCTCTTTGTTATATTGTTTTGCTTTGTCTGTATTGTTAAAATTATACAAAGAGAAGGAATGAGTTGTCTTAGACATAACGAGTGGTAGATACTCGAGATTGATGGAAACATTGAAAAGTGACTATCTCAAGTTCGAAGATGTGCCGGGTAGACAAGGAGTAAAGTTCTGATGCATCAAGTTGATACAAGAGAAGGAACGAGTATGTTAAGATCTAATGTTAGTGTTATACTGTGCTATTAAGTAGAATCTATCATGGGGTTACTACTATTTGTGTTAAAAAGTTAAAAAAAATCGGTAAATGTTATATTTCTCTTTAAATTGTTAAATGGTACAATTGGGTCAATAG
Organism: Ormosia semicastrata; assembly: GCA_029884595.1. Classification (NCBI taxonomy): domain Eukaryota; kingdom Viridiplantae; phylum Streptophyta; class Magnoliopsida; order Fabales; family Fabaceae; genus Ormosia; species Ormosia semicastrata. Next base: position 46,913,629 of record JAQQTO010000057.1, on the reverse strand, counting down.
TGTATATGAATCTGTTTCAATATATTTTTCCGTATTACTTATAAATTTCCCTAAGTTTATGTTTCAGTAAAGAAAGAATTTTAAAACCCATCTTTTATAACTCAAACTTTGTGCGAACTTCTTTTCAGATTATGAGTCGGGAATCAGACATGTGATACCCTGAAGAGGGTGTTATAAGTACCCCTTATGATTCTAACTCTCAATTAAAAAAGAATAGAGGTGATTCTGTTGCTCAATCTGAGTATGCCCAAATTATTGGAAGTTTATTACATTTAATGAATTTTTCGAGACCAGACATAGCATATGCTGTAGGGAGATTGAGTCGATATACTCAAAGTCCAAATCAGGATCACTGGGCTGCACTTGTTAGACTCATGAGATATTTGAGAGGTACCATGAACTATGGTATAGTGTATAGTGGATTTCCCGCTGTATTAGAAGGATATAGCGATGCTAACTGGATCTCAGATTCAGATGAGACAAAATCTACTAGTGGTTATGTATTCACACTTGGTGGTGGAGCAGTTACTTGGAGATCAGCCAAACAAACTATAATTGCAAGATCTACTATGGAGTCAGAGTTTGTAGCTCTAGAGTTGGCTGGTAGTGAGGCTGAGTGGTTAAAAAACTTCTTGGCAAATATTCCTTTAGGAATAAAACCAACACCGTCAGTGTTAATGCATTATGATTGTCAAGTGGCAATAGCCATTGCAAAGAATAAGACCTTCAATGGTAAAAACAGACATATACAATTGAGGCATAATGTGGTAAAGCAGCTGCTAAAAGATGGAACAATATCAATTGATTATGTGAAGTCAGAAGTGAACTTGGCCGATCCTCTGACAAAGCCTCTTGGGAGGAAACCAATATATGAAACATCGAGGGGAATGAGACTTAAGCCAATTTGAAATTAACAGTGATGGTAACTCAACCTTTGTGATTGGAGATCCCATGAAGAAGCTTCATATGGGTAAAAATTAGTCATTTGTTGGTTCTGCTAGCACTAATAACTTTGTCCCTTCCTATGGTGTGAGATGTGCTAGACTGCATTATTGAGAGGATAAGCTTAAAAGCTTTTAATGATTTTCATATCCCTTATGGGTGGTGTATGATTTGCAGCATACACTTGATGAAATCACCTATATAAGTGTCAAGTGGGGCCGCTTGTATGAGATTATGGCATATCTCTAGAGCACTCATGAATTACCAGGCGCGTGCATGGCCTATTAGCGCAACACAGCGACAACAGCGAGAATTGTTGGGGGTGTAGTGTGACTGGTAGACCTCTAATGTACACAAAGTATTTTTGGTTCATAGAAGTTTACTTCACCAACTCACTGTATGTTATGTCTCATCCGTCTAGGTCTGGTTCATAGTCCAAAAGACACCAGATTCGATGCATTTACACCCATGGTGTTAACCCAGGAAAAATCTTGTTTTAAAATTTTCTTAAATATTTCTTTAAACTTTTGAAATATGTGGGGGATTGTTGTTGTTTTAGCTTTGATATTTCAAAAGTCTATGTCCCACATTGCTTAGCCTTCAAAGTTTTAAAGAGTTTATAAATCAACATGTGTTTTGGGCTTTGTAAGAAACAAATGAGGTGGTGGGCTCGCGCGCACAAAAATGGGCTGGAGGCTCATGGCTAGTGCAAATCATTGATTTGCCCCACTTGCGCGTGATATCATGAGGCCCGAATCATTTTGTAAAATATTTAATTAATTTTTGAGCTTACCAAAAAAATGATGTTTTTGAAGAAGTCAAAATCACGCCAATGTTTTAATTAGTTTCAACATTTTAACGTTACAATTAGATTCCAATTAGTTTTCAACAACCAAATCCGATTTTCCAACAACTTAACGTTACGTTGTCTCCTTTTATATATAAAAATACAACTCTACTTCTTCTTAAAAAATAACATTTTCTTCCTGGGTTAACTACAAATTTCTACCATTGTGGTGGTGATTGCCTTGAATTGGAGATTCGACACCAGTCACCTTTCCTAGAGGAAAATAAAGTGATTTTCTACGTTGTCTCCTAATAAAAAATACAACACTAAGTATCTTGCTACCATGGTGGTGGTGATTGCCTTGTCATCTTTCCTAGAAAATAAAGGGAAAAGATCCCAACTTCAGGCTAGCTCTTCTTACAAGTTACAAGAGGGAATGTTCATCTTAGGAACATACTATTAATTAGAATCCACAACTCCAGGAAAAAAAAAGAAAAAAAAGTAAAGATTACAACATGCAATTCATTTTGCTCGCACCAAATAGCCAAACTCAGAAGCAAAAGGAAGGGAGGGGGATTGAAGGCATTTTTGAGAATTTGACGCATTTCATGTTCCCAAACATTATCGGTGTTGTAAAGCAAGGCGAATCCTTCAACTGTAGTCCCATTTTTAGTGTACAAGCCAGACCCATTTTGGTTTTTGTTTCTGCTACAACAGGATGAGTAATTAGGTCAGGTAATGCAGCCTTTAGGATCCACTAATAAACTTGTTTGTAATTTATATGAGTGAGTGGATGATAAGAAGAAAGGGTTGGATTAGAACAAGAAGCAGTGGAAAAGAAGTAGCACAAAACGATGGAGAAGATTTTGGTTTTTTGGCATTTTTCTTTTGTTACAATTTTTGTTCTGCATGGAATTTCTTTTAATTGTTAGGGTAAATAGCAAATTTTACCCATCAATTAGACGGCAGCTAACGTCGTTTTTAAATGGGGAGGGCGGTGTCATGCTTGAATCAAGAAGTTTATTGAGTGTAAGAAACACTAACATTAAGGAAGGTGTGTGTAATTTTTTCAAAAACCTATATTATTTCCGTTCTGGGTTTGAAGTTAGCGATTCAAAAACAATTTATTTTATTAGGATTAAATTTTAGATATTTATGAGCATTATTAGATAAGTAAATATGTCTATTTATGAAGAGTAAATTTTTAACAAAATTCCTTATACATAGATGAATCAATTATATTCATCATAAATAAAAAAAACATTTATAAGAGATAACAATTTTACTGAATTATTATTTTAATTATTAGCATTTAATATAAATTTAAATATTATTATTATTATCAACTAAGACATTTTTATAAATACTACACAAGGTAACAAAGGTATACATCTTACCCTAAATACTCTACCTACATTGTGCACCGTCTAACTTGAGTGTTTAAGTATCTCTTGCAAGTATCCACCTCTTGCACTACCATCGCAATTACCATACTATGGAGGAAACTACCTTCATCAACCTAATTCAAGTAATTTTTTGAAACTCATTCAGAACAATTATTACATCACTTTTTTTTAAGATAATAAAAAATGAAAAACACACATCTCAACATATTCTCTTTCTATCTTTATTTTCCAAACAAGTAAAGTGTAAAATAATGTAAAATTTTTTATGCACAAATATCATTTTTGGAGAAATTCTTGCTTACACACAATTGTACCACATCATCCTTATACACACTCACAAAAAATTAGAGAGAGAAAATAATTTTTTATGAGTGGGTTTACAGGGATCCATTTTTTCTCTCTTTAATTTTTTGTGAGTGTGTGTGAGAATGATGTGATACAATTATGTGTAAGCAAGAATCTCTCATCATTTTTGATATGCATATGTTTCTTCTATACAGGGCTTGCTCTGACTTATGGCTTTGAACCTCTTATTTTTCCGGTTTAGGTAGAGGACTCTTGTTTTTAGGATCATTCTTGAGCCATGGTTTCTGACTACAAAAATAGTTTTTACTCAGGCTCTCTTTTTTTTTTTTTGTGGTGCTTGTTTTGTGTTCGTGAATTGAGAGTGTTTTCTTGAGAGTATCATTTTATGAATAGAATGCTTTGTGGCTTGCTCTAGCTTAATTATGGCTCAAAATCTCTTTTGTAGTAGCCTCAGAGTTAGTACAGGAAGGAATACTCATCACTGTAATGAAAACTTAGTTGTATTTGATTTATTTGCTTACATATTTGATTTATTTGCTTACATAAATTGTACAAATTGTACAAATATAAGACTATTTATAGATACGCATGTTATTCTTCACAATCCTAACAATAAATTTAACCTCAAAACATTTAATTCACCTATTAACTAAGTGCATACATGAACAAATACTACGAATAAACAAAACATGAATGTTGAAATATATAAATTTGCAAATGCATGAATATGAAATAATTAATTAATGTATCAGGTTTATTTAATTTCCAACAGTTTTGTGAATGTAGTTGCCTCCATATGCATGTTTCATAAATGAAGGAAGAGTCTCTTAACACTTCTTGTTGTCGTAGATCTCTATAACGACTGGTCATGTGATTTAATTTTCCTGAGTATTAAATTCTCTTTGCTTGATGACCTTTTGATCTGTTTTAGTCATTTCTTTTGGTCGGGTTATATTTCTGTGAATGGTAAAAAGTGGACCAGTTATACCTGATTTAAACTTTGGCAACTAATGGATGGAGAATATTGTAGTCTTAGTACTTATTGTATATATGCAGAATCTGCTCTTCTATTTAATCGTTTTTAGTTGCTTATTTTGTAGAATGCTGATGCATAAGTGGATGATTGGGATTGCATGCAATTTGCGAAGCCAAAAGCCATGAATTTATATGGCAATGAAGTGTACAATTAATAGGAAGCTTAGTGCCTAGGATCTTATGATATTTTGAAAATTTGTCTACTATTTTAGGCCCCACGTTGTAATGCGTAGCAAAAGAATACAATAGTGTGACTGATCTTTTTTATATGGTCTAAGGTTCGAATCTGAATCGTCAAGGCAGATACCTCCTTGACCACTGACCAATTACTTGGGTTATATTGTGGCTGATCTGACGGTTTATTAATTATGTGGGTTTTCTTTTATTAAAAAAATAACAGTGTGTATCAATGTTTCTATCTAACATTCTCTATCTTTTATGCAGTGTTATGTTGCTTGCGTTATTGTTTATCTGTTTGGTTGCTTGCTAACAATGAATTTTGAAGGAATTCTGAATTTGTTAACACTTACTTACTAATAGTTGAGGTTAGAAGTAACAAATGAAAAGAGATTAAATAAGGTTCGAGATAAGGGTTAGAGCAAAAGGTTAGAATCAAATTTTGTTCTATGTTCAGGTTATGCATGTTTACCTATTCCCATATGATGGATTCGGTTGGAACATCAGGAGGTCTCTTAATGGTGTTGAAAGCTCATTGCAATTGACACCTAGAAGAATTTGATTCCTTCTTCATCCATATCAGTATAGGCATCCCATCACAACGTTGGCACTTCATTGTTGTGCATGCCCATTACGAGAAGAATAGTCATTTGTATCCAATGATAGATTTTTTAATATGTGTGGACTAGTATAATTACTAATTTTCTAAAATTCAAATTAATTGAATATCAAATGTTGTTGAGCATCAATTAGTTTAGCTCATTTGTGATCAAATTTGTTATTATGCTCTTATAAGCACTTAAACCCATGTGAATAATGTTGTTTTGGGTTTATGGGTCTTGTGTATGGGTTTTCTATGATGCGTAAGTTAACTCATATTGTAAATACAAAGAGAGACTCATATTCTCATCCTATATATATTGTGATTGCCCCATTGAAGCTACATGAGTTTTTTGTGCATATAGGAAATGAGTATAGTTTCTCTCCTCTACACACACGCACTGTTTGCGGTTTCTCTTTAAAGATCGTGCATGACCGTGTTCATATTTGTCTTTTTTAGGTGATTCTATAATCCGATCTCTTGTATATTATATTTTATACATGTCATAATAATGAGGTTAAATGAATTTAGGAATTTTGACATGTCATTAATTAGTTTGAAACAAAATTCTTTCAATTGGTATCAAAGCCAATTTAATCTTAATTATGGTTGTAAATTACTTCTTGTTGAGAATGAGAATTTCGGTCAATTCAAGAACATCATTTATTTTTTGAAAAATTAATCAAAACCCAAAATTGATTTCGATTCCCGTTGTTTGAAGTTTTGACAATTTTTCAATGTATAATTTACATGTATTTTTTGTGCAATTTTTTAACCATACAAGAACATCATTTATGATTTTGGTTTTCCTTAGGCGTTATTATTATTATTATTATTATTATTATTATTATTATTATTATTATTCCCAATTCTGAATTTGGAATGTGTTCCATGTACGCAATAATTAATTTTGATAATTTTGGCGAATCTTAAATCGCTTCAAAGTTCCATGAGAATGGTTGTTGCATGGTGTTGGAAAAATGTATCACAACTATTTTTTCTTCGACTCGAATTATACATATAAAATTGGATAGTCTCGGAACTCGCCTTTTGAAAATTTTTTGTGTAAAATTGGGCATGTTATAATTTTCATACTCTCACATGTGATGTTCTTTGAGTGCTCAAATAATTTTTTTTGGGTTGTTTTATGCTATATTGAAATTATTGTACTTTTTAGATTGTTGTACAATTTAAATTGGTGAGAGTTTGTTTAAATAATTACCAAAATAATTTTTTTGGGGATTGTTTTAGGTGTATAATGTTGTATATATGTTGAAATTGCTGCATTTTTATAAACTATTGTGCAAATTAAAATCTGGGATTTCATTTGGTATATTTAGAGTTGTTTTGAATAATTTTGTTTCTGCCTACTATTTAAATTATGGATAAATAACTAAATAAATAAAGGAGTAGCTCCTCATGTCCTAAGCGCGTTATGAGGTGAGATGTCTCATCAAAATCATGGAATAAATTTTTGTAATTAATTCTCACATAGCTATGGATACTTTGGTATTGAATATTATCTTTTATGATGCTTGGTAATTATTGAAATTATTTCTACTACATATAATAGACAAGTGTGAGAATTATAATTAAAATGATAATTTTAGATATTTTATTTTGTATGATAAGGAGCATTGATATCGATAAATATAATATTTTGATGTCAAGAAATTCATGTTGATTGTATGCCCTTTATTGCTGTTGAGAAATTTTTTATGGAAGACTTATTTAAATAAGCTTGGGTGTATTAAAATTTATTTATTTATATATTTTTTGCTCCTCTTTAATTGTTGAAGTCAATTTTATTAGTTGAGCTTGTTGAACTCCGTAAATTATGCAATATAATATTGAGAGTTATTCTTGAAATAATTTTTTTGTTATAAGAGCATGATAATGTATCATGTAATGCATATAATTATTTTAGTATTGGACGTTTGTGCATTGGCAATATTAAAATGCTTTGATATATATTATCAAGAATTAAAGTATAATTGTATGTGATTAATTTTAATGTATATTGTGTCATTGCAAATTTAAATGAATTACTGTCAATGTGGCTATTATGAGAATATTATTTAAAATAATTTTGATTATCGAGAAATATTTAAGACAATGACAAGTTTATATTAAGTCATTATTGTGGTTAAGTTTTATATATCTCGTAAGTTTATTTTGTGAGCCATTTGTGAAAGTTATATAAAGTTTTGGTAATTTGAATCCTATTAAGTTAGCATCTACTTTTGTTGGGTCTACACACAAGGATGAGCAACACACTGTCTGAAGTTAGTTATAAAACTTATATGGTTATTAGCATATTTTATAATTGCATAACTGAAAAAATTCGTTCTTAAGGTCTTCTTCTCCCTTTTCATACCTTTTTTTGAATATGTAATTATATATGAGATTATGAAAATTATCTGATTGATGTAACATGAAAAATTTGGAACTCTTTGAGCGATTTTGTCATTGATTATTGTAGTTTCTTATGATTACATGCTCACCTATTATAAGACCAGTATTGTGTTTTGTAAATCTTGTGAGATCTTATCTCTAAAAGTTCCATCCATAATATTTATAATTGTTTTGAACATTTTGTATAGTTGTGAGCTCGCCTTTACGGGATCAATTATGACAAATTGTTATATTGTTAATAATGTTGTTGTGTTTTCATTGAAAATTATGTTAATAATGCACTTACCATATCAGTTTGTCTTTATTAATATGATTTTTTATGTTTTGTTGAATGCGTTAAATTATTGCACCCTTAGAGTTTTTAGTATCCTCTCAATACTAGTTTTAGGGACATGATATTTAATGGTTTGTGAGAGTTTGCTTGTTCATTATAATTTGGGACCCTTAGGCGGGATTATAATGACATAGCAGCTCAAATTGTTATGACATATATATAATATTACTCATTGTTAAGTGTTTTATCGAATTGAATTAAGAAACCTTGAATATTTGTATTATTTTGTAAATCTTGACAAATGAGATAATTGAGTATTCTGTAGCAATCTAATTTTTTTTATTTGGACATGTAATTTTGTCAAATAAAAAAATTAATAATGTTGAATGGATTGCAATTAATGTTGGGTTGTGTACGTAATGGACATACCTTTCGGTGTGACATTATTTGACATAATCATTTGTGTGATAGAGAAAATAGTTTAAATTTTATTTTGAAAATCTTAAAAAATATTGCTTGTGAATAAATTATGAAAATATTGGTTCAACTATTTTACTCTATCAAGTGGGAGAGACTTGCATATTGTAATCCGGGACCCTTAGGCGGGATTGCAATGATGCAAGGACTCTAGTTCAATTAATTGCCCAACTAATTGAACAAGGGAAAACCAATATAATTATGGTTGCTTAAGTATAATAAATGTTTTAATGCATGCTTTTTCTCTAACTTTTATATTTGTCATCACTTTGTTGTTGCTTGTTGCGACTTATTGAGGACATTGTTGAGTCTCTTAAATTATGTTGCAATATAGTGAACTCTCTATAGTTGTCATGTTGTATTGATATGCTTTAGTCTTAATAAAACATGTTGAAAGCATAATTAGCTTGTAAAGGTCTAAAAATAATTTTTTTAGTTTTGTACCATTATTTGTATTGTATTAAAGCACTAGCCTGTTGAACTTATTTTGTTATAAGTATTGTCGTAGCAATTTGGAAAATATTATTTTGTCGATATGATGGTAATAATTATAGTGAGAATTATTTTTGCTTAGTATATTGAAATGATAACTTTGAAGATTTCCTTTTATGTTATTCAAATGTCAAAATCCTCAAAGAAATTTTAGTTTTGCTAATTTTCTCAAGAAAAATCTTGGGATTAAAATTATTCAAGTATTGTTGTGAAGAAAGCGTTCTTCCAATTATGGTTTAATCATTTTGTAAGGATTTATTTATTTATTTTAGCCTAAATTATATATTGTGTTGATTAGTTCAACTTTAAAATAATTAAAAAAAACTTATTTTGTCAATGATACAAAATTTATGATGAATACATAGAGTTAAACTTATTGTACTTATGACATTCACTTTGAGAAATTTCCTTTCTTTCGAACCGAAGTAGAAGAATGTGTGTATTTAATTCTTATGTATTTATCTTTTGATTTTGTAAATTACTTGACAATCAATATGAATTGAAGCTCTTCGTTTCTTATAAGAAGAAAGCGATTTTGTAAATGTTGTTCTTTTGAAATACTTGTTGTAAATTTTTGAAGTCTGCTATGTATGAAGCCTAATATTAAAGGCAATTAAATGCCTAGGTGACGTTAAATTGACTTGATATGGATTGTCATATATTATTGTTTAATATTGATTTTGATATTGTTTACATCAATGGGTGTTGCCATAAGTAAGTGAGAACAAATTTGTTATTAATGTGCTTTGTGCTAGTTGTATATTGATGACTAATATTGATATTATTGTTAAATGGGAGACAATATTCTATATTGAATTATTTTTATCATGTGAAAAATATTAGTGATGTCATTTTGTGTATAAGGCATAAAGACCTTTTAAATCATAATATATTGACGGATTGTCTCACAAGACACATATTGTTATAAATTTTAAAATGTGTTTGTGTTCTTATTACACATTGATGTTTACTATAGTGGGAGTTGGAGACTGCCTTTTGGTTATGTCCTCAATAATGGTTAAGTATAGGTCCCATGTGTTTCCGTTACTGGTAATCTAATATTGTGCTCAAGTATGCATGTGTTTATTATTTTTTTGTCATTGTGACACTGGGGTTTTGAGTAAGTTGTTGAAAACTTGCAAATGATCCCATAATATGTGTAAGACATTTGAGATTTTAAACTCACTCGTATGTTGTCAAGTCTTTTAAGTGGTCATTATGGTTTTGTGAAATATAGATTACCTTATTTGTGAAAATTCTTTTGTGATTTTGTGTTTGCAATGACAAAGAGGAGTTGACTTGTTGTAAAGTGTCATATGGACACTTGTAATCTCCTCAATTATGAATGTTGAGTTTGTAGTTAATAATGAAGTAATTTTGTGTGACTCTGTGGTTGATAAATTTTGTATAGATTAGCTTGTGGTTGATAAATTTTGTATAGATTAGCTTAATATTGTTTCTATTGTTATAACCACATTTTGGATAACTCTGCAATATTGTGTTTCTCTCTATTTTGGTATTTGTGTCGTTGAAGAGAGATGATGAGTTTTAGACTCTTATTGAGTACTTTACCACATAGTTGATAGTCCCACTAATAATGATGTTACCATTAGAGTATTTTGGAACTTTTGGACCCTAATGGAGTTGTTATTGTTGTTTTGTTTTAATATGTTGGATTAGTGAGAGAATGTTCATTATAATTATAATTATTATATTTTCTCGAGACTCATTGAAACCTTTGTTGCCATATGTTGTTGTTGTGCACGCTTTTGTAATGATATGGCATATTGTTGGAGATTTTAGTACTCGGTCTCATTTTGTTATACTAAGATATTTTCTTTGAGATATTTTGTTGAATTTCAGTAGGCATCCTTGGTAGATGTCGGACCCATTTTGTAGAAAATTGCACATTAATCACACTTTTAGCATGCAATTTTATTGTATTTTCCCTTTGACCCATATACCACATTTTCTTAGGTCACTAGGTTATAAGTATCTTGCATGTATGATATCAGTACTCCTATCGAATATGATTTTCTGCATTGTTGATATGCTTGTAATTCCATTTTAGATCGATGGTTGGAAGTGCTTGCTCATAATTAACATTCTTGTTGTCACGTTCATCTGAAGAGTTATTTTGTTTAAAACTAAAGTGTCTATGTTGTCCTAGTGTTAGATTGATAGATTTTTTAATGTGTGTGGACTAGCATAGTCATCAATTTTTTAAAACTAAGATTAATTGAATGTCAAATATTGTTGAGCATCTATTGGTTTAGCTCATTTGTGATTAAGTTTGTTATTGGGCTCTTATAAGCAATTAAATCTATGTGGATAATATTGTTTTTGATTTGTGAGCCTTGTGTATATGTTTTCTATGATGGATAGGTTAATTCATGTTGTAAACACAATGAGAAACTCATATTCTCATCTTATATATATTGTGGTTGTCTCATTGAGGCCACAAGGGTTTTTTGTGCATAGAAAGAATGAGGATAGTTTCTCTCCTCTACACATACGCACCATTTGCGATTTTCCTTTAAAGATCGGGTATGACCGCGTTTATATTTATCCTTTCCAGATAATTCTATAACTCGATATCTTGTATATTATATTTTATACATGTCAAAATAATGAAAATAAATTTAAGAATTTTGACATATCATTAATTAGTTTGAAACAAACTTCATTCATCCAATAGTTCGATCAGATCATAGGCATACTTATGAGATGTAATGCTGCTGTTGTATTGGGAGGTGACTTCAATGCCATACTTCATGCAGATGAGAAGAGTGATGGTGCTGAGTTTCTTTAAATATAGGGGACGATCTTCGCCATTTGAACTACCGAGGAGGTCTGCTAGAATTTTCATCCGATGGTTAAAGCTTTACATGGAGCAATAGAAGGCCTGGGCAAGTAATGGTAATATTCCGAAGGTGTTGGACCATTTCCTGGCTAATACCGAATGGTTACAAGCTTTCCCAAACCACAAAGTCTCGCACCTTAAAGTTTTTGGGAGTGATCACCGCCCAATTCTTCTGTCCAGTGAAGGTGAGGCCAAGCCTAAATGCAGATTCAGGTTCGATGCTAGGATGACTCATAATGATGAAGTTTGAAGTGTGATAAGGGTCACGTGGGCTCAACCTGTTCAAGGAACACTCTAGTACCAGATTTTCACTAAGTTAAAGGCCACAAGGCATGCACTAGTCCGATGGTCTCAAAGGAATCCTACCAAACAAGGTGCTAGATAGGAGGTTAGGAATCAATCTGTATTGGAAATCTTTGGTGATGCTTGGCTGCCCATTGAAAACCAATTTTCGATCCAACGTCCTCGTACACATGCTCATCAACCAGAGTTGGCTCGGCACCTTATGGACACCCAACTTTGCATGTGGAAATCAGAAGAGGTATATCAATTTTCTTATAGCACTCTTGCTTCTATGATTTTAAATCTTCCTATTAGAGAGAGGGACATGATAGAATCAGATGGCATTATCACTCGTTAGGTAAATACAATGTGAAATCGAGGTACAAAATTGCCTTAACAATTTTGAGAGCCCAAGAACCCCAAGATCAAATATTTTATTTGGAGGATGTTGAATGGAGCTTTGGCTGTAGGCACAAACCTTCAAAAGCGAGGTATCACAGGTGCCTCTACCTACAGTCCTATGTGTCAATAGCAGCTAGAATCGGAGCTTCACCTATTTTTCCATTGTTCATTTGCTGCTGAGGTTTGGGATTTGATGCCGATTCTGTGTTGACCTCCCTCTGCTACATCAAATATCCATGATTGGATAGTTGCAGTCCGGAAAAAGGTACAAGAAAAATTCGACAGGTGCGAGCAATGTTGAATTGGCTTTCTAGGTTCTCTAGCATATTTGAAAGTCAATAAATGCCAAAGTGTTTTCATCTCAACACCAATAATCAAGAGAGACATTCTCAATTGCAAATGAGCGTAAGCTAGAATTTGTAGCAGCTCTTGAGTAATGGTAGTTTGGCTACATAGCCGTTTATGTAATCTTGAACTTGCTTTCCTCTCATTATTAGTAAATGAAATTCTATCTTTGGCAAAAAAAAAAACTCTTAAAATTGTTTATGAATTTGCATATCTAAATATAAATTAATTTTTTTTATAATTAATTTTCTTCAAAACCAGTTATACCAATAATCAATTTTTAATATTTATTTTTTTCACAACTAATCCGAACAACATTATTGGAATCAGCCTCCTAGATCAACTGTCTATAAACCAGATCAAACTTTGGAGACCCCAAAAGACACCCTCAGACATTATAATGGAACAAGTGCTAAAATTCATGATGAAATTCGAAATGAAAGCTCCTGAATAGTTACGAAGAATGCCACCACACACACAACCTTATTTTGGTAGGTATAAACTGAACCATCCACATTGATTTTGGTCCAACCAAGACACGAGAATAGTTTGAAACTAGGAACAACAGCCAAAGATCTACGAACAATACGCGAGAGCAATATTAGTAAACTATTTTTGCATAATAAAAAAGAAATTGGAGTCAGACTCCAAGTTTTTTGAATAAATTATTTTTGACAGATATAAAATATGGAAAAGAAAATTAATATACCTATTTTTTATAGTCATTCACGAAAAAGAGATTGGAATTGGTACATAATTCATTTTCTCAGTAGCTCACGTGTCATAATATATTCTCTCTTATTTATTAGACAAATTGTTGATTAATTCTTTTTTTTCTCAACACGATTTTTATTGAAAATTGTCAATGATCTTAATACATGTTAAAAAACTTTTCACAGTCAACTAGTCAAGTACATTTTTCATATTTATATCTATAAAAAAAATCTATTTTCTTCTTGTGCCACCTTATGAGTTAAATCAACGAATATGTTATATATGAACCCATGAGTTAGCTCTAATAGCATGGAAGAAAGCAAGCATAAGCATTTTTTTAAAAAAAATTAAGACGAAACGATTAGTTTATATTAAATATGAGCAATCTTCATTTTCAACCAACCCACTAGCAATAGCAGAAAAAAAAAAAGTGGGAAAGAGCACGCTTGAAAAGGTGTCTGTATATGAAGTGATTGCTACTAAAAGCTTCGAAACCAAAAGCTGAATTTTTAAGCACTGAAACGAAGCCAAATACTGCAATGTGAAATGGCCGACCCGATCGTGTCATAGCCCATAGGTTCAATCTTAATGGAATATGACCTCTCCTTCTTTAGTTGATTTTTATCTGTATGAAGTCTAGATGGTTGGACCAAAACAAGGATTATTGATGAATAAGCCAAGTTGGGCCTCTTGCTAGAAAATAGTGTTTTTGAACTAGAAAAGTTTGATAGATACATTAGCAATGAAAGAACGAAGAATAGCTACGGTCATCACACGTTAAGCACATTTTTTCAGTAGATTACATACTAGTCGAAAGCACGGAAAGGAACATGGTTTTGAAAATTAAACCGGTCAATGAACTAGCTGAGAGATTGTTTCAAGATTTAATAGTTTAACTGTAGTTTAATTGTAATTAGAGACGGATTTAAGGGGGGTGAGCATGGATCTTGATCCCCCTTCGCACTAAATTTTCTTTTAGGTACTGTTTCGGGTACTAATCGAGACTTAGGTCGGTGGGAAGAATAGACTTATTGGAGGCCGATCGACAAGGCAACAACAATGTCTAAAGTACCTAGGCAAGTCAAGAGAATAGTCGAATAGTACGCAAGGTTGGCCGGTCAAAGTGTTTGGGTAAAAAATAGAACATGTCTGACTTAAGCTGTCAAGCTAGTTTATATAAAGATTTGAGGACTAAATCCTCGAATACTCTCCGTTTAGGCCAACTAGGGCTTTGACCATTAGAATTCGTTTTGCCTGGTCATTATGACACAAAGTCGTTTATGTCCGTTAGTCATGAAGGTGTCGAACGGCCGACAACCATTGGGAGATCGTTTTAAGCACATGTTTAGCAAGTCATTACCTGTTTGAGTATAAGCCGATCGGATCCTGTAGGCAATACATCGGTCGGGTTGACCTAGACTTAACTGGGCCTGTTGTTCGAAAATGTGCCTACCTAGCACATATTGGGCTTGTATGGTCGGTCCATTAAGGTCTACTTTAGTAATGTCAGACCTACTAACCCAGGATAGTCCACAACCTCTCAGCTCGGTTATCTGTGAGGAGAGGCTGAGCTTATAAGTGGTCAGGTGTCAATTGGGTTAGGACGGTCCAAAGCCTCCCAACTCGGTCATCTATGAAGATGGTCTGAGCTTATGAATGGTCGGGTGCCACTTGGGCCACGACGATCCACAGCCCCTCAGCTCGATCAGCTGTGAAGATGGGCCAAGCTTATGGGTCATTTACTCTATATGCCAATTCTTGGTTTGGGCTCTTCATATTTAACACGCCTATTTTCCATCGGAAATCATGCCTTCTGCCATGTGTCGCCTGCTAGCTGGCGCAACTGTCACACCCATCTGTTCCTATTAATGAATCTTGATCACTTTATTGGATGCTTTCATGACTGTTGGATGTTGCCTTTTGGATTTCAACTGTCGATCACTTCTACGGTTGCAATGATGTGATCTTTGAATTTTCCATTCTTTCAGCTGTTGGATTTGGCGGTTTGATTGATTTTTCACCTTTTAAACTTGCGTAGGGGTCATCCTCTTCCACTTCTCTTCATTTCAATTTCTGGTTTTCTTATAATCCTTGTTCAAAAGGGTCTTCAGGGTCTTGCTTTCCCTCAACACTTTCCTTTCTTGATTCTTCTTCTCGTAATTTCTTCCGAATTAAAAGCTTGCATTCTTCAATCTTCAAGGATTCTCCAAGATTTGGAATGTGTTTTCGCTCGTCTTTTAAGTATCCTCCTATTTATGCTCCTCTTTCATTATTACTAGCTTTCTATAAGTAGATTTTGGGGATATAGATGGTGATGGTACTTCTAGGGAAAGCAGTGACCATTTGGTTGAGGTATTGGGAGAACTTCCTCGACGGATGCCAGAGTCTCGTCGACGAGATACTGGGGATTCGTTCCCTAATGAGGGTAAAGAGGTTAAAGAAAATTTGGAAGTCAGTATTTTCGACCATGGTGTAGGATATTGGCCACCTGCCCCTAACTTGGGGGACCCATATGACTGGGTCCATCCTGATGTTAAAAAGTACTACTCGTTCTATACTTCAATTAAGAGTATTTTGTTACTTCAAAAGTGCATCGTTATGGCAGACGACAGGAATGAAGCTTGGTTTGTTTGCTGACCTTGCCATTTGGGGGAGAGAGTCTACATGTCTCCCAGCGTGAACGAAGAGGTCAGATGGATACATGTTTATGACACATTCTTTATTCGTCTCGGCTTGCGACTTCCATTTTTGAATTTCTAATGTTTAATTTTGGCAAAGTTGAACGTCGCCCCAATTCAACTCCACCCGAATAATTAGGAACTCATTCATGCTTTTGAAGTGTTGGTGAAGTTTCTCGGGTGAGATCCTAGTATCAGGGGATTTTTCTCTTTCTTTCAGTGTAAGGGCATTGAAAAAGGTGGTTGGATGTCTATAAACGGTCATCCGAGGTGGAAATTGTTTTCCACTTTTGACTTCTTATACAAGAATTTCAAATCCAAGTTCTTTCAAGTGAGTTCTCCTCCGACCGAGCTATCGTTCTTCTTAGATCAATATAGGATGGAAAAGTTTCCTTTGTATTGATGAAGTGCGCTGAACCCTATCTTGAGTGCAGAGTTCCAAAGTCTATCATTGGAAGACCGGGCTCTTGTTGATATTTTAGAGAAGTCTCCAGTTCTAGACATTGGTTCCTTAGTAAAGTTCGGAGGTGACCCGACCGGGCTTTCCAAAATTTTTAGTAAATATTTTAATTTTTAAATTTTTGAGTTACTTTACTACTGAAGTACTAACGACTTTCTCTTTAAATGCATAATTAATGGCTCCTCAACTTAATGCTCAGGAACTCCATAAATGCTTGTCGCGACCGTGATCGCGGCGAAAAATAGCAACTCATGAGATTTTAGAAAATGAAAATGGAGTCGTCACCAATTTTATTTTAACTTAGGAAAAATTGAAAAACCTTTCTTTAAAAATGGTCTTTGGAACCAGATTGGATTCGGGAGTCGGTTATGGATAGAGAAGCGCGGAAACTTAATCTCACAGCACCCTTAACACACCCGTTCTAACACGGTACCTTAAGTTAATTGTGTAAATTTTTAACAATCTTTGTAAATATTTATTTTACCTCTTTTGCAAAACATTTGTAACCATTTATATAAAAAAAAGAAACTACAAAATTATGAAATTTTAATTTTGGCTTGACAGAAATGAAATTCTACTCCTACGTATCCTCGGGTGCGATGAGGAACTCAAAGTCACGTAGTTTTTATAAAATAAGTGTGGGTTGATTGATTTTAATTAAAAAAAAGATTTTTGAAAAGGGATTTTATTTGAAAACAAATCCACTCTTGCACGGGGTTCAAGTTAGCACCAGACTACTTAATAAACTCTTATGATCCAAACGACATTAAAGATAGCATCTGCTATTTAATCAATATCATTGATCATTGCATAGTTAAAATCTCCATTTTTTTCAATCAATTTTTTAGTTTTTTTTTCACTTCTTTTTTTTCTTGACTTTCTATTAATCACAAGACACGACATAAAACATACCATTAAATTAAATAAACACTATCAAACAGAAACTAAACCTAAATAACACTAACAACTAAGCTCAAATATTTTCTTTCATTTTTTGTTTTTTTTCATATTTTTTGACTTAAAAACATGGGCTGCTGACCAAAAATGATTGTAGTTCAACCTAAACCCCCCCCAAAAAGCAAACAAAACAATTAAAAAGATAGAAAAGGAGTATTCTGGAAACTTATTTCAAATAACATTAACAACAAAATGGGTTAAAAGGGGGAGACCGTGAAATGGGGGCGGCATGGTGGCTGGCTCACGGACGTTGACAGTGGCCTGGCGGTTCGGTTCCGGCTTGGTTGCTGGTCCGTCAACTGGTGTGGTAGGCGTTAGATCCGGTCCTGGTTGTGCAACGGCGGTTACGGGTTACGTGGAGCTTCAGTAGTCCAGTGCTGGCCTCACAAATCTGGGTGGGTATAGGTGAAGGCGCGGTGAAGACGGTGGCCTCAAGGCGGCCTAGGTGGAGCAGTGCCAGTGGAGCTCGGTCAGTACAGTGTGGCGACGGCGACTCATGGATCTGGCTGTGGCGAGCTGCGGTGATCAGCAGGGTGGAGGCGCGGTTCTGGTTCGAGCAGTGGTGTTGATGGCGCTGACGGTGTGGTGCGGAGGTCGTGGGTCTCGGTTTAGGAGTTTGGGTTGCTGTGTGAAGGGGTGGTTCACGGTTTGGTCGGAGCTCAGTGGATAATGGTTGGTTGCGTGGCGATGATGGGAATTTTGGGTTCTGTTGGGAGGGCCTTCACAGATCTGTGGGTGAGGGAGCTTAGAGGTGGTTGGCCGTGTGTGGTGGTGAGTGAGGGTGGTCACGGTTTTAGAGGGTATGGTGGTTGGGTAAGGTGTTGTTTGGGTTGATGGTGGAGATGAAGGGTGGAATGGTTATGGAGGGGTGGCTACGGAGGCTCACGGTTTTGGAGTAGAAAATGGTGGGTAGTGTATTGTGTGATTTTGTGGTGGTATGGAAGTTGGGTCACGGTGGGGAGAAGTTGAGATGGTTAAGATGTGGGGGTGAAAATGGGGAGGTTAGGAGTTATGGAGGGATGATGTTGAGAATGAAGTTGAAGATGGGTGCAGGCTGCTTGCTGCTGGCTCCCTGGTTCCTTACGTGAGAGCCAAAAAATTGAAAAAGTAGTGTGTGCAGGGGTTATGTGTGAGGGGAGTGAAAGTGTGCAGTCTGAGTGTGTGCAGAGTGATGGCAAGAAAGAAAAATCAAAAAGGTGTTGTGCCTGCCTCTGTGTGGTATGGCTAGAGGGATAATAAAAACAAAGTGTGTTGTGTGTGTGTGTGCTGGAAAGTGAGGTGAGAACGTGAAAATGGATTGAGTGAGTGTGGCTATTTTGTTTTGTTTTGTTTTTATTTTTTTTTTTTTTTATTTTTTATTTTTATTTTTTTAGCCCGGTCAAAATTAGGTGTTCACAGTTACCCCTCTTTACTTGTTTCTTATTAGATAAAAAGAAAAACTGTGATTTTTCATTTTATCGTCGTAAGAAATGAGTAAAGACATGAACTCTAATTTTGTCTGGCAATGCATAAAAGGGTAAATGCAAAACAAAGCAGGAACAATGATAGGAAGTTAAAATGCAATGAGCCAATGCGCTCAAAAGTAAATGACAGAAATTTAAAAATGCATGGAACACATGGAGCCGATGCGCTCAAAAGTAAAGACGTGAATTTAAAATGCATGGAATGCATGGAGCTGATGCGCTCAAAAGAAATTAAAATGCATGGAGCCGATGCGTTCAACAAAAAGTAAAATGCATGGAGCCGATGCGCTCAACAGAAATTTAAAATGCATGGAGTCGATGCGCTCAACAGAAACTAAAATGCAGGGAGCCGATATGCTCAACAGAATTTAAAATGCATGGAGCCGATGCGCTTAACAGAAACTAAAATGCATGGAGCCGATACGCTCAACAGAAACTAAAATGCATGGAGCCGATGCGCTCAACAGAATTTAAAATGCAGGGAGCCGATGCGCTCAACAGAAACTAAAATGCATGGAGTCGATGCACTCAAAAGAATTTAAAAGATAATGGGAATCAAGTCCCTAATTTAAAAGACAAAGTGAATTATCTTGTGCTCCCAAAAAATAAGATTTAAAAAGGCAAGATATCTTGATCCAAAAAGATTTTTCTTCTTTTTTTTTTTTTTTTTTTTTTTTTTTTTTTTTTTTTTTTTTCCTTTTTTTCTTCTTCTTCTTTTTCTTTTTCTCTTTTTCCTTTTTTATTTTATTCTTCTCTTTTTTTATTCCTTTTTCTCTTTTTATTTTATTTTATTAAAAGTCCTTTGAACCAACGTCGACTTTTGGAAAGCTTTGACCAATCAAAACCCTTGTTCACATGCTTTTCTTCCTTAGACCCTTCGGTTCTTTCCTTCTTCTTCTCCTTTCTTTCTTTTTTTTCTTTGTTTTTCGCTCTCAGCTCTCCTTTTGAGAAACGAGATGAACCATTGCTTGGCTGATTCATTGAGAGAAAATTTTGCCGCAGTATTTAACCTTGTCTCTCATTTAATTGATTCCCTGCAATTACTTGATAACTCAATCACTGTCTCTGTTGTTACTTTCTTCAACACATCTCTCTTTAATCCTTCAAAAATTTTACCCCAGTATGGCCAACTGAATACAAATGAAATTGCCCCTGTGTAGCTAATCAAATGCAATTCAAAGTTGCCCCAGTTTGGCGCACCCTTCAAGGCGTTTCAGGCTAACTTTCTCTGAGATTTTGCTTTGCCTATTTATTTGCCCTAACTTTTGCTTAGACCGCCCTTTCGGGTTTTCAGACTAACGGGCTCTTTTTCTTTTTTTCTTCTTTTGCTTAGGTCGCACTTTCGGGTTTTCAACCTCATGAGCTTTTTCTCTCCTTTTTTTTTGTTCGGATACCTCATCTTCCATCAATTGGGAATTCCAAGTTCTCTTCAATCTGAATTGTTCATCAGGAGATTATCATTAGATGGTCAAATCATAGTGTTATACTCACGTTCACTCTACCTGAAGCATTACGTAACAAAACAAACATGAATTCAAAAGTACAATAGAAAAGGAATTTACTAACTGAGTGACTTTTTTTTTTGGAAATATGACTACACAAAGGACATTTACAAAGGATAAAGACACAAGAGGTTGAATAACAAGAAAGCCAAAGGTCTTTTTTTTTGCCCTAGTATGAACGTGATTGATTTTTACTCGACAACTGGACATCATGACCATTGTTTCATCAGGTATATACAAAAATTTGTCCTCATGTAGGGTATCAAATGAATTTGGCTCAGAGTATGTCATTCGTGAACAAAATTATCCCAGTGTAAGTCACGAAGCTACCCTAATGTAGGTCAAATTGAACTAAGGAAACGAAAAAAAAATGCCCCAGTTTAGAGTCAAATCGAGCAGAGTAGAAACTTGTCCTAGTGTAAGGCCAAATTGAACTAAAGAGAAATTTGTCCCAGTCTAGGACTGAATTGAACAGGGTAGGAATTCGCCCTAGTGACCAAAAGATTTGTCCCAGTGTAGGGCCAACTCGAACAGGGTAGAAACTTACTCTGGTGCAAGTCTTTTTTTTTTTTTCTTTTTAGGAGCAATGAATTGGATACTTAGATGAGCATAACTTTTGTCTAAAAATTAAAGTTAATGAAAATGACAACAACTCTTCATTGATCAGAATGGACTTTTTGAGGCTTGTAACGTGACCAAGGCTAGGGGTTATGAAAGGAAAGATATAAGGCTCAAACAAGTGTTTAAGGATTTGAATGGGACCAAGGATCCTTGTTCAAAGTTAAACTTTGTCAATTGTCTTTGTACTTTCAAGCACACTTTTCTCTTCTTGCTCTTTCTTCATTTCTTCCTTTTTTTTTTTTTTTTTTTTTTTGTTTCTTCATAATTTTTTTTCTTTTTTTTTTCATTATGCTTCAAAATAGCCATCATGACAATCAAACTTTGCTTTGTGTCATCCCCTAGTGTAGGGGTGATCCTTGTCGAGGGTTTATTGAAGAAATTTTCAAGCTCAAAAAGGACAACGAGAGATAATGAAAAGATGAATTCTTGTGAAGGATAGAGAAAGATGATCAATCTTCATTTCAAATCTTGATAGCTCATTTTCAAAAAAAAAATTTAATTTAGAGACAAAAGGTTAATGCACACCAAGTGGTTACTTCTTTGCTCCCTTTTTTTTCTTTTTTCTTTTTTTACAAATGGCACTTGCACACGTGGACCTTATGACTACTGACATCTATCAAAGCAAGGATTGTTAAGAATTGGAGTCCAACGGGGTTCAAACAAAAGGAAGACACTTTGAATAAACAAGAGAAAATAAAATGACTAGAAAAACCATGAAGATGACAAGAAAGAAGATATGCTTGAATCCATGCAAAATCATTACATTAATGCTTCAAAAAAGTTAACATAAGTTCAGCACCACAAAAGTCTAAGATGACAATCACATCAATTAACGCCTCAGATCGCCAATTGTTCAAACGTTTCCAGTTGATAGAGGGCGAACACTGTAGGCAGGGTAAGATGGTGGGTTTCCAATTTTGGTTTTGCATGTAGCTCACTTTTGATTCCTTTTCCTTAGAGGAAAAACTCATTCTTGAAATTACTTTCATCATTGCCAGTTGGCAATTTACCTGCTTTTACTAAAATTTCAATCCTCTCCCCAGCAGCTATTAACTCAGCAAACTCTAGACAAACGGCGCCTGCCATTGTCTCAATATAGGGAGCTCCCAGAGTCCCTAGAAAATATGAGCACATTTCTGTCAACGTCAACGGTGGTTGGACTTGTGCTGCGAGAGCTCTCCATCTCTGGGCATGCTGCTTGAAAGCTTCCTCATTTTTCTTTTACATTAAGCCCAATTGTTCCCAGGTAGAAGCTGCATCTAGATTAAACTTATATTGATCTATGAATAGATCAGCCAATTCCGTCCAACGAGAAATCTTAAAGCAATCTAATTGAAGATACGACTCTAAAGCAGGGCCCGTAAGACTCTCGTGAAAAAAGCTAATGAGGAACTTATCATCCTTGGACTAAACAGTCATCTTGGTTCCATAACTGATTAAATGAAATCAAGGGTTACCACTCCCGTCATACTTGGCAAAATGAGGAATCTTGAAGTCTTTAGGGATTACGACATCCATGGTAGGACACAGTTCTTCTATTCTAAGTGGCCCATAAGCACTAGGGCCCTTGATCGCTTTGATTTGCTCTTCTATCCTTTCCTTCCATTCTTCTTCCATCTTATGCTTCTGAATTGCTGCATGACCACTCCCAACAGGAAGTCCCATTGTCACTGGGATGGACATACATGGTTGTTCCCATGTGAATTCAGCATTACCATGAACCTCATTTCGAGTATCCTCTGAAGAACGATACCCTTCTCCGATAGGAATTACTAGCGGTGCAGTATCCAAGGTTCTTCCTACAACAGGCATCTCAGTGGTCATCCCGGGGTTTGTCCTCATGGAAGTGATAGTTGGCAGGTGCAGATGTGCTCTAGTCACTCTTGTGCTTCCTGCCGCCCTAATCAAGGTGAGAGTCTCTCTCATAGCCAACAACATTTCCTCCATTCTTCTCATAGACTCTGTCATTTTTCATCCTCCCTTTAATCTCATCAACTTCCATACTCAAGTTTCTCCCTTCCTCAGGGTTATTAGTAGTCATTCTGGTATGAGATCTAGGATTGTGAATTTGGGTTTGATTGGTCTCTTCTTTCCTAAGCTGCACAATGGTTTAAACTAATTTGATTTATTAAAACAAAATAACATTTAACAAAGAATGAGCTGAAATGCATGAGATGCATAAAATGAATGAGCTTTGAAAACACTTTTTCATTTTTCTTCCCTTTTTTTTAAAAAAAAAATGTTATGTCATGAAAATGCAAGATGTTTTTTTCTTCTTCTTTTTTTTTGAATGCTAGGGATGCTATGAAAATGTAAGATGCTATTTTTTTTAAAAGCTGGAAATGCCATGAAAATGTATGATTTTTTCTTATAATGCTAAGAATGTTATGAAAATGCAAAATGATATTT
Organism: Ormosia semicastrata; assembly: GCA_029884595.1. Classification (NCBI taxonomy): domain Eukaryota; kingdom Viridiplantae; phylum Streptophyta; class Magnoliopsida; order Fabales; family Fabaceae; genus Ormosia; species Ormosia semicastrata. Next base: position 46,890,021 of record JAQQTO010000057.1, on the reverse strand, counting down.
TTTCCCTTTTTTAAAAAAAAATGCTATGAATGTCATGAAAATGTAAATTGAAGTGTTTTTTTTTTTTAGAATGCTATGAAAAGGTAAAATGATGTATCTTTTTTATTCATTTCATTTTTCATTTTTTTAATTCTATGAATGCCATGAAAATACAAGATGCATCCTTTTTTTCTTTTTTAGAATGCTAAGAATGTTATGAAAATGCAAGCAATGAATAACTTTTTTTCTTTATTTGATTTTTTTTTAAAAATGCAAGAATGAATGATATGAGAAACAGATAAATAAAGAAGAAGAAGTACGCTCCCTTTTGTGCCCTAGTCAAGTGGAACCTAAGATTTGACAGTCATTATGTTCAATCTATCAGTGCAAGATTTTTCAGGACAGTCTAAACTTCTAAAAAGTCATGGTTCCCAGATTGCCCTTATCTCGAAAGATAAGGACCCAATTCATGAATTAATCACAAGTTGGGATAAACCCTCTCAATATGATTCATCCATGATAATGGTAACAATCTGAGTGGTGTCTCAACAAATGTCAAGTGAGCATAAAGCCCCTCAATAACAAAAGCCGAGACCCCTCCTACTCCTCGGGTTCGCACAGACTCGGGTATAGAGCCCAAAAAGTGTGTGAGGTACGTGATAGTGACGTGTGAGAGGGAGCATACTAACCTGTATAAAAATTTATAAGACCAAAATACATCAAACCTGCAAAAGCATATATACAATAGCCAGACAGCAATCATCTATCCTAGGGTTTCAACAATTAAACACAAAATATATACAAGTAAATCATGTCAAAAGAAGCACAAAATAATGCTATCAGATATTTACATAAAAATACTAAATAAAATCTATTTACAAACAAATAAAAAAGGACAAAATGGGTAAAATAAATAAATAGAGATTATTAATAATTTGCACAACTAACAATAACAGGCCTGACTCTCCAAATATCCCCAGCGGAGTCGCCATCTGTCGCGACCGTGATCGCGGTGAAAAATAGCAATTCATGAGATTTTAGAAAATGAAAATAGAATCGCCACCAATTTTATTTTAACTTAGGAAATATTGAAAAACCTTTATTTGAAAATGGTCTTTGGAACCAGATTGGATTCGGGAGTCGGTTATGGATAGAGAAGGGCGGAAACTTAATCCCACAGCACCCCTAACACACCCGTTCTAACACGGTACCTTAAGTTAATTGTGCAAATTCTTAACAATCTTTGTAAATATTTATTTTACCTCTTTTGCAAAACATTTATAACCATTTATATAAAAAAAGTAACCACAAAATTATGAAAATTTAATTTTGGCTTGACAGAAATGAAATTCTGCTCCTACGTATCCTCGAGTGCAATGAGGAACTCGAGGTCACGTAGTTCTTATAAAATAAGTGTGAGTTGATTGATTTTAATTAAGAAAAAGATTTTTGAAAAGGGATTTTATTTGAAAACAAATCCACTCTTGCACGGGGTTTAAGTTAGCACCAGGCTACTTAATAAACCCTTATGATCCAAACGACATTGAAGATAGCATCTGCTATTCAATCAACATCATTGATCATTGCATAGTTAAAATCCCCCTTTTTTTAATCAATTTTTTAGTTTTTTTTTCACTTCTTTTTTTTCTTGACTTTCTATTAATCACAAGACACGACATAAAACATACCATTAAATTAAATAAACACTATCAAACAGAAACTAAACCTAAATAACACTAACAACTAAGCTCAAATATTTTCTTTCATTTTTTGTTTTTTTCGTATTTTTTGACTTAAAAACATGGGCTGCTGGCCCAAAATGATTGTAGTTCAACCTAAATCCCCCCCAAAAAAAGCAAACAAAATAATTAAAAAGATAGAAAATGGGTATTCTGGAAACTTATTTCAAACAACATTAATAGCAAAATGGGTTAAAAGGGGGAGACCGTGAAATGGGGGCGGCATGGTGGCTGGCTCACGGATGTTGACGGTGGCTGGGCGGTTCGGTTCTGGCTTGGTTGCGTGTCCGTCAACTGGTGTGGTAGGCGTTAGATCCGGTCCCGGTTGTGCAACGGCGGTTACGGGTTGCGTGGAGCTTCAGCAGTCCAGTGCTGGCCTCACAAATCTGGGTGGGTATAGGTGAAGGCGCGGTGAAGACGGTGGCCTCAAGGCGGCCTAGGTGGAGCAGTGCCAGTGGAGCTCGGTCAGTACAAAGGTGTGGCGACGGTGACTCACGGATTTGGGCGTGGCGAGGCGCGGTGGTCGGCGGGGTGGAGGCGCGGTTATGGTTCGAGCAATGGTGTTGATGGCGCTGACGGTGTGGTGCGGAGGTCGTGGGTCTCGGTTTGGGTGTTTGGGTTCTTTGTGTGAAGGGGTGGTTCACGGTTGGTGGGGCTCGGTGGATAATGGTTGGTTGCGTGGCGATGATGGGAATTTTGGGTTCTTGGGAGGGCCTTCACGGATCTGTGGGTGAGGGAGCTTAGAGGTGGTTGGCGTGTGTGGTGGTGAGTGAGGGTGGTCACGGTTTTGGAGGGTGTGGTGGTTAGGTAAGGTGTTGTTTGGGTTGATGGTGGAGATGAAGGGTGGAATGGTTATGGAGGGGTGGCTACGGAGGCTCACGCTTTGGAGTAGAAAATGGTGGGTAGTGTATTGTGTGATTTTGTGGTGGTATGGAAGTTGGGTCACGGTGGGGAGAGGTTGAGATGGTTAAGATGTGGGGGTGAAAATGGGGAGGTTAGGAGTTATGGAGGGATGATGTTGAGAATGAAGTTGAAGATGGGTACAGTGCCGTCTGTTTGCTTGCTGCGCTCCCTGCTTCCTTACGTGAGAGCTAAAAAATTGAAAAAGTAGTGTGTGCAGGGGTTACGTGTGAGGGGAGTGAAAGTGTGCAGTCTGAGTGTATGCAGAGTGATGGCAAGAAAGAAAAATCAAAAAGGTGGTGTGCCTGCCTCTGTGTGGTATAGCTAGAGGGATAATAAAAACAAAGTGTGTTGTGTGTGCGTGTGTTGGAAAGTGAGGTGAGAACTTGAAAATGGAGTGAGTGAGTGTGACTATTTTGTTTTGTTTTGTTTTCTTTTTTTTATTATTATTTTTTAATTTTTTTAGCCCGGTCAAAATTGGGTGTTCACAATACTTGAACAAGTTAGAGTAAGGAAGTCGATGATCCTGCTCCTGTCGATCAAACTATCCTCCGGTCAGAGCCAATTCAAGCGGTTCTTGAACCGGAATCCTCTAAGACTAGGTCAGAGCCACAGCTGAGAAAGCAGTCTCAGTCAGATTTCGAAGACATTGGTATAAATGTGATGTCTGGTTCATCGACTAGTGAACGTCGACTAGTAGGTGAGGGTTCTTCCTCCCAAAATCTAGAGATCCAAACTGCCTTCGAGGCGTTGAGTGGGTTTGCTATTGGTGTATATGTACTGTCTCTCTGGGTGACCAACTTCCCATTTGGGATACTACTGGATACTCATATTGCCCTTCCTAGGGATAAAGAGTGCAAGGAGAAGGTCGGCTGAATTGGGCTTTGCCGATGGGTAGAAGTCCAGCTTCTCCAGAAAGCTAGTGCTGTTCAGTCGGTCGAGTTTGAGTTAGAAGACTTAAGGAAGAAGCTAACGACCTTTAACCAGCTTACCGATCAGAGCTAGAGAAAGCTCAAAAGTCACACTTGGCTGAAGTTTCTGGGCCAAGAAAGGAGATAAAGCCCTAAAAGGAAAAGCCTATTGAGTTTATGGTCTCGAGTCATCATTGGGATTATTAGAAGAAGAGAAGAATAAGGTTAAAGATAACTTGGCTGCAACTAAGAAAGAGAAGCTGGAAATCGACCGAGAACTTAAAGAGGTGCTCGACAATAAAGCCAAGTTATTTGACGAGCTGGAGAGCTTAAAGGATGAACCAGCCAAGCAAAGAGTCATTGACTATGAAATCGGTCTGAAACATGCCAAATTTCTTAATCTTGAAGGGGTATTTGATGATCGTCTGGGCGAGCTTGGAGTCTTCAAAGAATAGTTGATGGGCGATTCGTTGATCTACCCGAAGAAGAAGAGGAGGTCGGTATAGTGACCGAAGACAAAGAAGGAGCATAAGGACTGTTTACTTTGAAAAAATTTGTAATGACCATGTAATTCTGTCTTTTTGAACTGTGTAATGACTAAGCAATTTGAATGATCTTGAGTTTGAATTTTCAATTTTTCATCTGATCTTGAACATGTCTTGAACATTTTAATTTTTGATTTGATACAGTCTCGAGTTTGACTATAACTTTCTTTTCAAAGGGCATCATGGTGTAACCACGACCTCAGACCTTTTTGAGCTGGGCTGTCTTCAATGGTATCATGGTTTGACCATGACCTCAGACCTTCCCGAGCTGGGCCATCTTTAATAACATATGGGCGATCTTTAAGGGCATCATGGTTTGACCATGACCTCAGACTTTCCCGAGTTGGGCTGTCTTTAATGGCATCTGGGTCGTCTTTAAGAGCATCATGGTTTGACCACGACCTCAGACTTTCTCAAGCTAAGCCGTCTTTAATGGCATCATGTTTTGATCATGATCTCAAACTTTTCCAAGCTGAGTCATCTAAACTTATTTTATTTCAGACAGTAGTGAAAATAAATTTATTAATAATATAATAGAATTAAGATGTGCCTCGTTAAAACCTTCTAGGCAAAACCCTGTGGGAAAAAATCCTGGTAAGAAAAAAGTGTATATACAAAAAACTTAGCTAAAGTATTTCCAAAGAGAGGCTGAGTTCCACGTTCTGGGGAGAGCTTTCCCGGTTAGTTCACTGACCTTGTAAGCTCTGTTGTCGATGTCCTTTAGAATTTGAAATGGCCCTTCCCAATTGGAAACAAACTTTCCTTCGTCAGGTGGTTTTCTAGAATCTTCAATTCTGCGCAGGACTAGATCTCCTTCTTTGAATTTCCTAGCTCGGATCTTTTAGTTATAATTTCTAGCGACCCTGGCTTTGGCAGCTTCTTCCTGGATATGAGCAATCTCCCTTTCTTCCTTCAGTAAGTCGAGTCGGTCTTCCTTTCTTCATTATTGACTTCTTCGTTGAAGGTTGACCTTTTGAAGCTCAGTTTTTTGACTTCGACAGGGATCATGACATTAACTCCAAATGTTAGGCGAAAGGGAGTTTCTTGAGTAGATGACTCCGCTATGGTGTGTTACACCCATAAGACACTCAGAAGTTCTTCTGGCCATAAACTCTTGGCTCGGTCCAATTTTTTTTTAAGTCCAGCTAGGATAACTTTACTTGCTACCTCGGCCAAACCATTTGTTTGAGGGTGTTCTACCGAAGTGAAGGCCTGTTTTATTCCATTCTTAACATAAAAGTCTCAAATTTTTTATCAGTGAACTAAGTTCCGTTATCAAAGACAATTATGAATGGTAACCAAATTGATAGATAATATTTTTCCAGACAAACTTCTTTACCTTTTCTGACATTATACTAGAAAAGGGTTCAGCCTCGATCCGTGAAGTAATCAATTACAACAACAATGTACCTCAATTATCCGACCACTGGCGGGAACGCTCCTAGTAGGTCAATTCCTCATCTGCAAAACGACCATGGAGTTGGAGGCTATATAATTCTTCTGGTGGAGACTTATAAAGATTTGTGAACTTCTAATACCTTTTGCACCTCTGGACGTACTTTAAACAACTAGCCTTCATAGTTGGGCAATAAAGTCCTGTCCTTAGCACATTCTCCACTAGAGATCATCCTCTAATATGGCTACCGCAAACTCTTCTGTGAACTTCTTCCATGACCGCCCGAGCTTTATATTGATCGACACATTTTAATAGGGGAAATGAAAATCCTCTTTTGAACAGCTCATCATCAACCAAGGCATAATAATTGGCCGACTTCTTCATCTTCTTCATTTTCTTGTCATCGGTCGAAAGCTCACCATCCCGTAAGAATATAATAATCGGCCTCATCCAAGATTTCGGGTTATCGACAATGGCAAAAGACTCCTCCACCTCAATGCTCGGTAGTTCAATTAGCTCCTGGATCACGGATCAGTTATTCTCAGGCCCCTTTGTGCTGGCAAGTTTTGAGAGCAAGTCAACTCGAGCATTTTGATCCATTGGAATGTGTTGGATATCAAACTGCTCAAACTTGTTGACTGTGTTCTAGACCTTCATCAAGTACTTGGTCAACTGGGTGTCCTTTGTCTAGAATTCCCCTTTAACTTGCCTTGTGTCCTTTGTCTAGAATTCCCCTTTAACTTGCCTCGTGACCATTTGAGAATCCGACATAGCGATGAGTCGGGTTGCTCCCATTTATATAGCAAAGGCGAGTCTAGCAATAAGTGCTTCATACTCTGCCTGGTTGTTGCTTGCTTTAAAATTGAACGTAGAGACTGCTCTATCAAGACTTTGTTCGGCCCCTTCAAGATTATTAGTGCCCCACTTCTTTTTATATTGGAAGCTCCATCCACAATTAAAATTCATGTGTTACTATTCAAATCAAGTGAAAAAGGGGAGGATAATTCAAACAAGAAATCAGAAAATACCTGCGATTTGATCAACCCTCAGGGCTGATATTGTATGTTAAACTTGGATAACTCGACCGACCATGAGATCATCGGACTAGAAAGTTTTGGCTTTCTGAGCACTTATCTGATCTACTAGTCGGTCCTCACAGTAATCAGATGACTCTGAAAGTATTGTCGAAGTCTCCAAGTCGTCACCACTAAAGCAAGCACCATTTTCTCGATCTTCTGGTATCTGAGTTCTAGCCTTTGCAGGATTCTACTAACAAAGTAAATCAACCTCTGGCCCTTTCCATCCTCCTTCACTAAAATTGAACTCAATACTTGGTCAGAGACGGAAATATAAAGAAATAACTCATCACTTGGCTCGGGCTTGGTCAGAATTGGCGGTGTGGCCAGGAAATAGATGGTTAAAGCTTTACATAGAGCAATAGATGGGTAAATAATGGTAATATTCAGAAGTTGTTGGACTATTTCTTAGCTAATACTGAATGGTTACAAGCTTTCGCAAACCACAAAATCTCACACCTTAAAGTTTTTGGGAGTGATCACTACCCAATTATTTTGTCCAGTGAAGGTGAGGCCAAGCCTAAATGCAGATTTAGGTTCGATGCTAGGATGACTCATAATGATGAAGTTTGAAATGTGATAAGGGGTATGTGGGCTCAACCTGTTCAAGGAACACTGTAGTACCAGATTTTCTCTAAGTTAAAGGCCACAAGGCATGCACTAGTCTGATGGTCTCAAAGGAATCCTACCAACTCCTAAGTCTGAATTAATGAGCTAAAAGAAGAAATCTCACGCTCATTCAATCATGCCTAGTAATTTGATCGAGAGATGGTCAAAAACCTTGAAAATAAACTCAAGGCAGTTGATGTCAATTCTGTTTTCACCTTCTTGCTACATCAAATATCCATGATTGGATAAGTAGAGTCCTTAAAAGGTACGAGAAGAATTTGACATGTGTAAGAAATGTTGAATTGGCTTTCTAGGTTTTCTAGCATATTTGAAAGTAAAGAAATGCTAAAGTGTTTTCATCTCAACATCACTAATCAAGAGAGACATTCTCAATTGCAAATGAGCGTAGGCTAGAATTTGTAACAGCTCTTGAGTAATGGTAGTTTGATATCTTTTATGAGTTTTGTTTTGGCTACATAGTCGTTTTTGTAATCTTGAACTTGTTTTCCTGTCATTATTAGTTAATGAAATTCAATCTTTGACAAATAGAAGAAAAAGAAAAAAAATATTAGAGAGAATAAGAGGGAGAGAAGAGAGAGACGTGGTGAGTGGGAGGAAAAATATGTGGAAGGAAGGTCACCAATCTCAAGAATGATTAGTGGGGGGGAAAATACAACTACTTTGTTCATTGATAATCTACCCTTGTCAATGTCTAGATCCTGGCTCTGGCAAATTTTCAAACACGAAGGTAAGATTGCTAATGTATACCTATCCATGAAAAATATAAAAAGCATCAATAAGCCTTTTGGTTTTGTTCGGTTCTATTGGAGAAATGAAGCATTGAGAGCGGTGGAGAAACTTAATGAGATAATGATTAGGGGTTGTTCAATATCAGTAAAAGAGGTAGCTTACTCAAGGAAGGCCCCTAGAAGAAAGTGGTTAATAATAAGGCTTCTCAACATGTTTTGGCAAAACCTGGAAAAGCAAACTGGATGAAACTTAGGGATGGGAGATCTTATAGGGAGGTAGTTGGGACCAATGTTACGGCATAAGAAGATAACAGGGAAAAGAAAATAGCTAAGAGTGAGGAACAGAAAAAATCTCCAATTGTTCAAAGTTGTCAAGTTTGTCTAGAAAAGGTGACGAAAGTGGTGAATGGTGAAGTATGCAAGGAGAAGATGGAGTAGCTGGGAAAAAGTATAGTAGGTGAAACATCTTACCCTATAGACATTGACGTCTTGGCAACAAAATTGATCAGGGAGAGGTCTTCAATCTCAAACATAGGGGACATGGGCAACTATAAGGTTCTATTGACATTTTCGTCTAAGGATGATATGGAGGAAGCGTTAGCTTCAGGGGGGAGTTGCTAAAGAATTACTTTGATGATTATAGAAGGTGGTCAGAGGAGGAATTCTGCCTAACCAGGAGAGTATGGATTGAATGCCTTGGTATTCCTCCCCATGCATGGTCAAGCGATAATATTAGAAGAATTGGAGTTTGTTGGGGTGAGGTTATTTGTTTCGATAGAGAAACTAAACTCGCCACTTCTTTTGGTTCTGCAAAAATCCTCATTGATACTTTATATTGGCCATATATTGAAAGTTGGATTTATCTTTCAGTTGGAGGTAAAGGCTTCGATGTTTATGTTAAGGAAGTTGGAAGAGATATTGTGAACATGTGGAGCAAGCTTAGCAGCAACCCAAACCAAAGGTTCCATTCGCTGGAGTCCCTTGAGAACGAAAGTTTGGACGTGGAGTCTGCCGGAGAAGGTGAATCTTTTGTTCCGGCAACACCTTTCTACATGACACACAGGGAAGGTCAGGAGGTGGACGGTGTGATTCAAGACAATAATGGTGTGTTGGGAATGTTTAGAGGTAACGTAAAATGACATGGTTTTCACCAACCCAATGTGGTTTTTAGTGAAAAGCAATTAATAAAAAGTAAAGACCTCTCTCCAGAATTGACGCATATAAGGTCTTTAAGTGATGATAGAAGAACTGTGGAAGTGGCTGCGGAGGTGCAAATGTTTTCATTTGGGCTTAACAAGAATAAGAGCCTATTTCATGTTAGGATGGGAAGAGTGGTTGTACGTGATGAGGTATCAAGACCCAAGAGTATTAGTATGATCGTGAGTGAAAATACTTATGTGTTTCTTCTTGGCTTTGGGCCGGATCTAAATGGAAACAAGGAGCCTTTTGTAGTATGCAGTAGTAAGTGTAATATGGAACAAATGGTTGCGGAGGTGCAAATTCTCTCTTGTTTCCTCCAGGCTTTGGGTCGTTACGAAATGGAAGTAAGGAGCCCATTGTGGAATGTAGTAGTGACCGTAGGCTGAGACAAAACAGAACAGAATGAAATCAAGATCAAGTTCCAGAAGTGTCTTCAGTGAATGTTGAACAGGGGAATGGTGCATAGGGTTTTGTGGAAGCACATCAAATGTGGGAGTTGGGCAAAAAGGTTGGGTTGGTAGCAGCAAATGAAGATGATGTGATCTTAGCCCTCTTAGATGCTAGGAAGCCACGGAAGGAAGGAGGCAGGAAAAAGTCAAAGAAAAAGGGACAAGGGGGTAGGCGTTGAGTCTACTATCTCTTTTAGGTGTGTTTTTCTGATTGTTCCATGAAATTTCTTTGTTGGAATATTAGAGGGATTGAGGGTGGGGGAAAGTGTTCTGCCGTGAAAAAATTGGTGGTTGAAAAATAAATTTCATTTTTGGGGCTTGTTGAAACTAAGCACTCTCAAATTCCTGTCCATAAAATTTGAAGCTTTTGGGGTGCGATTGATTTTGATTGGTGTGTAGGGGAAACTGTAAATGGATGTGGGGGTCTAATTTGTGTGTGGGAGAAAAAGTTCTTTAAGCAGGAAAACATTGTCAAAAGCCAGAGATGGATTTGTGTGGAAGGTGTGATTCAAAAGAATAATTTCCATTATGCTGTAATTCTGGTTTATGGTTCTCATTCTCGTAGCGAAAGGAATATAATTTGGAAGGAGTTGTTAGAGCTTAAACTAACTGTTTTGGTTCCCTTGTTGATAATGAGGGACTTCAATGAAGTTTTGTTGCCTGAGAAAAGAAGAGGTGGATGTGTAATGACTCCAAGTATCTCAAACTTTGTTGAATGGGTACAAGATATGGGTCTCATAGATATTCCTCTCATTGGAAGGAAATTCACATGGTCTAGAGGAAGGTCACAGAGTAAATTGGATCGTGTTTTTATAGAAAGTGAGTGGTGTGTAAAATATCATGATTTAAAGTTGTGGGGTTTAAAAAGATCTGTGTCAGACCATTCTCCCCTATTGATTGAGTCAAGAAATTTGAGATGGGGTCCGAAGCCCTTTAGATCGATTGAGGGTGGGGGAAAGTGTTCTGCCGTGAAAAAATTGGTGGTTGAAAAACAAATTTCATTTTTAGGGCTTGTTGAAACTAAGCACTCTCAAATTTCTGTCCATAAAATTCGAAGCTTTTGAGGTGCGATTGATTTTGATTGGTGTGCAGGGGAAACTGTAAATGGATGTGGGTCTAATTTGTGTGTGGGAGAAAAAGTTCTTTAAGCAAGAAAACATTGTCAAAAGCCAGAGATGGATTTATGTGGAAGGTGTGATTCAAAAGAATAATTTCCATTATGTTGTAATTTTGGTTTATGGTTCTCATTCTCGTAGTGAAAGGAATATAATTTGGAAGGAGTTGCTAGAGCTTAAACGAACTGTTTTGGTTCCCTTGTTGATAATGGGGGACTTCAATGAAGTTTTATTGCCTGAGAAAAGAAGAGGTGGATGTGCAATGACTCCAAGTATCTCAAACTTTGTTGAATGGGTACAAGATATGGGTCTCATAGATATTCTTCTCATTGGAAGGAAATTCACATGGTCTAGAGGAAGATCACAGAGTAAATTAGATCGTGTTTTTATAGAAAGTGAGTGGTATGTAAAATATCATGATTTAAAGTTGTGGGGTTTAAAAAGATCTGTGTCAGACCATTCTCCCCGATTGATTGAGTCAAGAAATTTGAGATGGGGTCTGAAGCCCTTTAGATCGCTAGATGTATGATTTTCCCATAAGGATTTTGTTAAAAATGTGGAGGTGGAATGGAAAAATTTGGGTGATGTATCAGTGGTAGAAAAGTTGAAGGGGCTAAAAATACCTTTAAGGAAGTGGAATAAGGATGTGTTTGGTCATATTGATAAATCTATTAATTGTTTGGAGACAGAAATGGATAGACTTGATTTTTTAGCCGAGGAAGAAACTCTTGATGAAGTCAATGAGGCTAGAAGGAAGGCGCTTGAAAGTCAGTTGGATATATGGCACAGACAAAAAGATAATTACTGGAGACAATTATCAAGAGACAAATTCATTAAGGAGTTTGATAGAAATACAAAATATTTTCATACACTGACTGTTGCAAGAAGCAGGAAAAAACAATTACTTAAATTGAAGGTGGGAAAACGAATTTTTCAGGACCCAAAGTATATAACAAAAAGAGGCAAGAAAATGTTTTAAAGACTTGTGCAAGCAAGACTCACTGCCACAAATTGATCTTCAAGAAGGTATGTTATCTAGCATTTCTGTTGATCAGGCCCTCTCCTTAGAAGTTTTGGCAACTGTAGTAGAAATAAAAAGTGTTGTCTGGAGCTGCAATCCTACGAAATCACCTGATTATGATGGTTTTAATCTAAAGTTTATAAAAAGCATGTGGAATGTGATTGGTGAAGACTTTTCTAATTTTATTATTGATTTATTTTCTTCAGGTTTTCTTCCAAAGAAGGTAAATGTGACTTGGGTGGCTTTAATTCCCAAAATAGATGGTGCAAGTAATATGGCGGAGTTTAGACCTATTAGTATGGTTGGATGTATATACAAGGTAATTGCTAAAATTCTAGTTGGACGGATAAAAAAGGTTATGCCAGATTTAGTGGGAGAGACTCAATCTACGTTTCTTAGTGGAAGGCAGATTCTTAATGCGGCACTTACAACCAGTGAAGCAGCCCACTGGATTAAAAGAAATAAGGTGTCAGCAATTCTTTTGAAGCTTGACTTTCAAAAAGCATATGATTTTGTTAGGTGGAGTTGTATTGATCATGTGTTGAAAATTATGGGTTTTGGGGATAAATGACGAAGATGAGTATCTCAATGCATTTCAACAGCGTCTATGTCAATTCTGGTCAATGGTTCTCCTACAGAACCTTTCAATATGGAGTGTGGACTAAGGCAGGGTGACCTTTTATCCCCTTTTTTGTTTGTTCTAGTTGCAGAAGTATTTAATCGGATGGTATGTAGAGCTAATGAAGTTCGTTTGATTGAGGTTGTTTGCATTAGGAGAGATAAAGTCAAATTGTCTCACTTACAGTTTGCGGATGACACATTAATTTTCTGTCCCTCCAAATGACACATCATTACTAATTATCAAAGGTTGTTGGACTGCTTTGGTGTTATGTCTGGATTAAAAATTAACTATGCAAAATCAGCCCTTATTCCTTTTTATTGCTCGCAGCAATGGGTTGAAGAAGTGAGTAGAAGCCTCTTTCGTACGGTGGTTTCTTTGTCAATTAAATATTTGGGAATTTCTCTGGGCTTAAATCTGAGAAAACTTGAGACATGGAAACCGGTGTTGGATAGGATTTAAAAGAAGCTTGCATCCTGGAAGGTGAGGCTTCTAGTAGACTTGTCTTAATCAAATTTGTCCTTAATAATTTGCCTCTTTACTATCTTGGTCTTTTCAAAATTCCAAAGATTGTGGTTAAAAAAATTATTAAACTTCAAAGTAGATTTTTTTGGAGTAGTGATCCCAATAAGAGAGGTCTTCCTTTAGTTAAGTGGAGTTTTATTCAGAAACCCAGAAATTTGGGAGGGCTTGGTGTAGGGGATTTGGTTATTAAAAATGCTGCTATGCTTTTTAAATTATGGTGGCGTTTTTATGCTGAGGAGAAACCATTATGGAAGAAGGTTGTATGTTCCACTTATAATTTGAGATGGGACCGTTCACTAGTAGACCAAAATATATCATCTAGTGGGGGTCCTTGGTCTATTATATATAATGTGCCAAAGTTTGGGAATTAATTTAAACATATTGTGCAGAATGTTATTTGGATGCATGTGGGAAATGGAAGATCTTTTTATTTTGGGAAGATTTATGGACTGGGGAAGGGCGGCTTAAAGATAAATTTCCAAGACTCTATGCTGTTTCTTTGCAAAAAAGTAAGGTGATTGCTGATTTTGGAGTGTGGGATGGTTCAGTTTGGAGATGGAATTTTCTATGGAGGCGATTGTTATTTGTTTGGGAGTTGCAACATCTTAATGAGTTAATTAAATTGTTATATGAGGTGTCTTTTAATAGTGAGGTAGATGATAAGCTCTTTTGGAAATTTGACTCTAAAGGATGTTTTTCAGTCAAGTCTTTCATGTTGGCTGAAGCAAATCTGTCTGGCTCATTGTATCTTGCTAATAATAATATGAAAGGTGTCTGGTAAGGCCTTGCCCCTCCAAGGGCGGAGTCACTTGTGTGGTTTGTGTTGCTAGGAAGATTAAATACTAAAGGTCGTCTTTCGAAGTTTAATTTGATTCAGGAAGGTGATGTTAGGTGTCCTTTTTGCAATCTAGATATTGAAAGTATTGAACACCTTTTTTTCACCTGTGTCTTCTCTTGGAAACTATGGTGCTCTTGTTTGGATTGGTGGGGTTTCTGTTGGTCTATCCCGTCGGACTCACACACTTTTTTTGATTCATGGGTAGAGATTGGTTTAGTTGGCTTTCAAAAAAAGATGTGAGTATCCTTATTCTTTGTGGTTATATGGACTATTCGGCAGTCGAGAAACAAATTGGTGTTTGAGAATGTGGAGCCAAATTTGGCACAAATCTGCATCACTGTTAAAATGAGAGTTAGGTTTTGGACAAAGGGGTGGTGTATTGATTTTCCTTTTACTCTAGATTTGTTGGTTTCTGACTTGCAGCAAGTGAGATGTTGGCAGCCTTCTGGTGTAACAAGACGGAAAAATTATAGATGGTCTACTCTGCCTAAGGGGATCTATACATGGATTTTACACGACGCCTTACGAAGTAATTCGACAAAGGTTGTTATTGGTGGTTCTCTTAGTGACTTGTGTGGAAAACCATTGTATGTTTGTGCTAGATATATGGACTTTTGTGATGATTTTGAAGCTGTTCTGAAGGCTTTCATTTTTATTTTGGAAGTCTTAGTTAATACACAGCCCAATTTTGATTATGTGTAACTCCTTGTTTGCTCTATCTTGGATGGTGATGAGAAGAATGTTTCTTGACATTTGTGTTTTCTATAAAATAGGTTCCAATCTATCAAGAGTAGTTTTAAGGACTTAAGATTTGTTCACCAACAAAGAAACTTTAAATATAGAGCAGATCCTTAGGTTTTTTTAGAAGATCAACAAGTACTTTGGTTTTGTTCTTGAATTATTTTGTTAGTTTATATGTTTTTTTGTTTGCTCCTGCGCCTCTCTTGTTGGGAGAGTCATTTAAGCCTGTAATGTTGTCATTTATAAAAAATAAAATAAAAAAGAAAGCTCCTGAGTAGTTACAAGAATGCCACCACACACACAACCTTATTTTGGTAGGTATAAACTGAACCATCCACATTGATCTTGGTCCAACCAAGACGAGAATAGTTTGAAACTAGGAACAACAACCAAAGATCTACGACCAATACGCGAGAGCAATATTAGTAAATTATTTTTGCATAATAAAAAAGAAATTGGAGTCAGACTCCAAGTTTTTTGAATAAATTATTTTTGACAGATATAAAATGTAGAAAACAAAATTAATATACCTGTTTTTATAGTCATTCAAGAAAAAGAGATTGGAATAGGTATATAATTCTTTTTCTCAGTAGCTCACATGTATCATAATATATTCTCTCTTATTTATTAGACAAATTGTTGTTTTTTTTTCTCAACACGATTTTTATTGAAAATTGTCAATGATCTTAATACATGTTAAAAAACTTTTCACAGTCAACTAGTCAAGTACATTTTTCATATTTATATCTATAAAAAAAAATCTATTTTCTTCTTGTGCCACCTTTTGAATTAAATCAACGAATATGTTATATATGAACCCATGAGTTAGCTCTAATAGCAAGCAAGAAAGCAAGCATAAGCTTTTTTTTAAAAAAAAAAATTAAGACGAAAAGATTAGTTTATATTAAACATGAGCAATCTTCATTTTCAACCAACCTACTAGCAATAGCATAAAAAAAAAAGTGGGAAAGAGCACGCTTGAAAAGGTAACTGTATATGAAGTGATTGCTGCTAAAAGCTTCGAAACCAAAAGCTGAATTTTTAAGCACTGAAACGAAGCCAAATACTGTAATGTGAAATGGACGACCCAGTCTTGTCATAGCCCATAGGTTCAATCTTAATGGAATATGATCTCTCCTTCTTTAGTTGATTTTTATCTGTATGAAGTCTCAGATGGTGGACCAAAACAAGGATTATTGATGAATAAGCCAAGTTGGGCCTCTTGCTAGAAAATAGTGCTTTTGAACTACAACTAGCTTCGCAACGAAAAAAAAAACTTTTCTTTTTTACTAGGGTGTGAAAAGTGGTGTATTGGGCAGCGCACCATTGTCATGTTTGAAATCCTGAAGAGGCTGGCAAATGTCGAAGGGAAATTCTCCGATACTCAAAGGGTTATGAGTGACTAGCTAGCGAAAAAATTCTTTTAAAGGTGCAGTCCACATTTCTATGACAATTGACAAAATTACAAAGTGGAAAACTCATTAATGTGTCCAGACAATATTTTCGTTGTTCTTTCCTTTTCAACAAAAGTTTGATAGATACATTAGCAATGAAAGAACGAACAATAGCAACGGTCATCACACGTTAAGCACAGTTTTTCAGTAGATTACAAACTAGTCGAAAGCACATAAAGGAACATGGTTTTGAAAATTAGACCGACTATTGTTTCAAGATTTAATAGTTTAATTGTAGTTGAATTGTAACTAGAGATGGATATAAGGGGGTGAGCATGGATCTTGGCCCCCATTCACGCTAAATTTTCTTTTAGATATTATTTCAGGTATTGATTGAGATTTAGGTCGGTGAGAAGAACAGACTCAATGGAGGCCTAAGGTAAGGCAACAACAAAGTCTAAAGTACCTAGGCAGGCCAGGAGAATAGTCAAATAGTATGCAAGGTTGACTGGTTAAAGTATCTGAGTAAAAGATGAAACATGTCTGGCTTAAGCTACCAAGCTAGTTTATATAGAGATTTGAGGACTGACTCTTCGGATACTCTCTATTCAGGTCATTTAGGGCTCTGACCATTAAGATTCGTTATGCTTGGTCATTATGGCGTGAAGCCATTTATGTCCATTAGTCATGAAGGCACCGAACGGTCGATGACCGTTGGGAGATCGTTTTAAGCACGTGTTTAGAGAGTCATTACCTGTTTGGGTATAAGTCAGTCGGATCCTGTAGGCAATACAGCGGTTGGGTTGACCCAGACTTACCTAGGCTTGTTGTTTGGAAATGGGCCTACCTAGCATATATTGGCCTTGTATGGTCAGTCCATTAAGGTCTACTTTCAAAAGGTGAGACCTATTGACCTGGGATAGTCCACAGCCCCTCAGCTCAGTTGTTTGTGAATATGAGTCGAGTTTATGAGTGGTCGGGTGTCAATTGGATCAGGATGGTCCAAAGCCTCTCAGCTTGGTCATCTATGAAGGGGTTGTGGTGCCAGTTGGGCCACGACGATCCCCAAATGTTTTGGGTACTGATCGAGACCTAGGTTAGTGGGAAGAATAGACTCATTGGAGGCTTAAGGGTAAGGCAACAACAAAGTCTAAAGTACCTAGGCAGGTCAAGAGAATAGTCGAATAGTACGCAAGGTTGGCTGGTCAAAGTGTATGGGTAAAAGATAGAACATGCCTGACTTAAGTTGTCAAGTTAGTTTATATAGAGATCTACGGACTAACTCCTCAGATACTCTTCGTTCAGGCCATTTAGGGCTTTGACCGTTAGGATTCGTTATACCTGATTATTATGATACGAAGCTGTTTATGTCTGTTAGTCATGAAGGAGCCGAACGACCAATGACCGTTGGGAGATCATTCTAAGCACGTGTTTAGTGAGTCATTACTCGTTCGAGTATAAGTCGGTCGGATCCTATAGGCAATAGTTCGGTCGGGTTGACCCAAACTTACCTGGGCCTACCTAGCATATATTGGACTTCTATGGTCGGTCCGTTAAGGTCTACTTTAGTAATGTCAGATCTACTGATCCGGGACGGTCCAGGTACTAATAGTCTAATTTATTAAAAGATAAATGTTTAATTACACTGACATTTTCTGATGTCAGTACTTATTACATTAACATTCTTCTTATTTGAAAAATTATACTCATATCTTTCATTTTATGTATTGTTATTACACTCTAATACCCTTCTTTGTTTACGAAATTACACATACATCTCATACTTTAAGTACAGATATTACACAAAGTCTCCTTGAAAATAACAAGGTAATGGAGGTATGAGTAATTTCTCAAATAAAAGGGTGTTAATGTAATAAGCACTAATCTCAGAAGAAGTTAGTATAATAATCCCAAAGATAAAAATGGTGAAGTTTAAAGAGTTGATACTTGATATGTATTTTATATATGATTCATGATTTTATATACATTGATACTATAATTTCAACTCATCTTTCTATTAATTTTTAATCTTTATATAATAAACCTATTAATTCTTCTCACTTAGTTTTACTCTCTACCCCTTTTAAAAATCTATATATATATAATAAAGATTTCATTTTTCCTATGAGTTATGATGTAGAAGACACTTACTATTGTGATGTATTTAATATCTAATATAAATATTTGATTTTTTTTATTTTTTAACTTTATTTATAAAACTTTCCATATAATGAAAGAAAAATATTCCTTTAAAGTAAGTTTATTTTTAAAGTGAATAAGTAAAAATATATATACCTTTAATTTAAGACAAGACATCTTAATCGTAACTCATTAAATAATCTAAAGATGAATACATCTTTACTTATTTACTTTAATTTTTTTATATATTTAATAATATATTCATAATTTTTGACCACTTCATTAAATATTTTTTAGATTCGTCATAACTATAATAAAATCATTATATATATATATATATATATATATATATATATATATATAATATAATGTGAATGGAGCTTGATACTCAAAACCTTAATAAGAGTTTGCAACAACGCCAAGGCAACATTAAAAAAAAATAGCAAAGGAAAACAATTTAAAAAATATATTTAAATGAGATGTCTTTCCATTTGATTAGTCAAACCATGGAAAAATCAAAATACACATTTGTTATCTTAAGAGGTTTCAGCATCACATTCACCCAAAAAAAAAAAAACGTTTCAGCATCACAATCGCATCATTTGTCTTCTGAAAAAAAAAACATCAATTCAATTCAAAATCAGATCCAATTCAATTTAAAAAAAAATGAAATTGATTTCGCAAATACGATAAGAGAATAATGATCATTTTATATCAAATAGTATTCACATTTATTTTAACATTACATAAAAGTAAGTTAATTAATAAAGTATAAATTATTAGTTAATAAATATATATAAATATTTTTAGTCTAATTTTATTAATCAATTTATATATATTATTAATTATTTTTTTATTTTTATTAATTAATTTTTTACATACTCATTAATCAATCTTTATACGTCATTAAATATAAATTTATATTTTATTAATTAATTTTATATGGTATGAAAAGTAATGTTATTAAAAATAAGTAAAATTATCCAGATTGAGGATGAGAAGGAGGGTTCTGTGATTTGGGAGTAGAAACTTTTTTGGCTTTGGATGGTTTGGCGTTATTTAGTTCTAGTGCGGGCTCCGCGAAAACAGTGGGCTCCTCCGACGCCACAACTGAACCGGAATGGGTGGCACAGAAAACAGCTCAAATGAATAATTCTTCTTTAAACACGATCTAGTATATTCATTTAAATTATTATTTGATACTTATAATATAATAGAGATCATTAAAAATATACTAATATTTAATAATATTTTTATATATGTTAAATAATAATTTAAGTGTTTAAAAATTATGTAATAAACTATGCCTAACTAAAAATTTCTCCAGCTCTGGCAAGGCAAGTGCACGCTGTGCGTGACGCAAGGCGTTCGTGTGATGCCGCTTTGATGGATTCAGAAAAATAATAGAAAAAAAGATTAAAGACATGTTTGGATTAGATTATTTATGAGAAAATAATCACCTATTTTTTCAAAAGCTCTCTTAAGAAGTTTTTATTATAAGCTTTTTTGAATGCAAAATAACCTAATTCAAACACATAATAAATCAATCATTTGTGTGGACCAATTTTACCAGTTTAGGACCGATTCATCAATTTTTGACCTAAGCAATTTTCAGGCAATAATCGAACTAGTAAAGTAATAGATTCACTATCCCACTGCTTGAGTCAGTCTGGTCCAATCATGTTTTCAAAACTAAATGAGGGAGTATACATTTTGTGAAGCGTAACTCTGTCTGCCAATGATATTCCCACCAATGTTTTAAAAATTAGACTGGACCTTCCAGTTAAACCGGTTAGACCTTGAATAATATATGTCTTCAGTTCAAACATTATCTAATTCTATTACAGTTCAATCATAAATTTAATTAATTAAACTAATCGAACTGTGATTCAAAAATTTCACTGGCTCAATCTCTAGTTCGATTTTTAAAACATTAGAAGTTTAATTTACCCACTTCAATCCTCATTTTTTCATTTTGCCTTGGGTTCAATAAAACCTTCTGTATGTGGGGGGGAGAGAGAGTGAGAGAGAGAGAGAGAGAAGCCGATTAGACCATGAATAATATATGTTTTTTGTTTGAACATTATCTAGTTTTATTACAGTTTAATTATAAATTTAATTGATTGAACTAATCGAATTATGATCCAAATATTTCACTAGTTCAATCTCTAGTTCGATTTTTAAAACATTGGAAGTTTAATTTACCCACATCGATTTTTCACTTTGCCTTGGGTTCAATAAAACCTTCTTAGAGAGAGAGAGAAAAGGTTAATGGGTACACTAGAAGGTTTTTAGAATAATTATTTCTCTACTAATACTATGAAGGGCAATGGGTAACTCAGTGGAGTATTAGATGCAAGTGCTGGGGTTGGAGCAGATGTTTTGACTGAGTTAGAGCTGCTAATGTATCATAATGATCCACTCCCACAGATAGTGCTACCTAAAAAACCAAAAGCCTAAAGTCGAAGTTGAAAGACTTTTCTTTTGACTCCATTTTTCAATGCATTACACGCATTAAAGTATTAGGTGGGTCTTCGGGATTGATAGTCGGAGTCAACCACAAGCAGGTCTTCTTAATTCTTATGGAAGAGGAGCCAGCAGAAATCATGGAACCTTGGCCCTGTGCTCATTTCAAGCCATATCCACTAAGCGTCAAAATTTGATGCTAAATAACGTACACACTACGAGGATGTTGCATATTACTCGATTGTAAAATTTAATTCATTTCAAGGAATGATTTTTTAGTAGAAACGAAATTGAGGGTAGTGAATTCATCGTACATTTACACCCAAAATGATTAATCAAGTAAACAAGTTAGTGCAAATGGATGGAACACCCAAGCTGCATCAGTCACAGTGCTATTGCATGAGCACATTAACCTTTCCACAGAATCGGAATTGAGAAAATATCTCAAACCAAAAGTAAGGGACTAAACCAACTGGCACCTTCAATTTATGTTGTGTTGCACATATTAAACCTACCACAGTTTTGGTGAAACCACGTGGGGCTAAGAGTACTAATTAAAACGTGGGATTTGAATATAGAGCAGAAGGATCAAGGAATAAGACAGAGGAAAGGTCCAGCACAAAGTACTTGAAATAGCAATTGACAGTAGAAACGAGCTAGAGAATATACCTTTCATCTTTGTCAGATAAACACGTGTGTATTATATGTATGGCAAGCAAGTTGCCTTTTGCAAATTATAACACCTTAAAGAGGCAACTTTATAGAAGTTGTTTGTACTTGTGCCTCTCTTGGGTTTTCCTAAACAATAACCACTCAGCCTTTCAATTTTTGCTTTGTCCGTTTGGCACGAAACATGTCGTGTTGAAGGGAAAGACAATATTCGAGACAAAGAGGAGCTGTATATGAAGGTTGCTATCTAGAAAGCACTTATATTTTATAATAGTTAAAGTATCGGTGTTTGATATGTATATTGTTGGGTACTTTAAAGATATTTTTAGAAATTTTTAGCATATATTTTTTAATTATTTTTTAATTTTTATATTAATATAAGTGAAATATTATAATGATTAAATAAATGATAATATATAATGTTGAGGAAAAAACAATGTTAAAGATGAAAAAGAGTCGTATACAAAAGTTATTATCTAAGAAGCACCAACGCTTTATATTAGTTGTTATACCATTGTCTAATATGTATTTTGTCAATCGGATACTTTTTGGATGTCATTAGAAACTTCTAGCTCACATTTTTTAATTATTTTTAAATTTTTATATCAATACAAATAAGATACTATAATAATTAAATAAATGATAATATTTTATTATATTTATAATTCTTGATAGTAAGTTATGAAATATCATTATCTTTATTCTAATTTAAAATTTATATACTTATGTTAATGTTATATTTTAATATATTATATCTAAACTGTCTTGTGTTTTATAATTTTTAAAATTAACTGTCCCCACATATCAATCTTCCGTCTTATTATCACCATGTCATTGACATCGCCTAGCTATCAAAATGGGTTGGTTTGACTCAATTTGTATCAGGTTATTTTTGGGTACGATTAAATTAGGTTATGTAAGTTTTCTATTAATATTTTTTTAATTTAATTTACCACTTTTTAATATAAATAGGTTAAGTTAATTTAAATTATTAGATCATTTTTAATTTTAAATTAATATTTATTAATCTAACTCATTTATTTTATCAAATTATTCAAATGAAACTATCGAACTTGTTTCATTTTCACGGCTCTAACCTCTATGTTACTTTGACCAGCACTGTTTATTATTATTATTTTTAAACAAAAACGGCCGAATCATATGCCGACTAGAGGAGCAAGACAAATATTTGGTGCAAATTCTAAGTCACATTTCAATCTGAATGATATTATCAGTCTTTTTTTTACAATGATCCAGTCCTAGTAGTTATTCTTTAATTTTTTTATTGGGTAAATTACACGGCAGAAACTTAGTCAAAAGTTACACTCTTATTTTTTTATTCCTTTGACTCACAATTAACTTAACACCGTTAAGTGTCTTAAAAAAACCACTTATCATTTACGATTAATCTTATGATTTCTTCTTCAAAAAACCAAGTGAATTTTTAATATCAAAAGTGAAAGAGACACAATTTAACAAATGTAATGAATAAGAGTATAATTTATATATGTATTCATTTTATTCTCTTTTTGGGTATTTTTATTTCTATCTTTTTGAAAAAGTTAACAATTTAAATCAGTAAATCACCATTTACTATAATGTAATATCATAAAATAAATATAAAATTGTCTCACACACACATATTCAATATCTTTTAATATTAAATTGTTTGAGAGATGTCAATTTATTATTTTTTAAAAGTAATACTAATTCTTGAAAAAAATTGTAACACGCGCGCACACACATATATTCAATATCTTTTAATATTAAATTATTCGAGATATATCAATTTATTATTTTTAAAAAGTATTACTAATTTTTTTTAAAATTGTAATATGCTTTTATTTTTGGGTAATGAGACTACGAAGTATTTTATGTTCAACTCATTCGAACTATTCATGAGATTAATCTTTCTTTGACTGTAGAAATATGAGAGTTATACAGTTTCACCACAAGAATTATTTTCTTGAGATTTAACATGCTTTTATTTTTTAAAACTAGTTAATATTACATCATATTATTATTTTTAATAATAATCAAAAGATGATGAAGGTAGTAGATATTCAGAGAGAAAAGATGCATTGAGTAACAAAAAAAATTTATAGTAAAAAATTAAATCTGTATTTACTATAATAAGCATATTATTTAATTTGTATTTACTCCCTGATCCCATTCGTTCACTATTCCATCAATAGAAACCATTCAGGACTTAGTTTTATCTTTTCTGCCGGATATGTTTGATAATGTTCGACCACGTAGCCCAAGTGAAAAACAAAAAGAATAGACAACAAAGATCAGAATAACTCATTCCCATAAACTGAATAAAGCCAAAGTACCAGACTACCAGATTTTAATATCTTCATAATTACAATTTTTCTGTTTCGGGTTAAATTTGGAGCGATGCAACGTTTGGGTAAATTTGCAGGAATTTTGAATTAATTTTTTTGATTAGCGAGAATTTTGAATTCTAATTTATATGGCTTGGATTTAAAACAAGGTGGATTTAATTCCTATTAATAAATGCCGACATGGCATTGATTTCACATGAATTGTATACATAAAAACCCAAAACTTTGAAAAAAAAAAAAAACATAAATGTTAAGTCAAGCTACCATTTTCAGAATGGACCCTCTGATCCTCTCCCTAAAAAGTCCAAAACTCAAATTTGTCTCTTGGTTCGGATACAACCAATCCAAACGTTCTTCATGCTACCGCCCAGTTCATGAATTTAATTTTAAAATATGATTAATGTTAGATATTGTTCATGCATGAGCTAATCAAACGGTACGGGAACCACAATTTAAAAATGGGAATTAATGATTATTTACTTGCCTTTTAGATCATTTTTCTCATTAGTACTTCTGACCTCTTATTTAGCAATTGGCATAATTGGTTCATTTCTTTTTATATTACATGCAAGTCAAGTGTGCTTTGGCCTCCGCCACCACTAAAAAATATTATTTTTACACCTCAAATTCATACACTTTATCACACACCTATTATTTTTAGGAAAAAGATAAAAAGGGAAGATGGCAGTAAGTGAGAAAGAATTTTTTTTTTTCAATACTGATAAATGTAAAGGATAGGTGTATAAATTTGGATATAAAAATAATATTTTTGCCATTAGGATGTTTAAATTTAATTCATACCAAAATATCAAAATTGAATAAATTTAAATTATTCATTTAATTTTTTAAAAATCGATTAGATTAAATTAGTTTTTCAATTTTTTTTTGAAATCAATATAATTCAATCCAAACTCGTTAATATTATATAATACATTTATTTATTATTGAATTTATATTTTTATTTATAGTAATTCTAATTTATCACAAATTTCTTATATGATAAAATATTAATTTAGACATATATAATACAATGAATTATTTTTATTTTTTACTTCTTTTTATTTCTTATTTTTTAATAAGCTAAATTACTTTTAACTCATAAAATTCTAAACATAAAGTTTTAGTCAAAAATAAATTAAACCAAATAAATCTAAACAGATTTAAATAATATTATTTAAATCAATTAATCAATTTGAATTAATTCAATTTTTATAATATAACTAATCCAATTCAATTTAAATTGGTATAAATAATATTATTTTAATTAATTAATTTTTTATTTAAAATCAATTCAAATCATACTAAGAATGTTTTCACTTCTAATCTTATCACCTCTAATCCCATTCCGTGTTTGCAGGCTCCAATATGGTATAATTGATCGGTCATAAAAATACGCTTGAAATTGAAAAACCTTGCCAAGCATTTTGAGTTGGTAAACGGAGGGTTTAGCAAAAAATATATATTAATAACACATTTTTAAAAATATTTTTTAATATTTATTTTATTATTAATTTAAAAATAAATATTATTAATTTTTTTCTAATAATTTTTTAAATATATAAAATAAATATTAAAAAATTTAAAAAATATATTATTAGCATTTCCCACTATTGCATTAGTGCTCCTCTGTGGACCCTATTCTTCTCTTTCTTCTAGTGTCATATGCGGCCGTCCCCTATACTTCAAATTCCATATACGGCAAAAATTACCAAAAAAAAAAAAGAAAAAAAAAACACACACGCGCAAAGCCTCTCTTTTTAAACCCCACTTGCTACACTCTTGCAAAGTGCAAAAATTCCCCCAAGATCTAGTGATTTACACAAACACACGCACGCACTCTTCCTCTCTCCGTCTGTTTTGTGTGTTCGTGTGTGTGAAAAACTGTCCAAACCATGTGCCAGTTATCATCAACCTCTACTTTCTGTGAAAACAATGAGGGCCACCCAAAAATATGTACAACCAAAGTACAGGAGGAGTCCGACATGTTCACCTCTTTGATCCCCAAATCCCCAACAACATTTCAACCCCAAGGCCAAAATCCCCATAACACCCATTTGTCCCTAGCCCTAAATGAAGCCAAGTGCATAGCCAACATAGCACTACCTATGGTGTTAACTGGCCTATTACTCTACTCTCGCTCCATGATCTCCATGCTCTTCCTTGGTCACCTCGGTGAGCTTGCTTTAGCCGGTGGCTCATTAGCCATTGGATTTGCCAACATCACCGGTTACTCTGTTCTCTCTGGCCTTGCCATGGGGATGGAACCAATCTGTGGCCAAGCTTTTGGAGCCAAAAGATTCAAACTTCTCGGCCTAGCGATGCAGAGGATGGTGGTTCTGCTTCTTCTGACTTCAGTTTTCATAGCATTCTTATGGCTCAACATGAAGAGAATATTGCTCTTTTGTGGTCAAGAAGAAGATATAGCCAACGAAGCTCAATTTTACATATTCTATTCTCTCCCTGATCTCATAGCACAATCACTGCTACACCCTTTGCGAATCTATCTTCGAAGCCAATCTGTTACCCTGCCTCTTACATGCTGTGCCGCTCTCTCTATTCTTCTCCACGTTCCCATCAATTACCTCCTTGTCTCTGTGCTCAAGCTTGGAATCAAAGGCATAGCTTTAAGTGCTGTTTTGACAAATTTCAATTTGGTAGGTTCGTTGATTATCTACGTCTTTGTTTCGGGCATACACAAGAAAACATGGAATGGTATTTCCTATGGATGCTTCAAAGGTTGGAAGGCACTCTTGAATTTGGCAATTCCAAGCTGCATTTCGGTTTGCCTTGAATGGTGGTGGTACGAAATCATGACTTTGCTTTGCGGGTTATTGGTTTTTCCCCAAGTGAGTGTTGCATCCATGGGGGTTTTAATTCAAACCACGGCGTTGATATACATTTTCCCATCTTCCCTAAGCTTTGGGGTGTCAACTAGGGTTGGAAATGAGTTGGGAGCAGAGAATCCTCAGAGAGCGAAAGTCGCGGCAATCGTGGGCCTGTGTTTTAGTTTCGCACTGGGATTCTCCGCTTTGTTTTTTGCTGTTTCGGTGAGGAAGGTCTGGGCTTCCATGTTCACACAGGATGCACAGATCATTGCCTTGACTTCTATGGTGTTGCCTATCATTGGACTTTGTGAACTTGGGAACTGCCCACAAACAACGGTTTGTGGAGTTTTGAGGGGAACAGCGAGGCCGAAGTTGGGAGCAAACATAAACTTGGGTTGCTTCTATCTTGTGGGAATGCCCATTGCGGTGTGGTTGAGTTTCTTTTCAGGGTTTGACTTCAAAGGCTTGTGGCTCGGTTTGTTGGCAGCTCAAGGGTCTTGTATGATGACCATGCTGTTCGTGTTGGCCAGGACAAACTGGGAAGGTCAAGCCCATAGAGCCAAGGAGCTCACATCATCTGATTCTAGTGAAGAAGAAGAAGAAAAAGAAGAGGAGGAGGAGGAAGAAGAACAAGTTGAGAAATGCTCTTTGCGATCATGTGCCACAAAAGAAGACTCTGATTTACTCGTTTGATTTCTATTTTATATTGAAGATTCAAGAGATAAATTTATTCTTTCTAGACTGGACTAATTTTTTATTGTAGATTGAGAGGAGAATGGAAGTTAGAGAGAGAAGAGAAGTAGAGGCAGAGTACGGTTGCATTCCTTTATTTCGTTCATTGTTGAAATTTGTTTTGATTCACACATTTAGTTTAATGTTAAGAAAAAGACAAGCATCAAATTAAGCTAGTACTTTTATCGCCTATAATTAAGCTGTTTGCATGCATGTACTAGTTTCTGTTTTGATTAATTATAGAAACGCCACACCAGTTTTCCATCATGATCTTACCACATTTTGTTAGAAGTAATGATAAAGATACTTATATATTGGGTAGTGGGTATTGGCTCGAAATAATGAGTCTAATGTGATTGAAACTGGTTGCCTCCCCCAGTAAGATATATACTCATAATATAAATAATATGTGGTTCATCTTTATAGATGTGTCAATCATTGTTATTGTTAACTTGTAAGAGGATTGTTTTTGAGTAAGATAATGCATTCTCTAAAGAATGTTATCTTTATCACTTTAACCCCGTAAAAGTTTTATTATTTTAAATTTGAGAATTTTTATTGTACTCAGATAAGTATAATGTTAGACATTTATTGAATGCTCATTTCATAATAAATGTTTGAAAATAATTAATAATTAATAAAATATTTGACAACTCAATTTGAGTATATACTAAAAAAATGGGTATAATGAAATTTCTCTTTAAATTCTTATACAAAAATTGGTCTAATTCTTATAAAGAGAATCCACTGATGTGGTGCTTTGTGTAATAACTAATAACCAATTGATTTTAATTTTGATTCGTAAATCAAGTAAGACTTTTTTATGCTTTCTATTATGCATTTTAATATTGTTAAAAGAGTTTAACTTTTCAAATAATTATGTGAATCAAAATTAAATCTTGACAATTTTTTATATAAAGAATAGATAGTAAAGTGATAAAAGGCCCAAAAATGAGTGGGGGGAAAAAATCATTTCCCCACGCTAAACCAGTGCCTTCTGTCGGTTAGTTGGCAACGAAAATTGACCAGCCGCACTTTGATTAGTTCTCCCTAAGGTGATTGCTTTCACTTTTCTTTTCACACGCCAAAAAATTCAAACGTTTGAAGAAAGGGAATCAGGTACTTAGAATGTTCTATGTTTCATATTGACGGAGAACATGAACTTGTATGGTATACGATATATAGTGACAAACTATAAGCGCGTAACTTAAGTGGCATTAAGTTTATTGTCAGAATTATTGATCTCATGACCAAATCTTATTCGGTCAATTAATTTGTTCTTAAACTTACCCTTATATATAGTCTTAGACCAAGTCTTAAACAACTATTATAACCCAAAAAAGAGAGATTAAATTAGGTAATTTCCGAAAACAATACACATTATAATTAGTACTTGATGAGAAAAACACATTGCACAAACCTGTGATATATTCTCTAACACTAGATAGGATTTTAATTTTCAGCATATCACAAGTTTTACATATTCGAATCCTAGTTATACTAATTAATATGTTGACAATCACTAATTAACGTGCCTGTCAATATGTATTTTTTTATTTTATTCAAGATAAAAAACAAATAATAAAAAATGTTTGAAGTGAATTATAACTATAATATAGTAAGATGATAAATAATTTGAATATAGTTATAATTTGAGAATAAAATATTTTTACAATTTTATCTTTTTTATATTAACTATAATATAATAAGAAGGTGAAGAGTTTATAGAAGCCATTATGCTAAGTTGCACATCAAATGAATATATGGACAAAGTATTTATTATATTTTAAAGACGTACTTTTTAGTTGTAAGATAATTCTTTTTATCACAAGAAATAGTATTCTTATTAAAGCTAGCATAATTTATATAGAATATGTTAAATGACAAATCGTTAAGTCTCAAATTACATTGTTATATTTGAAGTTAATATTATTAACAATATATTTTAGAGAAAAAATAATATGAAGATAATTTTTGCAATAAGAAAATTAACTAAAATAAGAATATAAGAATCGTTCATCTTTACTTATGAAGATGGTAAAAAGCCAAAAGTCCTATTTTATACCAAACATAGAGAATATATAAATGATGTTAATGAAGTTGAAGAGGAGAATCTTGAGTATTGGATAAGAGTCATGTTCTTTTTTATGCTATTTTTTATATATATTTATATTTAAAATGGTATTTTAACTTTAAAATATAATTACCCAAATGAATGATGATTTTATGATAGTTATAATTATAATTATAATAAATAAGAAATAATTAGTTGTTAATTTTTTAATGTAATTTATAAAAAAATTCTATTAGGTTTTTCTAAAATGGTAAAAAAAATTATTTGTATTTAATTAAAAAATATTATTAATTAAATGCTACTAATATTGGAGTTCATTATTTTTTTTTTAAAGAAAAATGGTAACAACTAATTTAAAGAAATATATGATGTTTACTTTTTAGGTTTTCTGAATTAAATATTAATTGAATGAAAAAAAAATTGAAATTGAATAAATTTTTGTTAGTTTTGTCGTATATTCTTCATTGTTGGATAAACGTGAAATTATATTTTTATATTTTTTTATTTAGAGTCAAATTTTTTCATAAACAAATGAAGTTAAATTAGACATTTTTTAAATATTTAGATATTGAATAAATAATTTATAATTATAGTTATACAATTTAAAACAACCATTGCAATCCATTGAAAAATTTGAGTAATATATATTATAATTTTTAAATACATTTTTGAAATTTTATTTCATTAGTTTTTATACTTTATTAGTTTTTATTTAGTAGTTTTACTCTTTAAATTTTTAATTTTATTATATATTGTTCAATTAGATTACTGTCTATATAATAATTTGGAATTTTAATTAACATTTTTATTTTAAGTTAAGTAATAACTGTATATGAAAATAAATAAATTTTTATAATGAGATTAAATTAAATTACTATATATAAATATAATAATAATTTGGTATGAATTATTACCCGCGTCACACAGGTCCAAAATACTAGTTCTTTCAAAAGAAAATAAGAAAATAGAAGCCAGACATTTCATTACATAAGAAATCAAATAGCTTAAATCAGGCTAACGAAAACCCAAATGAGAAAAATGTGTAAGGAGGAAACTGAGAAGCAGCAGCAGCACAGCCGTCTGCGCCATACTGAAAGGGACTTTGGATGGGAGGTGAAAGCAGGTTCAAGTTTTAAAACCGCAAAATATGTATCTGAATCCCAATAATAACTAACGTATGGGAGTCACCTGAAAACTGTCACGTACATAGTATAGAAGCCCTAAATAGGTTATCACCAAACTAACGTAGTTGTGCTTTGCTTACCCAATCAAACTCCTTCCTCAACTTGCTAACTGCTATAACTGTTCGATCTCTCCCAACTCTTTTTATTTCTATACGCTAGCTTAAGCTAAGTACTACTTTTCCGTTTTCCATTCTTGACAAGTATTTTGGCCGCAAGACGTGGCAGATCGACTCAAGATCCTTGTGTTGAAAATTGTTTGAAATTCATGTACCCATTTTTTTTGAAAGACTTACATTTCAAATGTTTATCTAATTAAATTAAGACGGGATTGGAAAATTAATTAATTTTGAAAAAGATTAACAATAGAAAAAGTGTTATGGTGGACCCCTACCGTATTTGATTGCAGTAAAAGTAAATTACGAATCTAAGTGAATTTTATTTGTAATGATAGGAATTTAAATCTTAAAATTATCACTTTAAAAAGATTTATACTTAATCATTATTCTCAATCTAAAATTACGTGAGCTGGATAAAGATTTAAAATTGATATAGTGCAGTGTGACTTTGAAACGCCGCCGAAAAATTTTGGGCCCTTCGATTAGAATCACTTTGAAACAAAGACCATTGTCGCCAGCGCTTTGTTAATCGTATACTATATTCTTATAGCTATTTGATATTATGTGTGACATAATAATTTATAAAGTAATACAACACTAAGATTTCAGGTTGTTGAGTTCAAACAGTTTTAACTACGATTATTTGTTTAAATTTTAGCTAAGTATTATTTAATGAGCCTAAAAAATAATCATGTAATTTATCTTTATTTGATTTTTTTTAGGTCTCATTTGACGCACCTAAGTAATTATATAAGGATTAATATAAGATAGTAAATAAGTTTTGATAGCAAAAAGGAGTTGATAAACTTATATTATCAGGTATATATTTAATTTGGTACAAAGTTTTATAAGCAGGTGTTAGTATCAAAATAAATCTTTTCGATAAAATTGAAGGATTGGCATTCTGATAGTAAGTTTTTGTTGAGATTTTTTATCTAAGACAAAGCTCAAAGTTTTAGAATAATTAGATTCCTTGAAGAAAGTTTTGTTACCCAGTTTTTGATTGTTGAAATTGGATCAAGTAGAAAAAGAAGAATCAAACACAAAAGGTTCCATGACACTTAGGAAAATTCTAAGATTGCTTCAAGAAGATTATTTGACTTTGAGCAAGATTAGGCAATTAGTGTTCAAATTCAAAATCTAATTTGAATTTGAATATTTGTTTTAAGACAAAGATAAGTGTTGTGGTCAAGATTAGGAAGTTATTTACACCAAGACACTTATCAGTATCTTATAAGAAATATAGTTATTTGTCGTGTTTATAAATATTCAAGTGGGTAAAAACATTAGGATGATTGAAAATATTTACATACATTCTACAAGTCAATGTAATGCTTACAAATATAAAAGGATTCGTCAATTATGCATTTCACCCTACTTATTTATTCTAATTTTACACATTCTATATCAAGTTTACTTTGATTCAATTTCACTTTAAGCAGTTCTCTTCATTTCTCGATTGAATAATCTATGATTATTTGATTTCTTTTTATTTACTTTTTCTTAGTTTACCTTGCATTACTTTCAATTATTTGTTTACCTTGAATAATCTCGATTGAATAATTTATGATTATTTGTTTCATTTACTTTGCATTGTTTCTTTAATTTGGATTATTTTCATTTACTTTGCTTCATTTCTGCACTTTCATTTATGCACTTTCATTTATGCACTTTATCTTTGCACTTTGAAATTTATTGTATCTTTACACGTTTAGTCAATTATTTTATATCAACTGCATCGAATTCATTTATTACATCCCTTATTCTTTGTTTGTCCAAATTATTGTATTTTTAATTTTAAAATCATCTTTGCAAACTATTAAGTACTTGAGAATTTTTAAGAGAAAAAAATTCCTTTCCCAAATTATTAATTGGAATTGAATTTGTTTCTGACAAAAAAAATCCAAATAAACAGCAGGATCATTCCTAGCTAGTGCTCGAAAAGCAATAACTAAGGATCGTCAGAGTCAACATGTCAAAAAAAAAAAAAAAAGGAGTCAGAGTCACTCCAATGGCTGCCAAACATTAATGGGCTCAAGGACATTATAGAAAGGATGATTCTCAAAGTGAGGAATAAGATAGCAAGCTAAGCCATATTCATATTTTACAGAATCTATGTATCATTTTTCCTTTTATGTGCTTACACGCACTTACAAATATAAATCCAAGAATTGTGCGATTTTTGTAATTCAGTTATATATAAGAGTATTTTTTTTACAAAAAAATAGTGTTAAATGTTTTAGCGAGAAGAAAATATAAATTGTCACTTTCGGAACTTTCAATATAGTTAGATTACTCTACTTTAATATAAAAGACTAGAAAAGTTTCTTGTGATACTCTTAAAGAAACAAAAATACTATTGATTTGGCTTAGAGAAGCTGTGATTTATACCACATGGTTGATTAGTGAAATTTCAAGTGTTTGTTTGAGAAGCAAATATATGTTACACATTGTAGCTTAATCAGTATAAATTTATGTTTACAAGCTTCTTTCATAAACTCTGTATTTACGTTCACTTGATTATATATATTACTTGCATTACATTGTTATATTAATTGGTTGATCACTTTAAATTTAAAGTTTACGAACCTGCTATAAGAATCAATTCACCCCATTTTGATTTTATTTATAAAAAAAACAAATTTAAGTTATCTCATTAATTCTATATAAGGTAACAATCAGAGACGGATTTAAAGGGAACGAGCATGACCTTGACCTCCCCTTATCAATAAATTTTATTTTTAAGTACCAATAATCTAATTAATATACTTCACTAAAAGATAAAGAGATAATTGCATTAACCTCTCATAAGGTTAGTACTTATTGCATTGACACTCTTCTTATTTAAAAATTATACTCACATCCTTGATTTTATGTATTGTTATTATACTCCAACACATTTCTTTGTTTATGAAATTACACATACCTCTCTACTTTATGTACAAACATTATACAAAGTCTCATTGAAAATAACAAAGCAAATGATGTATGAGTAATTTCTCAAATAAGAAGGGTGTCAATGTAATTAATAAGCACTAATCTCAAGGGATGTTAGTATAATTATCCCAAAGATAAAAACGTTGAGGATAAACCCTTATGGAAAATGATTGTGTTTTTTAAATATAACCAGAAGTTGGATAGACCACTTGTTGATCAAAAGATAACATCTAGAGGGGGACTTTGGATTGAAATTTGTAATATTTCAAATTCTAAAATGAAGTAAAAATAATAATTCAGCAAGGAATTTGGATGAATGTGGGAAATGACATGAAATCTCTGTTTTGGGAAGACCTGTGGATTGGTGATGGAAGACTTAAAAGAAAAATTTCCAAGGCTCTATACTATTTCTTTGCAAAAAATATGGTAATTGCAGAGATTGGGGTGTGGGATGGGTGTGACTGGAGATGAAACTTTCTTTAGAGGTGTTTCTTATTTGTTTGGCAGCTACAACAACTTAATGAGTTGAATAAATTGTTATCTCAGACATCTTTTAATAAAGACATAGATGATAAGCTTTAATTTTTGGAAATTTGAATCTAAAAGTTTTTTCTCGATTAAGTCTTTCATGTTTGTTGAAACCAAAATGTCAGTTTCGATGTGTCTTTCTAGTAACAATACAAAAGGCATTTGGCAAGGCCTTGCTCCTCTACGAGTTGAATTACTTGTATGGTTTGTGATGTTAGGAAGAATGAATACTAAAGATCGTCTTAGGAAGTTCAATTTGATTCAGGAATGTAATGATGAGTGCATTTTTTGCAATTTAGAGAATGAAAGTATTGAACATCTTTTTTTTTTCACCTGCGTTTTCTCTTGGAAATTATGATGCTTCTATTTAGATTGGTAGGGTTTTAGCTAGTCTATCCTACTGAAAATCATGCAGCTTCTTTGATTCATGGGTGGATATTGGTTTAAATAGATTTTTAAAAAAAGATGTGGATATCTTTATTTTTTATTTTTATATGGACTATTTGGCATCTAGAAATAGATTGGTGTTTGATAAAGTTGAACTAAATTGGGAGCAGATCCACACTCAAGTTAAAATGAGACTTGGGTATTAGACTAAGGGGTGGTGTTCTGATTTTCCTTTCTCTCCAAAATTGTTGGTGTCTAATCTGTAGGAAATAAGGAGTTGGTAGCACTTTGGTTTAGCAAGACAACAAATTGTTAGATGGTCTCCTCTGCCTATGTGTGTTTTCAAATGGAACTTAGAAGGTTCCTTTAAGAATAACATGGGAAAGATTGTCATTGGAGGTGTTCTTAAGGACATGTGTGAAAGATTTTGTGTTTATATGTGCTAATTTTGTGGATTATTGCGATGCCAATGAAGCTGATTTCCAGGCCATTACTAATGTTCTTAAAGTTTCTCTTCAAAAACTTTGGATATTACATACCCCGATTATGATTGCTTCCAACTCTTTGCTTGCAGTGTCTTGGGTGAGTGATGATAACAACGTTCCATGGCGGTTGCGTTTTCATTAGAACAAGCTTCAATCTACCATGAGGAGATTCAATGACTTATGTTTTGCTCACCAAAAAAGAAAAGTTAAGCATAAAGCAGCATCTTGCATAAATTTTGGAGCCAATTATGAAGAACAATATATTACTTGGTGTTGTACATGATTTTTGTAATTTTTGTTGTATCATGTGAATCTGTTTTTTCTTTTTTCTCTCATGTTTATTGTCTGTTCTTGCTTCTTTCCGTTTTGGAGAGTTTTTTTAGCCTTATACCTTTGATATTTATAAAAAAAAAAAAAGATGAAAATGATGAAGTTAAAAGATTTGATACTTGATATGTATTTGATATGTAATTCATGATTATTTTATATACATTGATTGCTATTACAATTTCAGATTATCTTTCTATTAATTTTTAATCTTTATATAATAAACCTACTAATTCCTCTCACTGTCAACTTTACTCTCTTTCCTTTTTTAAAATCTATATATACAAAAAGTTTATTTGCCTATAAGTCATGATATAGAGGATAACTACTATTGTGATGCATTTAATATCTAATATAAATATGTTTTTTTTATTCTTTCTTCACTTTATTCATAAAACTTCCTATATAATGATTCATCATTAACCTACTAAATAATCTAAAGGTGAATTCATCATTATTTACTCACTTTAAAGGAACTTTTTTATATTTGATAATATGATTCATGATTTTTACCCCTTCACTAAACTTTTTTGGATCCATCCCTAGCAATAGTAAGATAATTACAATAAGATTTGTGTGGCATAAGTTGAGTGATAATCACCCAATTAATTCTTTTCTTAAAAAATTATACCAATGGTTGTGGTTAGGGATGTCAACGTGGCAGGGCAGGGGTGGAGCCGAGTAGTGCTTCCTCTGCCCTCTTACCAGTCACATATATCCATTTGTGATCTCCATAGATAAGCGAGTATCTACGGGTATCCGTAAGTAGTTAATAATTTAAAATAAAATCTTAAAAATTACAAAAAAATATTAATAAAATAAACTTTAACACATAGTCACAACTTTGTTCAACAATTTAAAAGAATATTACAAATAACAAACTAAATTCAATTATATTTTATAATAATCAACTTACATAAATAACTATTACATGAATGGTATATATATATTTTTAACAAGTTTTATCATTATAAACTCATTCAATAAAAAAATTTCATTGTAAAATAATATATATATGGGGTAGATATTATAATCTCTACTTCTATCTCCATTTATTAAACAGATACTCATCCATCATCTTATTATGGATAATCTCCACAAATTCTCACAAATACGAGTAATTTTGTCATCTTAGATTAGAAGGAGGAATAAAGAATCTTCAAGGAAGAGAAGGCGAAGTAACTAGCTAGTTGTTTAGTTCTGCATCGTGGCGCTACTTACATTTTTTTTAGTTATTATTTCAAAATTTTAGTATGGCTAATTAAATTAGAAATATAATTTTTTTTTTTTTTTATGATTGTGTAGTATAAGAGACGACCATGCCTAAGTTCTTACTTAATTAAGAACTTTTTGTAAATGCATGTATTAGTAGGCATAAACTCAAATGGTCAAATATCTAAATCCATACACATAAAGATTTGTGCAAACTTATGTATGATTGTGTATAAGAGATTATATCTATATTCATACATAGGCTCAAAGGCTTGTCTTAGTATATAGATAATTTTTTTTTTGTAAATTCATATATTTATTAACAAACGGTCCAAAAATTAGTTTCAATTACGAGTTGAAGAATTTACTCCAAACAACTATCTGAAAGGTTAGTTTAAGAACTACGTATAAGTTTACACGTGAGAATATGTGTGAATACCTGTTCTTCGCATAGATTCAATTTCAAAGGGTCAATTAGATCTAAGTTTATAAATAAAATTTTACGTACATTCATGTATTTATTAATGGATAAATCCATTTCTTTATATACATTATATTTATTTTATTAATTAAATTATAATATATGTGTATTTTTTAAAAAAATAAGTAAAAGAGAGAACATTAATGAATATATCATAACTTGATTAGTAAATATATTTTATTAATAGATGGAGATAAAGTAAGTCAATGAAAAGACTCTCATTACATAACTCTGTGTGTGTGATTTTATTTTATTTTATTTTTTTTTAAAAGAGATGGACTAGACAACTTGGATAGTTAGTCTATTCCTTTCAATCTCACAAATTCTGATGTACTAAATTTCAATAATAAAACTATAAAATACATAATATAGAGTACTAAGTGTGATTCATTAAAGTTTTTTTGAAATTAATAACTAATTTAATTGATAAAGTTTTTTTTAAATCGACTGGTTAAAATTTAAAGAATTTTTTAGATCTTTTACCTCGGATTAAATAAAAACCATTAAAGTTTTTCATTAAAAGCAATTTCAATTTTCAGATATATTAAATTTTCTTCTTTTTTGTCAAAGTCTAAAGAGCCTCGTAACCGTATAAATTACGTTTTCCTTCATCCATACACATTAATTAAGTCGCAACATAATATACTATTTATTTAAGAGAATAGCATACTAAATAATTATTAGAATGAAAAAATTTAACGAAATAAGAACATAAAGTTCACTTTGTCGTTTTATGACTTTAGATAAAGTTTTTTCTTAATATATTTTTTTATTTTATGAAATCAGTTTTGGATACCATTTAAAACTAATATTTTTATCAATTTCATTATTCGTCAATTAAAATATTTTAATTTTATTTAACTCACTCATAAAATTATTTTATATACTACTAAAATGTTATAGTTACATACAAAATAATTTGATATTTCTCTTACATTAACATATGATATAAATACGGTGTGCGTATTTTGATACACATAAAATATTTTCTTTTTTTATTGTTGTTCATGACATTTGTTTAATAGGTCTTATAAAAACAGTTAACTAATTAAAAACATTAATTACCAATTGTTGGTAATTAAAAAATAACAGGTTGGGTTTATGGATTGTAGGTTGAGAGATAAGGTCATGGGCAAGTACGGCTCAATGAGATAAGTAACCCAGTGGAAGAGAAGTTGCAAAAAACAATGTGTTTTATTGTTTGAAGCAAGACTGAAATCTGGTTGACCAAGTGTTTACCGAAAATTTTGACAATAACTAATTAGACTAAGGTAAACATTTTGTCTCTTGACAAAATTTGATTCTCGATCTCAATTCGGGGAAGGGAATCGCTTCCTCTTTGGATTCTTCAATAATTAGGTAACTCAGATCACAAATATAAAGAATAAAAAGTAATCAAATAAGTGCAAATAAATAAATTAAAGTAAAATAAAAATGAAAGGAATAAATGAAAGCAATGTAATCGAAATTGACAAGTAAATAAATGAAAGCAATTAAAAAAAATCAAATGATCTTGAAAGAACACTTGATTAGGAGTAGAAAAGATTTTTGCAATAAAGTAAAGAAAGCAATTAAATGAAATCAAGTGATCTCGAAATAACACTTGATCAGGAGTACTAGAAAAGAGTTTTGCAATAAAGTAAAGAAAGCAATTAAAAGAAATCAAATGATCTCTAAAGAACACTTGATTAGGAGTAGAAAAGAGTTTTACAATAAAGTAAAATGACTGAATTTAAATGAACTGAAAATAAACTTGCATTGAATTGATAAATGTTGTTTGAAAACTTGCAGTGTACCCATCAAATCCTCTGATGTGTGTGGGATGTATAGGGATTTTACAAGTTCTAACCCTTATTACATTGTGCAAATTGATATTTATAGGTAAATATCATAATTACTTGTAATCATCAATAACTACTTATAATCATAAACTACTCATGATAACTTCTTTTATTTTTAAATTTTCATTAGTCAAATTAACAATAACTACTAAATAACTATCCACTTGGTGAAATATATATATATATATATATTATATATATATATATATATATATATATATATATATATATATATATTTATGCTAACACAGCCCCCCAAGATTTTATATTTTGATTGAATAAGAAAAAGATAAATACTAACATTATGACCTTATATTTCGATAAAAAGCGATCCAACATTAGTGTTGGATTTTCAACTTATGAAATTTACAGTCGAAATTTTCAAGTATTTTTATTATTCATACTATCGACCAATTTCAAATTCAAAGGACTTTCTCATTTGTCGAACTTTTGTCCAATTGTCAATATATCAATTTAACAATTGAAAGTATTGCATACTGACAATGATAACAAGGAGCAAATTTATCTGTCTGTTCCAACACCAATTGCTTTTTCACAGATTGATTCATTTTGATGTTTGTCGAAAAAGTACTTTCTTCGACTAGGCAAATGAAAATCCATTTATTAGCTACAGCCCTCGTCCATTTGCATGACTTTAACATTCATGTTCGACCAACCTCACATAGAAAGATCACTTCAATAAGTAAGTTCAACACTCCTTACATAGAAGGATCACAGAATCAATTTCTTGCCAAAGAAAGGCACATTTGGTCTTGGCCAATTTTTCTTTTTAATTGAATGAATAGCCAAAGCACTAGTTCTTTTTGTACTCTTTCCCATAACTGGTGAAATTGGTTTTCTCAAATTTGATCCAACATCTAGCAGTTACAACTCCACAAATCAAGACACAATTTTCTCGCTTCTTCGTGATTTCCATAATCATCATTATCACATACTTCAAGATACCTCACTTCAAAAGCAACAAGATCCCATTTTCATTCGACAAGTCCACGATCAACTTCTCAACACTATCTTCATGGGTTCACTATCACTGCTACCATGAAATGTTGTACCTTTGTCCTAAACTCATAAACAAGGCACATGGTTAATCAGCGGTTGCGTAAGATGAATTAACGTTAATGAGGTCTTCAACTGATTGTGTAAGGTCGGTTTGCATGAAGTCTTGCTACTAAGGCTTTGCTAGTGTCACTGCTTGGTTTCTTGACAACTTGGTCTAATTCAATCTTTACCACTGGCATATTGGTGTCTGGATGAGAACATTTCGATGTCAATCGATGCTGAATATTGATCGAAAGCAAGATTTGAGTGATGCCAAAGTTTGTAAATACCAAATTCGAGTTGATATGCCACTCAGGGCATACTCGGATACTAATTCCTTTTTTTTTTTACACTAATCAAATCTTCATCACATTTTTTATATTGGCGTGATTGCATATGTAGATTTGCAATGCCAATATGAGCTACTAATTCGACATTTGTGTTGAACACAAAATGTCAATGTCGATCTCACAAATATTGCTAAAAGAATAGCATCTCAAATTTGTCACATTGGCTACTAGAATAATGGATATATATATATATATATATATATATATATATATATATATATATATATATATATATATATAACCATTAAAATCTGTAGGCAATATGCTTATGCCAAGCATTTCTTGGTACTATTTTTTTTTTTGGTGCCATTTTGGCTGTTAGTATCATAGGTTAAAGCCATGATTTTAAAGTTAATTGGCTTAAAGTTTCGACAACTTGGCCAAATTTTGTCATTCATTATTATTATTATTATTTTTATTTCCAAAGTACAGGAATTCAAATAATTGAATGGTCACTTAAAATCATAGGCTAGAATGTCAAAGGCTTTGTATGGTTATTCAAAACCAGACTTGTATATATGTTGAAGACTTCATGTCAACACGTCTTGGTGTAGTTTAGCCTTTGGTCATGACCTTAAATTCAACACAATTCTTTATTCTTCGATTGGTGCAGATGGACATGCTATTCGACAATTCTTTGGTAAGCCATATGTGCACATTCATCTATTCGACACCTCTCTGCCATTTCAGTCAATGACTTTATAGCCCTGAAAAATTTAAATACTTTGGCATATATTTTCAGTCTTGACACTTTGACCACTTAAAATTCATGTAAAATTTCAAGTTGATCTTCAAAGTCTTGACATTTCAAACACTTACTTAATGCCAAGAGAAAGTAGCCATTTTCAATTTTTTTTTTTAAAACTCTTTTCTAGCTAATCAAGTATAAAGTTGGCCAGTAATTGTCAATTGAACGCAATAATTATAAAGGCAAGAATACATATATGCCTTCGTAATCGATTTTAGTACCAATTTAAAAGCTGTTTCCAGATTTATTCTTTGTTGTATGAGTAACTTATCAAAAGATGAACTCATAAAGCAATTGTGATGCACATTACCCTTATTGAGTCCCACTGAGTGTATCAATTTGTTTACCAAAAATTTTGACAATAACTAATTAGACTAAGGTAAACCCTTTGTCTCTTGACAAAATTTGATTCTCGATCTCAATTCGGAGAAGAGAAACGCTTCCTTTTTGGATTCTTCAATAATTAGGTAACTCATATCACAAATATAAAGAATAAAAAGTAATCAAACAAGTGCAAATAAATAAATCAAAGTAAAATAAAAATGAAAGCAATAAATGAAAGCAATGTAATCGAAATTGACAAGTAAATAAATAAAAGCAATTAAAAAAAATCAAATGATCTCGAAAGAACACTTGATCACGAGTAAAAAAGAGTTTTGTAATAAAGTAAAGAAAGCAATTAAAAGATATCAAATGATCTCGAAAGAACACTTGATCAGGAGTAGAAAAGAGTTTTACAATAAAGTAAAGAAAGCAATTAAAAGAAATCAAATGATCTTTAAAGAACACTTGATCGGGAGTAGAAAAGAGTTTTATAATAAAGTAAAATGGCTGAATTTAAATGAACTAAAGATAAACTTGCATTGAATTGATAAATGTTGGTTGAAAACTTGCGGTGTACCCATCAAATCCTCTGATGTGTGTGAGATGTATAGAGATTTTACAAGTTCTAACCCTTATTACATTTTGCAAACTGATATTTATAGGTAAAGATCCTAACTACTTATAACCACCAATAACTACTTGTAACCACTAATAACTACTCATGATAACTTCCTTTATCTTTAAATCTTCATCGATCAAATTACTAATAACTACTAAATAACTGTCCACTTGTCAAAATATATATATTTTTTATACTAACAACAAGTCAAAACCATGAATAAAGGAGAGTTGAGAAAGAGACGCTTGAAAAATAGCAAGTTGAGATTTAGTAGTTACTGCCAACATTGAAACATGTATAGATGAGGGAATTTTTGACAATTTTCTTTGCTAAATCTGGATGAGAACGTGCCATGGAAGTGTCCCATGAACTATGAGTGTATAGAGTGACTTAGTAACTAGAGATCATACTCTTAAAATTAAATAATGTGGACTCTGAGGCATGAAAGTACAATGAAGTTGCAGTTTTCAAAGCTCAAACTCTATAAATAGGCTTGTAAGGTACTAAAGAAACTTTGTCTCAAACAATCACACAAAATCTCATCTATGTTCATGTAGTTTTATATTTCATTTTCCAGTATTTTATAGCTTTTTCTTTTCATTTTCAATCATTTACCACTTTCCTTTACATTTCCAAGCATTTTACAACATTTATTTACAACTTTTATATTTAATTCTTGCAATTTTCTTTGCTTTGTATTTCAAAGCAAAAGTCTTTCCATTGTATTTCAGTTTTTTCACTTGTAACTCGTTAGATTCAAGTTCTTTAAAGCAATTCAATACTATTTACATTGATTAAGTCATTTGTATTAAATCCATTATTGAGGACTTGCTTTAGTATTTCAAAAATCTATACCTAAAGGCAAGTTCCCTCTTTTGAAAGCTTTCTAGTTAAGGCAAAACTCATACTATAGTGGAACAATGGTGATGGAGTTTAGCTTTGCTTCGTAGACAAAACTAACTTTTGTTTTTTGTTTTTCACCAACATTAATATATTTCTTTTATATGTTTAAATTATTGAATAATATTTTAAAATTTCATTATTTAAAAAATCAAAGTCAGCATGTATTTCACATTATATATATGTAATTATTTATTATAAAAAAATTGAATGAGGTTAATTTTCATGAATGCCGAATGTGGCCTCCCTGAGATAATAGTAATAACTATATGTTTAAATTAAAAATTAGTTACTTCAACTTTTAGCATCTAGCAAATAATTCCTAAAAAGTCTTAATTTCAGCAATTACTCGTTTGTACTTTATGTAATTAGCAACTCACTACTTTTATCAGTTTCCATTTACATTGTTAACGCCAATATATATATATTTGCTTAACCAAACTTTTGATTTTTATCTGTAACCAAACAATTTTTTTGCATTAGGAAATAAAATCCTATGGAATTTGGGATATAATTAAAATTAAAATTCCAGAAAAAAATAATAAATTACTAAATATTTTAAAGTTAAAGCATGTAAGTTGTCAAAATTAAAACTTCGTAATTTTGTTGAAGCAGATGATTTACATTTTAACCTAACCAAATGTATATTTTGTGGCCGCCCAAACATTCAAGTTAGAATTGGTCTGTCATCAAAGCCGAAGGTGAGATACTCTTTAAAGTTTAATAGAAATCAACCTGGCTCAAACAACTCCTTAATTAAACATAAATTAATAGATTATCTTAAACTTGCATGGTGGTTATTTAACCATATAAGAAGCCAAATTCTTTTGTTCAACTTAGTCACCTAGTGCTCCATGCAGTGTCCAAATACACACCACCAAATGGGATTTGAATCCTCTTAATTTATTTTTTCTTTCAAGTGGTCAAATGTAAGAGAAAAATATACAAAGAAAATTATTAGTAAGACTCAGTTATTAGTGTGAAATTTTTTTTATAATTATTGTGTATTTCTCTCTCCTACAATTAACTACTTGAGAGAGAAAAAAATTTGAGAGGATCCAAATCCGTACGTCTTATGTTGCTAGTGTATGTGTATGATAAAATAATGAAAACTTCTAAATCTTCCTACCTAATTCTCCTACTAATCTTTTTAATTACTAAATGAAGAAAATATTGAATGTTTTTTTATGTTTTCAAGGCATTACATGTATTTATGTTTTTTATTTAATATTTTCTTCATTTAATATTAAAAAGATTATTAGGAAGAATTTGTAAGAGGATATAACAAAACTCTAAAATAATTAACTAAATGGATAGCTACTATTTTTTTATGGAATTTAGATAAGTTTGACTATTCTTTGTTGGTGTTGATTGATGACAACATTCGCTACTTGTTTCTGTTAGTGAAACCATTGTCTATATTATAATTTAATTATGGACAAAACTTGGCTCTAATCTTGGGATGAACTATTTTCTTTTAAATTTTCTTAATTTATTATTATGTGTTTATTAACTCAATTAAGTAATATGAGTGAATAATAAAATAAATACATAATAACAAATTAAAGGAGTTAGAAAGAGATAATTCCTTCTAAGATTGGAGTCAAATTCTGTCCTTTAAGTAGCATTTCTTCATCATTATTTATAATAAACACAGATTCAGACACAAATGTTGATAATGGGTAAGGTTGGTGACTAAGGATACGTTTCAATGAAGGAAAACATAATGTTCAAGTAAGCATGCATCTTGCATGTTGGGGAGTTGTAGTACAAGATATAGGAAAGAAAATGTCATCTTTCAAAACTCCTTATTCATTTTTATGAACATTTCAAGACTCTTTCAAAGAATTTCATACACTCAAACAAAAGAAAAGAAAAAGAAACCTTATTATTTAACCTGTTATTCTCTTCCTGCTCTCTTTTATTCCGTTGTCCTTTGATTTTGTTTCTTCACTTCCTGTCCAAGCTAGTGTCTAAACATATATTAGCAATAATGTCTGTTTTCTAGTTTATATGTCCCAATCAAATCCATGTTAAAATCAAAACAATATTTTTTTTAACGTAAATGCATGTTTTTATCTACCACACCTTTGAGAATTGAAAACTATATTACAAAAATAACGAAATACAGCAAAAAGCTAATTCTGAGAGTAACAAACAGACAAATACCATTCAAATAAGGACCAACTATTATCTAAAGAAGACTTGTATATGATGTACCCTTTACCAAGTAAAATTCTAAAGATTTACGTGTTAATTTTGTCCATTATATATTATCCCAAAAAGTGTATATATGTATGGAGTTTAATAGAGTACAACTCTGGATGAACTCGTCATACCGTCTTCTTATATTTTAAAATTGAAAATTT
Source organism: Ormosia semicastrata (assembly GCA_029884595.1). Taxonomy (NCBI): domain Eukaryota; kingdom Viridiplantae; phylum Streptophyta; class Magnoliopsida; order Fabales; family Fabaceae; genus Ormosia; species Ormosia semicastrata. The sequence goes on along the minus strand of JAQQTO010000057.1, from coordinate 46,845,095 downwards.
CAAAGAAAATTACATTATATTTGTCTGCAATGCCGGCAAATTTGACACAAAAATGAATCAAGTGGACCCCACTCATGTTACTGCGTTCGCATATGAATATCCCACTTTACCAAATAACTTAAGTCAAAAAGAAAAAAGTTTAATTCTAGCTGGAGTCATTTTTCATCCATTGCGTCGGTGTTGTAGTCATTTCATTCTAGAAGGGGGGAGGGAGAGAAAATCAATTTTCACTTTTTCAAAGGAAACGGAGAGAAGATGACAAAGTGGTGTTATTGTAACTTACTGAAACATGTGCATACCATTTTGCCATTTGCACAATGAGAAATGACTAACATGACCATCGAAGGTCGCCAAAGTCCCAAGCTTCACTTCGATGTGGTGAAGTTGGAAACAAAACTGAGAGAAATTTTTACATGGATACAATTCTAACACATCCCTTAATTTTACAAGAAACATTTACAATGCTCTTTAAATTTTTTTAAGCATCGATGCTCCAAGCTTGGAGTCATTGTAATTGAAGAGATTGAAATCTATGATTGAGAATAAAGAGGATGAACCGTTTCTATTATCTTTTGACTAAGTATGAATATTTATTAAAAGTATTTTTGTTATTTACTTTTTGACCCTTTATATATATATTTTTAATTTTAGTCCTTCAATCAAATATTCTTCTTCATCTGTGTACTTTCTCCACCTTAGCGCATGTTACTGTCGTTGCACAATGCCACCTCCGTTGCCGACCCCCTCTCACCTTTGACCAACACCGTGGTGAGATCTCGACACACGTTCTCGCCGCTTGGATACTTGATTGAAGTTTGAACTGCATCTTTCGGGTCAAGCAAGTCGACCTGAAATGCCGAGCATCAGAACCACCTGGTCAAATGGCGCATTCCAAGCTGTACTTCTCCTTACGGTAGTCCTTCAAGGAGCCATAGAGAAAGGTGGGGAAGATTTGTAGCAGGGAAGGTTTAAGGCCCCTAGTGGGAGACCTATTGGGTGAAAGACGGATGAGGGAACCAGAGGCAGTGCGTTGAAAGGCTCAAGTGTGGATGACGCTTACGAAATAGTACTTGCACATGTAGACAATGCTGAAAGCTACGAAGCAGAGGATGAGGACTATGAGGGTCAGAATCATCGGAGTCTACCTTGCGGGGAAGAGGAGTTGGTAGGGAGGGTTGAAAAGTAAATTATTAATTTTGACATTGCAACTTGTTGAACATGTTGCAAGTGGTGATTCTCAGTCATAGATGTAAAGTTCTTGCAAATCAATGGAAAAGAAGCATGGAGCATCCATGCTCTAAATTTTTTTAGGAACATTTTAAATGTTTCCAATTTTACAAAGATGTGTATGATGGTTGCTGAATGTGATATAAGGTTTGCAATTGCATATGCTTCTGCTTATGGAGTTTGGCAAGTGCAACTACCTAAATATAAGTTGTTGGTTGTGCCACCAGTAATTCACATTTCAAGTGATTCTTTAAGTAAAAAATGAAGAAACTAACTAACCAAGATTTAGCAAGACCATTTACCTTGAAGGAAATTTTGTCAAAATGTGCCTGATAGTCAGCTACTGATGAAGTTTGATGGACCTCCTTCAACGCTACCTTTAGATCTTCAAACTGAGAAACCCCAAGTCGCAACTTTACAATTAGGCCTGGGCAACATTTTAAATGCTCTTAAATTTTTTTAGAGCATGGATGCTCCATAAGTGATATTATATAAAATTTGATCAATGACTCATATTTTTCACTTGAAACTTGAATTGCAGGTGGTTTGACTTCTTCTTTCTTCCTCTTCCATTTTTTCTGTCTGCCTCACTTTCTCTCCCCTCCATGCGTTGCTCTTCATCAAGACCAAGACCAATTGACCAAGACCCAAAAGTTAGAAGGCCTCATCCCTATGTCTAACGAGAAATAAAAATAAAATAAAACAAGAGAAAACCATAGAAACAGAAAACGAATGAAGAGGACCTTACTTGAGTTGACGGAAGAGCTAAGACAAACAGCGATGCAGAGTGCAGGGGCGCGATAGTGAGACAGCGATGGCTGGCCCCACCGACAATCCATAATGACACCATCTATACTTACAGATTTAATATGGATTAGCTCTTGCCTTTTGCCTTCAGGATCAATTAATTGGCAAAATTTGTTAATAACAACAACCTGCAATAAAAGCCTACTTTTAGAAATCTTATAATCAAATAACAAACGACGATGTGTGTGGCAGAGCGACATGGTTTGTTGTCATGCTTGTTTGGCTCTATGACAGCAACTGGGTCGCTGAGCCTGCTGGGTCGCTCGGCAGCTCTGATAGTGATAAAGGTTGAAGATGGCTGGGCATTGGCAGCTCGCGGTTTAGGCGTGGTTGAGCTTAGTGGTGGCTAGCTCCGGGTTGGGTTCAGTGGTGGCTGTTTGGGTGTGTATGAGAGTCAAAGGTTTTTACCTGATAACAGGTAAAAAATTATAAGAGCATTGTAAATGGCTTCTTAGACTTGGCAATAAAATTCATTAATTTTCAATTCATTTAATCCATTCATATTAAACTAGTCCAACTCATCTAATTAAAATAATATATTTTATTGTATTGGATCTAATGGATTAAATTTCGTTATAAATAGTTAATAATCCAACCAAAACATGCATTAGATATTTAATGGATATCTAATTAAAAACTAATCCAATGGATATCCAAAACATTTGTTATTTCATTCTTTAATTAATGAGTACTAAATCCTTGTCAATCTAATTTTTTAGAGAGTGTTTTTTTAGAGCGTGAAAGAAATCTTTTTTAGAGAGATAATAAAATTTTTTAGAGAGAGAAATTTTTTTAAAAGAAGAGAATATTTTTGAGAGAAATTTTTAGAGACACATTTTTTTAAAGAGAGAATAACTTTTTTTTAAAAAGAAAGAAATTTTTTAGACATCAGATTTTTTTTTGGTAAGAGAAATAGACTTTTTAGAATGAAAAAGAAAATTTTTAAAGAGAAAGAAAAATTTTAAAGAAAGAAATATTTTTTAAAGAGAGAATAAAAATTTTTTAAAAAGAAAATAAAAAATTTTAGAGATAATTTTTTTAAATGAATAAATAGAATATTCATTCATTCAATTCGTTAAAATAAATTAACAGATAAATTAAATATTTATTCATTAAATTAAGTCATAAATAAATTAAATAAAATTAAAAAATTTATAATAAATCTTAAATAAATTAATAATTTAATTTTAATCTATTTATTATGATCCAATCTAAAATCAAATCAATCTATATATTTATATGAGAATGTCCATAAATTCTTCCCATGAATGAATGAGTGTGTTGAGTCATCCATTTGTACCAAGAATAAGCTGGTCCCGACATTAACATCGACGTAAGCTTGATTTTTTGATCCAATGGAACTTGATAAATCCCAAAATATTCTTGGATCTTGAAAATCCAATCCTCAACATCTGTGCCATCGAACGCTGGTAGCTCAATCTTCATGCTCTTAATCGGGTCTGAATCAGGAAAAGTAGCAGTCACTCCCATTTATTGTGATCCCGACACAGAGGAACACTAATCCCTTCTCTCCCTAGCTTCACGAAAGAATTCTCGTGATTCCAAAATCAATTCTTGCACCTGTTCCCAAGATTCCTCCATCTTGTTCAATCACTCCTCCATTTTCACCATTCGCGTGCCTTCCGCCATTGATGAATGAAAGCACCAATGATAAGCTCAGGCTTTTCTCGGAAGGCAAGAACTCTCGCGTAAATGGAATACTCCAGAGAAAATGTTCTCCAGCCTTTGATCCTCTTGGATCCTGTTATTACATCAATGAAAAGATACCGATTGTCCTATACAATTAGCTATATATAGCTAGTTTATTACACCACTTTCAGCTAATCACATACAGCAACTATCAGTTACTAATTCAACTAACTGTATTCGTATCAGTATCTGCGCATTGTGCAGGTGCGTAAAACTTTAAAGTAAAAAATAAAGTAAGCTCAAAGATATATGTATGACTAGAGAATCATAAATAAATTAAATATTATTAAAGGAAAAAAAACACAATCATGATCTTTTAAGCATATTAGATTTTGTACTCGAATGATACACAAGTAAATTATAAATTAAATCATAAAAATAAATATAATTTAAATAAAAAATTTATTAAATAAAATATATGTAATAATTCATTAAGAAAAAATATTTATAAGTTTAATTTAAAAATATAAAATATTTTCTTAAAAGATTTCACTCTAATATAAATATTAAAAAATTTAAATATAAAATGTTATAAAACAACTTATATGTCTAAAAAATATTTATAATATACGCAACAAACTTAGTCTTCTAAATGCATAATTTAATTTAATAATTTTATAAAAAATATTTTAATAAATTAACTTTACTTAAAATTACATATAAATTAATTCAATTTATATTCATATAACTCAAAAAGAATAAATCAAGTGATACGCAGCCTAAAACTCAGCCAAAAATGCATTTATGGTTATGGGGAAGGAAAGTTCTCGTATCCTAAGCAAATATAATCTCAAAATTAAAATGTATGACGAAATCTTATAAAATAAAATAAAATAAAAATATTCATGTAAATTTTCATTTTTTGTTACTTTCATTTTATCTCTTTTTTTATTCTATTTGTAGTTTTTGTTCTTTCTTTGCCTATATAATTTTTAGTATTATTTTTTTAAGGAATTTATATCAACATTCTAGCTTATTGAGTTTTAATATTTGAATGTGTGTCATTCACGTGTACATACATATCAGCGCTGTATTGCAAAAAAAAAAAACACACACACACATGGCATATAAATATGAGGATTATTTGATAATGAGTAATTAATATGTTAATTGGTTGAGAAAATTAATTAAATGTACATAAATGACATTCAATTAGGAGGGAAATTTTATTTTTATTTTTTGATTTTTTATTCTTTTATTATTTTGATTTTTTTTAAGCAAAAGGATTAATGTGCAAAAACATTACAATAGGGAAAGACATCCAAATTAGGTTGGCACCTCAAAACCTACCTATCTTCTGCAGCACACCAATAATCTTATTGAAAGAGAAAAAAAAAAGAATACAAAAAAAAACATGGGGGACCAAATCAAAACCCATGAAAAGAAAGAAACAGTCAATTAAATCTAAAATTTGGGAGACCAAACCTATTGCGGTTAGAGTCCTCCTAAATAAAACTAGGTGCAGTATTTTACCAAGTAAAACAATGACTAGAATTGCCATGAGAAGCTAGTTTGTCTGCACAAGAATGACCCTCCCTATAAATGTGAGAAACTCTAAAATCCATCAACTGAGTTAAATAGATACAATCCTTCCATCTATTCTTCAACTTCCAAGGTACCAAGTTAAGATTAGAAAATGCATCCATTACCAATTTGGAGTCACATTCCAACCATAATTTATGCGATCTTCTTTTATAAGCAATTTCAAGTGCAATTATAACTGCTGTAATTTCGGCATGAATAGAGGTAGAGATGCCTAAATAATCTGAGAAACAACCCAAGATCTCACCTCTGCTGCCCCTGAAAATTCCACCACAAGAGACATGACCCGGGTTTCCTCTAGAAGCTCCATCAGAGTTACACTTAGTCCACTCACAAAGAGGAGGATGCCAACAAACTTCAAAGATTTTGGGAGATTTAGAAATATGACCCTCCACTGCAAACAGTTTTAGGATTTTAAAATCATTAATAGAATTTGAGATATAGCCTACTGATAGCTTGCCCGACAGAGAAGAAGCAACTGAAATCAAGTTAATAGCATAATTGAAATAGATAACCTTATTGTGAAACCTTACTTGGTTTCTGCAAAACCAGATAAACCAGAAAGTATGAATGATAGCAGATTTGATGATGTCCTTAATCTGAGAACACCAGTTTCTATTACAAACAGAAAGAGTTGAGACAAGGGATGAAAGATCAATACTACAGTTCAGAATTGCTGAGAGCCAAGACCAGATTTTGGAAGCAAATGTGCATATAAGGAATAGGTGATCCGAGGATTCATCTGACTTACCACATAAGCTACAAATCGAGACAGTAATCACACCTCTCAATCTCACATTCTCATCAGTGGATAGCTTAGTATGTAAGAGTCTCTAAAGCAGAAAAGACTTAGAGGGAGGAATACAAGAATTCCAAATCAATTTACCCCAACTAACTGCCTGCTTATCATGATTAAGATGAATATATGCATCTTTAAAGGTGAGAACACCATTGTCAGTCCCTTTCCAAATCAAACAGTCCACACCAGGATTGAAAGGAATGCGTATATGATTAATTTCAGAAACCAGCAGAGGAAATTTAGCTGCTATGAAAATAAGAATGGACCAAGAATTATCAACAATGAAGTCATTAACTGTAGCTTTTAGAGAGTGCTGCTGAGAGAGAGGAATCTGCATCAAATCAGCTATTGGCTTAGAAAGCCAGATGTCAGTCCAGAAATGGATAGATTCACCATTCCCTAATTGCCAGCAACTCTCATTTTTAACAGTTTGCAAATGATGCCTCAACCTAGGCCAGAGAGAGGACTAGACATAGTGACCAACTGGAGAATTATTCCTGAGAAATCTAGCTCTCAAAATAGCAGCCCAAGGCTTATTTGAAGAAATCATTTCCCAGCTGAGTTTCAACAGAGCTACATTATTAATAGATCTCAAAGACCTTAAGCCTAAACCACCTGCATCAACTGGGGAACAAATCTTATGCCAAGCCACAGTAACTACCTTTTTTTGTAAAGATGTCTCTAGACCAAATAAAGTTCCTAATCCACTTATCCATAGTTTTAAGTAATGAAATGGCTCAGGAGTAAACATGAAAGCTATAAATCAGTATACCATGGATAATGGACTTGGCAAGTTGCACTCTACCCATAATTGAGAGGAGGGAACCTTTCCAAGAAGCTAACTTAGCCTTGATCCTGTCTGCAATGTTCTGTAAATGAATAGTCCTTGGTTTGCCTTGGAAAATAGGAACACCAAGATAGATGAAAGGAAGACTGCCTGCTGAAAAACCAAGAATATTACTAACTTCCATTCTTCTATTAGGAGCCATGGAGCTAACAAAGAATTTACACTTCTCAGTACCTAATTTCTGGCCAGATGCAGCTCCATAATCATTAAATAGATCCATTAAAGATATTAGACTCCTCTTTGTACCTTTGCAGAACACCATGATATCATCAGCATAGAACACATGTGATGGGATAGAAATGCCTTTAGGACCTGTCATTAGCCTTAACTGACCCGAGTCTACCAAAGAAGTTATGCCTCTACTAAGGACATCTTCTGCTAAACAAAAGAGAAGAGGGGAGAGGGGGTCACCCTGCCTCACACCTCTTTTGCAAGAGAAGAAGCCAGAAGGATGACCATTCACAGAGAATGAAAGCTTAGCAGAGTGAAGGATGACCTTAACCCAATTACAAAAACTGGAATGGAAACCAAATGAATGTAACACCTTTATAAGAAAATCCCAATCAATGGTATCAAAGGCTTTTTTTATGTCAAACTTGAGAGTAATATTTCCTCCAAAACACTTATAATCTAGCATATTTACTGCCTCAGAAGTAATACAGATACAATCCTGAATTTGTCTACTTTGAATAAAACCCTTTTGCTGGTCGGAGATGATCTTTGGAGCAATTAAGGCAAGCCTATCAGCCAAGACTTTGGTAATGATTTTAAACTAGAAATTAGACAAAGCAATAGGCCTATAATCTTCAATCATAACAGCTCCCATGAATTTAGGAATGAGCACCATCATGTTAGAATTCAGATTAGGCAGCAACCAAGACTGTTTAAAGAATTGCAGCATAGATTCAAAGACATCCAATTTGATTATTTCCTAGAACTTTTGATAGAAAACACACCAAAACCATCAGGACCTGGGGCACCCAAAGCATGCATTGAGAAAACACCAGACTTAACTTCCTCCATAGATGGTAAATTATTGAGGAAAGCATTGTCTTCCATAGAAACCAAATTAGGAATAACCCTATCAACTAAGTCATTATTAATGCACAAATTCTGAGAAGCATACGAGGAGTTGTAATAGTTTAAAACATGACTTTCTATATCAATTTGGTTATCTAAAATAGAATCACCATGCTTCAGAAGAGTCATTTGCTTAGAAGTATGTCTAACTTTAGCAACTTTATGAAAAAAAAAATGAAGTATTTCTATCACCTTGAACAAACCAATTGATTTTGGCTTGTTCTCTCCAAAATTCTTCTTGGAAATGCAGAGCTTGTTGTAATTCAAATTGAGCCAACAATTCATTTTCATGAAGATTGTCAGAATATCCAAGAATAGAGATCTTATCCTGAATTCTATCAACATATTCTTGAGCCTTATTAACCTTAAGATAGACATCTCTAAAAATCTGCTTATTCCAATTTCTAAGCTCTACCTTTAGATTCCTCAGCTTTTGAGCAAGAATGTACATTGGACAACCAATTATAGGCTTATTTCAGACCTCCTCAACCACTATTTTACAATCAATGTGATCAAACCACATACTAAGAAATTTGAACTGAGAAGGAAATGATGAAGTACCTTTTTTTTGAATCAAGCAGTAAAGGAAAGTGATCAGAGCAATTTCTAGTTAGAGTGCAGCAAGATGAGCTTGTCCAAAAATTGAGCCAATCATCATTACACACAGCTCGATCTAATCTTTTCTCAGTGTGAGCTCTAGATTTTCTCCTATTGGACCAAGTAAATTCAGCTCCCCTAGTGATTTAATGAGTAAGATTTCCATGATCTGACCAAGCTTTGAATTCATCATAAGAGGTTTTAGATGGAAGGCCACCTCCTCTCATTTCATGAGCACCAAGAATCGCATTGAAATCCCCTATAAAGAGCCAAGGACCTAGATTATTGTGTTGCAAATCAGCTAACTCTAACCACAGCTGCCTTCTCAAGATATGAGTAGTACAAGCATAAATAGCAGCAACATGAATTATTTGATTCTTCCAAGAAATTGAAAAAGAAAACTGCTACTACTGAGAGATGGAAATTAGAGCAGGATCCAAGCTATCATGACAAACACCCCAAAGATTTGACATGTGAGAATTTCTATTGTTGACCACAAATAATTTAAGATTAAGCTGCTGCCAAACTGAGTAGGAAACTGATTTGAATTGATAAATGGCTCAGCTAAAAATAGAAATTCCGGCTTTTGAGAGAGATAGAATTTTTTGAGCATCAGTCTAGTATCTAGATTACCCAAACCTCTAGCATTCCAATATTATTTGGGTTATTTATTTGAATGTAAATCTTATTAGTGAAAGAGAGTGAAAAATTAACAAATTAATTAGGGTAAGTTTTGAAATTTAAAAGTTTTGATTATATTATTATTTTAATTATTTGAATTAATTTAAATGGTAATAATATTCATAGAATATAATTTTGATAGAAATTCATAAAAGATAATTTTTTAGAGATTCATATAAGATAATGAATAATAATTAATAAATTAATAGGTTGAGGCAGTTAATTAGTTAAGTGTACATAAAAGGAAAATTCAAATTTGAATTATATTCATTGATGTTACTCTTCTTCTTCTTCCTTCTGTTAGGCATTGATGTATGTCCATGGTGGAATCTCTCTCGAAAACAAGAATTTGGCAATGACAATATGGCAAAATCCTAATGGCAGCTTCACATCCTCCTCTGTCTAAGTTGCTAGATCTTGAACTTGCCATTATTGTCTTTTGTGTCGACTCAGAAAGTTACCTGCAACCTCAACAACATACGTCGTTCAACATCGATTCTCTATGCATAGGTGGTGTCTAGACAAAAAGTGTAATTGCATCAATTCTCTAGACAAAAAAAGTGTAATAATTTTTTTTTTCATTTGTGTTTTTGGAATATTATATATATATTTTAATTTATTTATTAAATAATTTTTATACATGTGACATTTTTTTTTCACATGTCTCATATTACTAGTTCAGATAATATGCGACAAGAAATTTTACATAAGATTACATGTGATAGAGTATTATGTATTTTAGATGTCACACATCAAGCAAGTTATGCATTTATTTACTGACAAAAAAGACACATGGCTATTTTTCAAAGAAGTATCTTCTTATATTGATTGATTAATGATGACAAGTATTATGTATATTTGCCTTAATTTCGCAGCTAAAAGGCTAATGTTCAACTTCTAAAAAAAACATTAGAGATGGATTAAAATACCACAGAAAGCTCAATCTTCCTTTCTTGTTTATTGACTGATAATTTTCTATTCAAATCATAAAGGACTATAATAAACTGGATTAATAATTCAATTCAAGAGACTCATCACCACAATATATCATGTACATGTATGAAATCTTGATCAAGACTTTATGCAATCATAGGCTTAATTTCATCTAGATGAGCTACTTGGAAACTGCATAAATGCCTATTGTATTTTTCATTAAAATAATCTAGTTTAGGCTTAAGGGATATTATTAATCCAATTAGCGGAAATTACACAAAACCCCCATGTTTTACACGCAGTATATCACTCCACTCCCTTAAAGTTTTTTGTCTCATTAAACCCCCCTTGAACTTCGGCTTAAAGGGAAAACGTTATGTTCTCCGTCATCTTTAATGATGCTTAGGTTTCCCTCTCATTTTTGGCAGGCTAGACAATATTTTTGGCATCCTGTTCTTCCTTTCTCCCTTTTCTCTTCAAAAAATAGGGGATTAAGTTACCAGGGCTTTAGGGCAAGATTGAAATAGTTAAGTGTTCAACTTCGGTGGAATCAGAGGTGAGATCTGGCAGTGTGAGGTTGAAGGTGGCTGAGTGCACAAGAAGAAGGGGTTAAATTGTGCTTTTTTGAATTCCTTTTGTAAACATTTTTTGAAACTTAAAAACAGCTTTCTCAAGTATGAAACTTGGATTATCAGAGCTGTTAGTTAGCAAGCAGTAGTCAAAAATATAACAGGGTTCAGAAAACACTTAGAGAATAGTTAGAAAGACTTCTCTTAACCAATTTAAAAAAACTTTTACTGATATAGCCTTGATCATAAAACAGTTTTTACAAACTTATCTAAAAAATGTCAAACATTGATATCCACTTGATCACAGCAGTAGAGACAAAATAGCTGCCCGTACAACTCAATCAACGCATAGTTGATCCCAAAAGCTCATGGAAATAGTTTGACAGAAAATAACAAAGGACACGTTATATCTGGGTGATTAAGCAAATTTGCTGTGAGAAGAGTGTTTAACCATTTTTAAAGCAACTACCAGATTTTTTTTATCCTTTTTTTCTTCTTTCAGCCAAACGAAAAAATAATACCTGTTAAAGAAGTGCGTAGGCGACAGGACTCCAAAAGGAGACCCAACTGCCAAAAGAAAATCACCCCTTTTATTCATGGAAGATGCTGTACTATCCAGCAAGTCCTATGTTACAACCATCAACCAGTTATTCCCATGAGTCTCTATGGATAAACAAAGAATACCAGAAGAAAAAAATCATTCCACGTGTAATCATTAGATTATGTTATAGCTGTTTGCATAAGAAATCCGACTGGAGAAAAATAAAATAAAAGCAGAAAGATACCTTGAAAGATAAAGAAACACTAGGAATGGCGATTCTAGTCATTGATTTGCACACAAGACTTGCACTGCCAGATCCCCCCACTGCCAATCTTCCCTGGCATTTCACGGAAGATTTATCATGCTCCATCCAAAAAGTTTGTTTTTATGCATCATGATCACGGCGATGTTATTCCCAAAGGCAATTTATACCATCAAGAAGAAGAAGAATGAAACTTTAATAAGTTATAACAAGAGGACCAAAAGTGTACAGAAATCAATTTTTCAGATTAAGTGCAATTCCATTAATCAATGAACAAATTGATATTTGCAGTTGCACCAATAATTTTTTTTATAAAAGATATAGGAACATCTCTTTGATAACAACTAAAGTGAATCCAATATATTATTTGATCTAATACAGAAATTACATGATTAATCTAAGCTAATATTCAACCAAAAACATATTATGTCTATTAAACATATTTGTCAAGGCATAACTTTCTAACCATTTCTTTAGTCATAATCGGATAATCCACATTAGAAGTAATTAAAGTTTAAATAATTTATCAAGCACTTTAGAGGGGATATGAAGGAGGAAAAATAATGAGAAAAAAATGCAAATGTGGAAGAAACATGATAAGCTAGGGCCTGAGTTGTGATTGTGGTCGAAAGTACAACCCACCTAGGCTCACTTTTTTTTTTCTCCCATTTTCATCTGTTGACAAACAATCTGCAAACTATTTCACTAAACCAAATTCAGCTTCAGCTTCCCACTATAAGGCTTCAACCTAAAAATTTGAGCATATGAAAATATGTTTTACTTTTACCAGACACCTCGAGACATTGAAGAACTCTTGTAAGCCATTTCTAAGCTTAACTAAGTGATCTTTTTGTAGTCCACTAAAGATGAATGTTTCAATAAAATTCAGCTAATACCTGAAGTCATGATTATCATTCTTTGATCTCATGGCCTAGAACAATAATTCAGATTATGGTGCCTTCAGGCTAGCAGACCAACGAGCAAAACTTTCCAGGTGTTGAAATTGACTGTTTTCTCCCAGAAGCAACATACGTACACATGCTACAATTTAATTCCGGAGTTTAACTATTTTATACAAGTCATAATATCAAATTTATGAGTGCAGAGATGCACTTTTCTTAAGGCATTTGAATCATACTTCCTGTGTCGTTATTGAACAGGGATGTCTCTCAGTGTACAAATTTTGTAAACAAAACTAATTTATAGCTGAAGGAGAAAACACATTTATAAAGAACAAACAGGGCTAACCTGAGTTTGAAAAAATTCTTTAGAAGGTTGAGAATCATTACTGTAAGATGCCAAAGACCAACCAACCTCGCACTCATGCTCTGGTGAGCCAAAAGATGCTTTGATAAGTTTTAGTATTTGTATTTAACAGAGTTAGTTATTGATAGTTAATTATGAGAGTCAATGAGTTAGTTAATGTTAGTAACTCACAGTTAGTTAGTCAGTTAGTTATTGTTAGTTACTATTAGCAAGTTACTTGTAGCAATGTTAGTTAGTTAGATATAGAACATCACAACTATAAATAGTTGTTCTCTGTAATTCGTTTTTGACTTCACTTTTCAATCAATTCTCAAAAGTTCAAATCTCAATATGGTGTCAGTAGGAAACTAATTCCCTGCAAACTCTTCGATCTTCTTCTTTCTTCATCACAAAATTTCTTGTTTCTAGCTTGATTATCATGGCACGTTTTCATTCTAGCATTGATGATTCTTCAAATCCCTTCTTCATTCATCTTTCTGATTCTCCTGGCTTGATCTTGATCTCTCAGCCACTCACAGGAGAGAACTATAATTCATGAAGTAGATCCATGAAAATGGCATTGAATGCCAAGAACAAATTTGGCTTTGTTGATGGCACAATTTCCAAACCTACTGACGAAGAGTTTCAAATTCTTTCTTCCTGGGAATGTAACAACAACATTGTTAGTTCTTGGTTGCTTAATTCAGTATCAAAGGAGCTTGTAGCAAGCATTATATATGTTGATTCTGCAACAGCAATTTGGATGGATTTAAAAGATCGTTTCCAGCATAAGAATGCTCCAAGGATTTATCAGCTAAAGAAAGATTTAATCAATCTTCAACAAAGATCTATAACCGTAAATCAATATTTCACCAAGCTGAAGGGAATTTAGGAGGAACTCAATGATTTTTGCCCAAATTGTAACTGCACATGCGGTGGTGCTCGGTCTCTACTAGATCATACTCGGTAAGAATATGTTCTAGTTTTTCTCATGAGATTAAATGATGCTCATACTCAGGCCCGTAGTCAAATTCTGTTGATGGATTCTTTGCCATCTATTACCAAAGTATATTCATTGATTGTTCAAGATGAGAGGCAGCAAGATATTGGAATTGCATTTTCTCAAAATCCTGATTCTCAGGTTATTTTTGCTGTAAAATCAACAACTTCCAAGAATGCAAATTCCAGATAAAAAACTGGTAAAAAGGATTGTCCTACTTATACTTATTGTGCCTTGATAGGTCACACAATGGATAAATGTTTCCGTATTCATGGTTATCCACCTGGATACAAATTCAAGAAGTCCTTAAGTTCTTCAACTATTGTGCATCAAGTCACAGATTCTGCAGCATCTTCTCAAGATGTTTCTTCTATGCTAACTATAATATAATATAAACAATTGATCTCATTATTGTCATCCCAAATGTCTCAAGCTGCAAAACCAATTGTTGATCCAAATGTTTAAGACAATTCTGAGGGTATGGTACTATTCTCCTTGCCATATTCTTTTTCTGTTGTTTTTGATTTTTCTCAATCTTGGATTCTGGATTTTAGAGTAACAAGTCATATAGCTTGTTCTCTAAACAATTTCACCAATCATACTACTATGTCTAATTCATTTGTTACTCTGCTTGATAAATCCACTGCCTCTATACATTCAATAGGATCAGTTAGTTTTAGTCCTAACTTTGTTCTACATAATGTCCTATATATTCCATCTTTTCATGTCAACCTTATTTCTGTCAGTGCTTTACTGGATCATTCCAGCTTACCAGTTAGCTTCACAAATACTTCTTTTATCATACAGGACAACAGTCTCTCGAAAATGATTGGCAATGGTGATTTGGTTCAAGGACTATATGTATACAAGCCTAACCTAACCACACTTCTAGAATCTATTGCTTCTGTTTCTGTTGAAAATAAAGGCATTCATAGTTTAGTTTCAATTCCTGTTGTAAATAAAGTTGATGTGGTGTGGATTGTGATTAAAAATTAATATTAAAAACAGTTGTCAAGTTCTACCAAAAATATAAAAACCTTGCAATCAGTTGTAGTAAGCAAGGGTCGATCCATAGAGAACCAATTCAATTGACACTATCAATCCAATTCCTAAATTAAACTCTGATGAAAAATAAACAGTAAAAGTAAAAGGGGGGTTTTGTTAATTAAAACTAACAAAAGAAATTAAACTTAAACCAAAATAGTAAGCATAAATTGAATTATCAAGTTAAATATATTGGTTAAGAGATGGAATCCACCACTAGATTTATATGATTATGCTAACTTACATACTCTTTATACCAACATGATCAATTATGTTCTTATGTGATTGTGAGATAAATCCCTTGTTTTCGTAAAGTTTTGCTTAATTCAGCAACCGCTCAAATCAAACTCTAACCATTAGCTATTTGTAAAGCAACCGCTCTTACACTTACCTAATGATTGCATTAAGAATTAGAAAACTAATCACACTAAGATTTAATCACACACCGAAATTAAATTACTTAGATCATATGTTTCACTAGTTTTACCACCACAACCGCGCATAGCAATCTTAGTTTTACCACTCTTGAAATTTGGCAAGAATATAAAGACCTTTATATTGATTTAAGAATAGAAACATATTAATAAAAACATAACTGTATTGATATATATAAAGAAATATGCAAGATTCACATAATCAAAATTAGATTTTCATCTTCCCTTAACCAATCAAGAAGTTTAGCCACACATAGCAAATTCAAAAACAGAAGAAGAATTAAAGAAAGACA
The DNA here is from genome assembly GCA_029884595.1 of Ormosia semicastrata. Classification (NCBI taxonomy): domain Eukaryota; kingdom Viridiplantae; phylum Streptophyta; class Magnoliopsida; order Fabales; family Fabaceae; genus Ormosia; species Ormosia semicastrata. Next base: position 46,829,484 of record JAQQTO010000057.1, on the reverse strand, counting down.
TTGTTCAGAACAAAAGAAGAAAAGAAAACTAAAGATCAAACTAGTTTTCAAGGATCAAGGTTGATTAATCTCCAATTGCTCGAACTCGAGACTCCAATCTTTGATCGAATCTTCCTCTTTCTTGGTCTTTGTGTTTCCCTCAGTTCCCTTGACGGCTCTCTTTGTCTAGACCTCCTTTAGGGGCTTTAAGCAACCCTATTTATAGATTTGGATACCTAATTTCTTAATAGAATTCGAATTTAACTTTAAGCAACCCTATCAGTTTTTGGATACCTGTGTCTGAATCTGGTGACAAAATTCTAACTAATTTCAAAGTCAGAGAAGAACACAGCCCAACCCGTGTCATATGACACGGGCCGTGTTGTCGATCAAGGCTAAAAACTGATTTTTCTTGTGAAGTCAGAGACATACACGGCCTATCCCGTGTCATTTGACACGGGCCGTGTTAGTCCAAAAATTCCAGTCTTCATAGTCAGAAGAGTACACGGCCTACCCCGTGTCATTTGACACGGGTTGTGTTGATCACTTCCTTCAAATGTGACCTTGATTCTTCATAAATGCCCTTCTTCCTTTGCTTCTAAGGGTAAAACTGATCTTCTTAAGTATTCATCTCTCTCCTCAAATGGTCATCAAGCTTGGTTTGATGCTAATAGACTCAAACACTCTAAGATCTCCTGAAAGGTATAATTCATTTATGAGTGTTTATAACCACATTTAAGCATAGTTTCACAATAAACATCCAATTAAGCTCTAAATCAGAAACTTAGCCAAATGTCAACAATTGAGCACATATGGAGTCCAATTAGATCTAACAAAAGCCTTTCAAATTATTGAAATTATCAACAGATCAAATACCCCCATACTTAACCTTTTGCACTCCTGGCCAAAACATAAGACCAAACCAAGGAGCAGGGAAAACAAAACAAATTCAAAACCTAATAATTTAAAGAACTCAATTTTCAATGATATTCAAGAGAGGCAAAAGTTTATAAGCAAGAAGAGTAAGAAAAGATTCAAGGGATCAAAACATTCAAGAGATAAAAATTCTTCACATTTCCAACCAACATACAAGGTATCTTCAATCTGAAAAACATGAATTAAGAATAAAAGATCCTCACATGATACATTCTCAATCTCTTAAGTGTTTACAAGGTAAGTATTTCACTCAATTCAGCTCATGAAAAATGCACTACCATAAGCTTGCTTGTCTTCTACTTCTCCACTACTCAAACACATGCACACGCAAATCAAGAGAACTTTATTTAAGGTTGTAATGGGGCCAAGGTAAAGGAAAGAAATAATATGGGTATGGTAAGATGAGCACCTAAGAGAATAAAAGAACATTGGGGATAAACTCAATTGACAAACATGAAATTTTTATCTCCTCAAATCTATATAATGCACATTCTCTTTACATATTTCTTTCCTTTTTCTTTTACAACCTTTCTTGAATTTTTTTCTCTCTTTTTTTTGCAATTATTTTTTCTTTTCACCAACACCTTGCATATTACACATCAACTTGCACAACCCCCACATTTGTCCTATTAAATACTTGCAAGCAAAAGAGTTCCTCCAATGAAAATAAACCAATGCTCTCTCATTCCCTAAGGTAAGGTAAAATCATGGTTTTTCACATAAGGTATATAATGAGGTAAGACAAAGAATAGGCAAATAGGCTGAAGGGGTTAATCAAAGGAAAATAATGCAAGGTTGGCTATTTGGCCAAAGTAGTTAATCACAAAAGAATGCCTCAATCATGTTCATGTATGCAAGTGAAAATGTAGCCTAAAAAAGAATCAAAGCAAGTTCTAGAGTGATCAATATGACATGAGTAAAAATCACACAAGAAAGAAGAGAATGACATAAATGCTAAATCCATCCATCAAAAGGCTCAAAATCTCACCAGGTATGCAGCTATCAAACTTAATTCATCAATCAAACATCCAAAACCAAGCATGCCAAATTCAAGATGAAAGAAGAAATTTATAAATCATAACCTTGAATTTCAATTGCTTCAAACTCATAAACTTCATAAATCTCAAAACATCATTGGAAATCAAATAAAAACACACAATTTTTTTTTTTGGTTTTTTAACAGAATTAAAATGCAGAAAATGCAAAACAAAAATTAAAAATAGAAAAACAAAGTAAAATCCTCCCCCACACTTAAATTCTACATTGTCCTCAATGTAAAGCTCAAAAGAGAAATATCATCCATCAAAATCATCAATTAATGAAGGACAAGTAAAATAAAATGGAGGGAAAGAAAAGAAACATCTTTATCCAATGAGGAAGCTTCCACCAGGGTCTCATGGGCCTTCCTTAATTTCTTTGGCTCCACCACTGAATTGTAGCATGTTTACTTCATCAACTCTATTGACATTGTCTATGGTGGACCATGATCCAAAAGTAAAATCTACCACAGTAGTGACCGTCATCCGGTGCTCTTTTTCCTTTTTTGAAAATTTTGCAATGGGCTTCAACTCCATCTCCCTTTGTGTCTTAGATTCTATAACTGTGTCATGAGCATTGTTGATAGATCCTTCAATACCATTAGTAGCTGCATAAGCATAATCATTAGCTCTCAAGTATGCAGAAATCTCAGCACAAATAACACATATCATATCACTATCACAATCAGTACATGAGTAGCAATGGATAGAATCATTAAAACTAATTAAATCAGAAAATTCAGCACACAATTCATTATCAGTTTCCTCAACTAAATCAGTAAGTAAATCAATATGAAAAATAGAATTCTCCTCCATGGGATGCTTCATAGCATCAAAAATATTAAACTGAACAATCAAGTCTCCAAACTCCATGGATAGAGTTCCTGCATGCACATCTATTTTGGTCCTCGCTGTTTTAAGGAATGACCTTCCTAAAATGAGTGGAGCCTTGCTAGATGGCGACTCCCCCTCCATCTCCAGAATATAAAAATCTGCAGGAAAGATCAGCTCATCAACCTTTATCAATACATCCTTAATCAACCCGGCTGGATACGCATTGCTTCTATTAGCCAACTGAATCACAACATCTGTAGAATACAAAGGGCCAAGTCTAAGAAAGTTAAAAACAGACATAGGCATTACATTAATAGAAGAACCCAAATCTAGCATGGCATGCTCAATTTTGTAATTGCCTATAACACACAGAATTGTAAAAGTCCCTAGATCTTTGCATTTCTGAGGCATAGGCTAGATGAGAGTTGAAACATTTTGGCCCATACCGATTTTCTCATTACTCTTCAGCCTCCTCCTCTGGGCGTATACTTCCTTAAGAAACTTGACATATTTTGGGATTTGCTTGATTGCATCCAGCAATGGAATATTGACTTCCATTTTCCTGAAAGTCTCAAGAAGATCGCTATCCTTTTCATCCTCAACTTTCTTGCTTTTAACCAACCTACTAGGGAATGGAGCTTTAGTGACATACTTAGGATGGAGTTCAGGAATATTCAACTTGGGGGCTTTGGAGTTTTGCCCCTCCTCATTTACCTCATTTGCCTTTTGATCCTTGTCATGAATGGCTTGTGGGGGAGGTGGAGGTTCGTCTAACCTCTTCCCACTTCACAATATGATAGCACTAATATTTTCTCTTAGATTCACTTCCGGTTGTGAAGGGAGTTTCCCAAAAAGTTGGCTCTGAACTTTATTAATTTCAGTGGCTAACTACCCCACTTGGTTCTGCAAGTTACTGATGGTGGCCTGATCTGTCGATTATTTTCATATTTTAAATGCCTTATGATTGATTTAATTGGACTCCATATGTGCTCAATTGTTGACATTTAGCTAAGTTTCTGATTTAGAGTTGTCTTTGGATGTTTATTGTGAAACTATGCTAAATGTCGTTATAAACACTCATAAATGAATTATGCTTTTCAGGATATCTTTGAGTGTTTGAGTCCATTAGCATCAAACCAAGCTTGATGGCCATTTGAGGAGAGAGATGATACTTAAGAAGATCAGTTTTACCCTCATAAGCAAAGGAAGAAGGGCATTCATGAAGAATCAAGGCTGGATTAGAAGAAAATGATCAACACGGCCCGTGTCAAATGACACGGGTAGGCCGTGTATTATTCTGAGTTTGAAGACTAGAAGATTTTGAAGAACACGGCCCGTGTCCAATGACATGGGGTAGGCCGTGTACTTCTCTGACTTCACAAGGGAATTCAAGCCTTGACCGATAACACGGGCCGTGTGATATGACACGGGGTGGGCCGTGTTCTTCTCTGACTTTGGAATAGCTAGAGATTTGACATCAGAATCAGACACGGGTTGGGCCGTGTAACATGACACGGCCCGTGTCGTCGCACCAAAAAGTTAAATTCATATTTTGATGTTAAATTAGGTATCCAAACCTATAAATAGGGTTGCTTAGAGTCCTTAAAAAAAGTCTGGGCTGGGAGCAGCCAAGGGGCTGAAGAGGATTCAAAGAACAAGAGAGAGGAGGATTGGATCGAAGATTGGAGTCTCGGGTTCGAGCAATCGGAGATCGATCATCCCCGACCTTTGGAAACTAGTTTGATCTTCAGTTTTATTTTGCACTTTCATTCTGAACTATGTTTTTCTTCTGTTTTTCTTCTGTTTTTGAATTTGCCATGTGTGGCTAGTTTTCTTATTTGGTTAAGGGAAGATGAAACCCTAGTTTTGATTATGTGAATCTTGTATATTTCTTTATATCAATACAGTTATGTTTTTATTCATATATTTCTGAATCTATTGTTGGTATGAAGGTTTTTATACTTGTTCCCACTTTCAAAGTGGTAGATCTAGGTTTATTATGCGCGGTTGCGGTAGTAAATCTAGCAGAATGTATGATGTTCATGTGGGTATAATTATCTTTATGCTATTTACTAATTATAAAAGTGGTAAATCTGGATATATTATCTTGCCTTGCGGTAATAGATCTAGTGAAATATATGTTCTAAGTAATTTAATCCCGGTGTGTGATTAGATCTTAGTGTGTTTGATTTTCTAAATCTTAATGCAATTGTTGGATAGTTGTAAGAGCGGTTGCTTTATAACTAATCAATGATTAGGAGTTGATTTGAGCGGTTGCTAAATTGACCAACACTTAAGGAAAACAAGGAATTTATCTCACAATCACATAAGAACATAATTGATCATGTTGGTATAAAGAGTATGTAAGTTAGCATAATCATATAAATCTAGTGGTGGACTCCATCTCTTAACCAATATCTTTAACTTGATAATTCAATTTGTGTTTACTGCTTTGGTTTAAGTTTAATTTCTTTTATTAGTTTTAATTAACAAAACCCCCTTTTAATTTTACTGTTTATTTTTCATCAGAGTTTAATTTAGGAATTGGATTGATAGTGTTAATTGAATTAGTTCTCTGTGGATCGACCCTTGCTTACTACAATTAGTTGCAAGGTTTTTATATTTTTGGTGGAACTTGGCAACTATTTTTAATATTAATTTTTAATCGTATTCCACACCACACCATGGCCCTTGTTTCTTGTTGAAACTGAATGTTAGGTCATTTGTCTCATCAACTCTTCCAATGAGGGCTCAGGTTGCCTAAGAGCTTGAGCTTGTTGTTGCCTCTGAGGAAAAGGTGCTTGCCTTTGCTGAAACCCTGGAGGTCCATAAGCTTGAGGTTGAGCTTGGGGCTGCTTTGCATAGCTAAAGTTAGGATGATCTCTCCACCCCGGATTATATGTGTTGGAGTAGGGGTTGTAATTCTTAGAAGGTCCATCATATCCCCCTACTATTTTTACCTCGCAAGTGTGTCCTCGTGTAAGGTTGGACACATATCAGTGGGATGGCCAGGAGAACAACAAATCCCACAAGCATGTACTGGTACTTTCCTATTATCCATTAATTTATGAATCATGGCAGTCAACTGAATCATTTATTGCTGCAAACTAGTTGTTTCGGCCTCTTTAACAGCTCTCACTCCAGTGTCATTCCTGGCAAAGAATTGTTGAGTGTTAGCAGCCATCCTTGAGATCAAATTCCTAGCTTCTTAGGGAGTCTTGTCAACCAAAGCTCCTCTACTAGTAGCATCTATCATGTTGCGGTCCATAACTAGTAAACCTTCATAGAAATACTGGATCAGAAGTTGCTCACTGATTTGATGTTGAGGGCAACTAGGACACAGTCTCTTGAACCTCTCCCAGTAATCATGAATTGATTCCCCATGCCTCTGTTGGATGCCGCAGATTTCTTTTCTGATGGTTGCGACCTTTAAAGCAGGGAAATATCTATCTAGGAAAGCCTGAGCCATGCCCTGCCATGTCTGAATGGATCCGGGTGGCAAGTAGTATAGCCACTCATTTGCAGAATCTTTCAATGAGAATGGGAAAGCTCTAAGCTTGACTTGTTCTACTAAAATTCCTGCAAGCTTTATGCTAGAACAAATCACATGTATCTCTTTCAAATGCTTGTTAGGGTCCTCCTTGGCTAATCCATTGAAGGATAGTAAAAGATGGCTTAGGCCGGATTTCAGCTCAAATGCCCCTTCATTTTCAGGAATCTCTATGCACAGACGTTGTTGGTCCAAGTCTAAAGCACCCAATACCCTTAGAGTAGATTCTGCCATCGCCACTTCTTCAGATATTTCAGAAGATATCTCAGAACTGGATAAATCTATATGGCGAACAGCTTCGACGTCAACAGGTGTAAATCAAGGAGGAAACTGTGAACTGACTTGTTCAAAGTAGTGCCTTAAATTTCTCAAGTGCTCGTTCACTTCTCCACTGGACATGAACACCTACAAGGCACTAAAAAAAAGAATCAAAAATTAAAAATAAAAACAGAAAACAAAGTAAAAATAGGAAATAAATCAATAGCGTAATTGAAAAATTGGTTCCCCGGCAACGGCGCAAAAATTTGGTGTGATGTGGATTGTGATTAAAAATTAATATTAAAAACAGTTGCCAAGTTCCACAAAAAATATAAAAACTTTGCAACCAATTGCAGTAAGCAAGGGTCGATCCACAGAGAACCAATTCAATTGACACTATCAATCCAATTCCTAAATTAAACTCTGATGAAAAATAAATAGTAAAAGTAAAAGGGGGGTTTTATTAATTAAAACTAACAAAAGAAATTAAACTTAAACCAAAACAGTAAGCACAAATTGAATTATCAAGTTAAAGATATTGGTTAAGAGATGGAATCCACCACTAGATTTATATGATTATGCTAACTTACATATTCTTTATACCAGCATGATCAATTATGCTCTATGTGATTGTGAGATAAATCCCTTATTTTTTTTAAGTTTTGCTTAATTCAGCAGCCACTCAAATCAAACTCTAACCATTAGTTATTTGTAAAGCCCACTCTTACACCTACCTAATGATTGCATTAAGAATTAGAAAACTAATCGCACTAAGATCTAATCACACACCGGAATTAAATTACTTAGATCATATGTTTCACTAGTTTTACCACCACAACCGCGCATAGCAATCTTAGTTTTACCACTCTTGAAATTTGGCAAGAATATAAAGACTTTTATATTGATTTAAGAACATAAACATATGAATAAAAATATAACTGTATTGATATAAAGAAATATGCAAGATTCACATAATCAAAACTAGAGTTTCATCTTCCCTTAACCAATCAAGAAGTTTAGTCATACATGACAAATTCAAAAACAGAAGAAGAATTAAAGAAAGACATTGTTCAGAACAAAAGAAGAAAAGAAAACTAAAGATCAAACTAGTTTCCAAGGATCAAGGTTGATTGATCTCCAATTGCTCGAACCCGAGACTCCAATCTTTGATCGAATCTTCCTCTTTCTTGGTCTTTGTGTTTCCCTCAGCTCCCTTGACGGCTCTCTCTGTCCAGACCTCCTTTAGGGGCTTTAAGCAACCATATTTATAGGTTTGAATACCTAATTTCTTAATAGAATTCAAATTGAACTTTCTGATGCGACGACATGAGCCGTGTCATATGACACGGGCCGTGTTATTGATCAAGGCTGAAAACTGATTTTCCTTGTGAAGTCAGAGACGTATACGTCCTACCCCGTGTCATTTGACACGAGCCGTGTTAGTCCAAAAATTCCAGTCTTCATAGTCAGAGAAGTACACAGCCTACCCCGTGTCATTTGACACGGGTCGTGTTGATCACTTCCTTCAAATGCGACCTTGATTCTTCATAAATGCCCTTCTTCCTTTGCTTCCAAGGATAAAACCGATCTTCTTAAGTATTCATCTCTCTCCTCAAATGGTCATCAAGCTTGGTTTGATGCTAATGGACTCAAACACTCCAAGATCTCTTGAAAAGCATAATTCATTTATGAGTGTTTATAACCACATTTAAGCATAGTTTCACAATAAACATTCAATTAAGCTCTAAATCAGAAACTTAGCTAAATGTCAATAATTGAGCACATATAGAGTCCAATTAGATCAAACAAAAGCCTTTCAAATTATTGAAATTATCAACAGATCAAAAGTACATGCTGATATTTGCATGCTAGACTAGGACACATTTCTCCTAAATGTTTGCAAATTCTGAACAATAAGTTCAAATTTTCAATACCTAGTTCCTATTCTAGTAATAATTGTGATATATGTCCTTTATCAAAACAGAAAAGATTGACTTTCATTTCTAATAATCACTTTGTTGTCTTACCTTTTGATTTGGTACATTGTGACATTTTGGGACCTTACCATACTTCAACCTATAATGAGAAGAGGTATTTTCTCACCTTGGTAGATGACAACACTATATTCACTTGGATATATTTGATGAAGAACAAATTTGAGGCACTAACTCTAGTTCAACAGTTTTTCACTCTGGTTGAAACTCAGTTTCACACAGCCATTAAGCAACTCAGATTAGACAATGTTAAAGAGTTACAATTAGCTAATTTTTTGGCAACCAAAGGCACACTGCATCAGTTCAGTTGCGTTGAGAGACCTCAACAAAATGTTGTGGTTGAAAAGAAACACTAGCATTTATTGAATGTTGCAAGGGCTTTATACTTTCTATCCAGAGTTCCAATAGGTTTTTGGGGTGACTGTTTGCAGACTGCTTATTTTCTGGTTAATAGAACTCCAACTCCACTATTACAACAACAAAGTCCATATCAATTGCTATTCAAAAAAGAGCCAAACTACACAGATTTTAGGGTTTTTGGTTGTTTAGCATTTGCATCTACTCTTCTATCTACAAGAGACAAATTCACACTAAGAGTTGTCCCATCAATTTTTATAGGCTATCCACTCAGGTACAAAGGTTACAAGTTATACAATATTCAAACCAAAAAAAAATTTGTGTCCAGGGATGTAGTTTTTCGTGAATTTACTTTCACACTCCACACCTTATCATCACATGCTTCTACAATTTATCCTTTTCTAGATGTAGTCAATCCATTACCATTTCCTGACATGGTTTCATTTCCTGCACCACATGATCACACAGAACCTATCCAAAGTGAATTGGTTATCCAAAGTGAAACTCGTAATACTCCTGCCATCATCTCATTCTTCTCCACTTATTAGAAAATCTTCTAGATCATCTAGACCACCCTCATATCTTCAACAGTACCACTGCAATGCTATTTCTCCATATCCTATAGTCAATTACATGTCATATGACAGGCTTTCCACTAATTACTAACAATTTGCTCTTCAAATTTCAAGTGTTTATGAACCATAGTTTTACCATCAAACTACCAAATACCCTAAATGGCAGAAAGCTGTGCAAGAAGAGATTTCTGCTATGGAAGCAAATCATACTTAGGATGTTGTTCTTCTTCCAAAAGGCAAGTATACTATTGCCTGCACATGGATTTACAAGGTTAAAAGGAAAGGTGATGACAGTGTTGATAGGCTAAATGCCAGATTAGTGGCTAAAGGTTATACTCAATAGGTTGGAGTGGATTTTTTAGACACTTTTTCACCAATGGCAAAATTAACCACTGTCAGGGTGTTGTTGACCTTGGCTACTATGAAAGGTTAGCAATTACTCTAACTTGATATTAATAATGTTTTTCTTAATGATGATTTGTTTGAAGAAGTGTTTATGGAATTGCCACTTGAATACAAGGTGGAGGGGGAGCATATGACTTGCAAACTCAATAGGTCCATTTATAGTCTAAGACAAGCTTCTAGATAATGATTCAACAAATTTTCTTCTGCCCTACTAACTCATGGTTTCAAGCAGTCAAAATCATATTACGCGTTATTCACCACTGGTTCAGGACATTCCTTTGTAGCATTGTTGGTTTATGTAGATGATGTAATCATAGCTAGCAAAAATCCAGCTGCTATTGATCAAGTTAAGAGCATCTTGCAGCAGCTATTCAAATTAAAAATTCTTGGAAATCTGAAATATTTCCGAGAATTGGAAATTGCCAAGTCTAAACAAGGTATTTGCTTATCCCAAAGGAATTATACCTTAACACTTCTCAAGGACACAAGATTCCTGGACTGCAAGCCAGCCTCATTGCCTATGGATCCTAATCTTAAATTGAGTTCTACTGATGGTGATTTATTACCTTATGACTCTCAATATAGACGATTAATTAGTAGGCTATTGTATTTGACCATTTCCAAGCCTGATATATGCTATGCTATAAACAAGCTTAGTCAATTCATGGCTGCCCCTAGAGTTCCTCATTTAGATGCAGTCCATCATTTGTTGAGGTATTTGAAATCTGCTTCAGGTCAGGGGTTATTTTTTTCATCAACTTTTTTTTACACCTCAAAGCATATGCAGATGTTGATTGGGAAAATTGTATTGACACAATAAGGTCAACTACTAGCCATTGTGTTTTCTTGGGAGATTCCTTGATCTCATGGAAGTCAAAGAAGCAACACACAGTGTCACGATCTTCCACAGAGGCAGAATATAGAGCCTTGGCAAGTGTCACTAGTGAGGTCACTTGGATCACTTCTCTGCTACATGATTTTGAAATAATCATTGGTCCAACTCTTGTTTTTCTTGACAGTCAAGATGTTATTCATCTTGCTTCCAATCCTTCTTTTTATGAAAGATCTAAACACATTGAAATTGATTGTCATTTTGTTTGTGAGAAAGTAAATGATGGCTTGGTTCGCTTGGTCCATGTGAAATCTGCTCATCAAATTGCATATATCCTTACTAAACTAGGACCAACACCTTTGTTCAAGTCCTTATTATACAAGATGGGAATCATTGACATTTACTTCCCACCTTAAGGAGGAGTTTTAGTATTTGTATTTAACAGAGTTAGTTATTGATAGGTAGTTATTAGAGTCAATAAGTTAGTTACTATTAGTAACTAACAATTAGTTAGTTAGTTATTATTAGTTACTGTTAGCAAGTTAGTTGTAGCAATTTAGTTAGTTAGATGTAATTTGTTTCTGACTTCACTTTTCAATCAATTTTCAAAAGTTCAAATCTCAATAATAAGTGACTGGAAACAAAGGGCTGAAGCAGGAATATCAACCTGCATAATGCATAAATCTGATTAGCATTGAACCGACAAATAATGATTAAAAAAAGTATTAAAAAAACTAGCATGTTAATAAATAAATGTTACAAATTATGAATAACAAACCATTAAATTTAGCTATAGAGGCCATTATATGAGCCATAACACAAAATTCTCGTCCAAAAACATATGATGCTATGAACTGAAAGTTCACGATTATATTTCTAAGAAATTGAATGGCTGTGTCAAATACTTAGAAGAAATCAAGAGAAAAATCATACACAATCCAGACACTATGTCAGGAATTAAATGACATTAGACTAAACTAGTCATGTACCTTAATGAGTCTTACTAAATAAACACATTTACAGTGATAAACATGTCATAAAACTGAATCAGTTAATTAAAATTATAGAGTACGAGGTGCACCACATCATTAATTGTCAAGATAATAAGAAACAACGTAAAAAAAGTTAAAAATGGCTACTAGTGACAAAAGCTGTGCCACAAGCCAACAAGGAGTTCCTTGATTTGATTTTTCATTGGTTTTCTCTATCATAATATCAATTTGAACACCAGAAATCAACTCAGGTCTACCCTGAAAAGCATAAAATAGAAATTTAAAACACATTGCACAAAGCAAAGAAAGTAAGGGAATTTTAGTACGAAACCTATGAGCACCAACCTAAGGAACATTGTGTCTCTGTTGTGGGGTTAGAAAAGGCTCAACAATTGATGCAATTGTCACAATCGATACCTTAACCTCAGAGTTGTCACCATAGAGATGCCTGGCTACTTGAGTGTCACTAAGGGTATCAAGTACAAGCATCCCTGAAGCTGAAATAGTTGTTTCTCCATATCTACACATACACATAGACATACCCAGAAGAAGAAAACCCATAAATACAAAAACAAAACTTTGAGAAACAAAGATAGTTGATTGATTACGCATAGGTTTGAGGAAGGAACTAACCGATATTGATGAAAGACGTGTCTTCTCATCTTCATCCCTTTTGGTCCTAAAAGAAATGGGGGAAATAGAAATTACAATCTGAATGACCCGTGATTATATACATGGTGGTATACACAACATAGTATTGGGTTTGTCCATAGAGAGAGAAAGACTCATAGGCTAAGACAAAAATTTAGACAATTCAATGGCGATTTCTGTCATTGTCAGGAATTACCAGATTAGAAGAGTTCTGATGGATCAAGGAAGCTCTGCTGACATACTATACATGTCCTCTTTTCGAAGACTTCAAATTCCAGAAGACATCTTAACCCCTTTTAATGGAAGCTTGATCAGATTTTCTAGAGAATACGTGAGTGTAAAAAGGTACATTGAGCTCCGAATAACTTTCAGAACGGACTCCTTGCTCAAAAGTATCCCAGTAAAGTACTTGGTCATCGATTACCATACTCCTTACAATGCAATTCTTGGGAGACCGTCACTTAATGCTCTCGATGTTTGTAATCTTAACATCTCACCTAACAATGAAGTTTCTCGTTTCAAAGGATAAGGTAGGAGTGGTACATGCCAATCAAAATGAGGCAAGAATTCGCTACAATGAGAATTTGAAGCTAAAACCTAGAAACACGGTCAATCTCAAAAATTAAACCATAAAGCGATCGTTCCATGACGTCAACCTGATCGAACTTGATCCAATGGGTGACGTTCAAGATCGACCTCAGCTGACTGATGAATTACAGCCTGTCTCTTTGGGCCCAAAACCCAACCAAATAACTCACATTAGGGCCCATTTACCGACCAATGTCAAACAAGAATTGGAAGAACTTTTGAAAAGAAACTTGAATTTGTTCGCCTAGACTGCTGCTGACATGACAAGGATTGATCCCGAGTTCATCTCGCATAAGTTGTCTTTAGATACTAAAGCAAATCTGGTCGCCCAAAAAAAAAATGAAGTTGGGTGCAAAAAGACAGAAAGTTGTGGTAGAGGAGACCAAGAAACTCCTAGAAGTCGGATTCATTAGAGAGGTGGAATACACGACTTGGCTATCCAATGTAGTAATGGCAAAGAAATCATCGAGAAAATGGAGAATGTGTACAGACTTCACAAGCCTTAACAAGGCGTGTTTGAAAGATTCCTACCCGCTTCCTAGCATAGATAGATTGGTCAACAGAGCATCTGGCTACCAATTTCTCAGTTTCATGGATGTGTATTTCGAATACAATTAGATCCATGTGCATCCAGATGATGAGGAGAAGATTACTTTCATTACTAAGTTTGGAAATTTATGCTATAGGGTAATAGGTTTTGGTATGAAGAATGTTGGTACAGCCTGTCAGAGATTAATGAACAATGTGTTCGAAGAGCATATCGGTCAGAATATTGAAGTTTATGTATATGACATGGTAACCAAAACACCAGTAAATGGAAACCATCGTTCAAACTTAGCAGAAATCTTCACTTAGCTCAGAAAGCATAATATGAGACTTAATATGGAGAAGTGTGCTTTTGGTGTCCAGGCTAGAAAATTTCTGGGTTTTCTTCTTACTAGCAGGGGGATTGAAGCTAACCCAGACAAATGCAAAGCTATTATGGAGATGAGGAGTCCAGTCACAATAAAGGAAGTACAAAGGTTGACAAGAAGAATTGCTGCCTTGTCAAGATTTCTCTCTAGAGTTGCTGACCGAGCTCTCCTTTTCTTTCGATACCTCAAGAAACTAGAAATTTTTTTATGGATTAAAGATTGTGAAAAATCCTTCCAAGAACTCAAGCATTTCTTATCCTCTCCACCTATCCTGACTAAGCCAGAACCTGGTGATCAACTATTCTTTTACATTTTGTTTCTGATCAAGCTATTAGCTCAATCCTAGTGAAGGAGGATGACAAGGAACAAAGGCAGATTTATTTTGTTAGTAGAGTCTTGCAAGGCCTGAAGACCATATACCAAAAGATCAAAAAATTGGCACTCGCTTTGGTAGTAATTACTTGATGACTTCAACAATATTTCTAAAGTCATTTGATCATCGCCAGGACCAATCAACCAATTAAACAAGTACTCAGAAAACCAAAACTGGCTTGGCGAATGATTGCTTGGTTGGTCGAATTGTCTGAATTTGGGATACAATACCAACCTAGAGGACCAATAAAATCTTAGGTATTATCTTACTTTTTAGTTGAATTATCCTCACCCCTTGAGCATGATATAAATAGTAACGCTTGGATCTTGTTTATTGATGGAGCTTTCAACACAAAGGGAAGTGGGGCAGGGATAATCCTTGAAGGGCAAATGAAGTGTTGATCGAGCAATCATTGTGCTTTGACTTCAAGGCAAGTAATAATCATGTCAAGTATGCTCATAGTTGGGCTCAACTTGGTAGTTGAAATAGGAGCAACCCGATTAATTACAAAATCAGACTCTCAGTTGGTAAAAAGATAAGTCAAAGGAGAACATCAGACAAAGGATTTACAACTAACCAAGTACCTTATAAGGGTCCAGAACGCTATTAACAAGTTTGAGCAATTCGAGATTCTCCACATCCCGAGAGATCAAAATTCACGGGCTAACTTATTGTCAAAGCTGGCTAGTACCACGAGACTTGGAAATAATCGGTCTATCATTCAAGAAGTCATTGAGAGACCAAGCATTGAGGTAGAAGAGTCCTTCGCTGTCAATGACAACTTGAATTCTATCGATTTAGTTTACCTTTTGTGATTGTATCTGATAAAAGTACTCAGTTTATTGACAAAAAAATTCCAAGGATTTTGTGAAAAATATAAAATTAAGCAGGTTTTCACCTCGGTCGAATATGCTCAGACGAACAGATTGGCCGAGGCAACAAACAGAGTCATACTTATAGGCTTAAAAAGGAGGTTGGACCAAGTTAAAGGACAGTGGGCAAATGTGTTACCCAGTGTCCTTTGGGCATATTATACCACATCACAGTCATCAACTTAGGAAACTCCTTTCAGATTAACCTTTGGGGCTGATGCATGGATCCTTGTTGAAATTGGAGAACCAAGCTTCAAGAAATTAACATTCAATGAAGAAGATAACGAAGAAGGAAGAAAAACTTATCTTAATTTGTTAGAAGAAAAAAGGGAGATTGCACACATTCGAGAAGAGGCCGCCAAGACTATGGCAACCAAGAAATATAACTTGAAAGTTCGGGCCAGGAAATTCAGAGAGGGAGACTTGGTCTTGCGTAAGATTGACGAATCCATAAAACCACCTAGTGAAAGAAATTTGGAGGCTAATTGGGAAAGACCTTACCGAATTCTAAAAGACATTGGTAATGGAGCTTACAAGATGATGGATCTCACCAAAAAAGCTCTCCTCAAAACTTGGAATGCAACCTCTCTCTAAAAATACTTTAGTTAAGTCCTCATGATTATTACTCTTTTCTATTTTATATCTTTCAAATACTGATCAATGTATAGGAACTAGGATGATGTACTCTTTTTCCTCACCAAGATTTTTTCCCAATAGCGTTTTTCCTAGAAGGTTTTAATGAGGCACATCTTAGTTTCCTCTCATTAATAAAATTCGTCCTACAGTTGTTATCATCAAGATTAAGTTTTAAAGGTCATGGTCAATCCATAATGCTCATTTTATGATCGGCCAAAACTCAAAAAAATTTGAGGTCATTGTTAACCCATGATACCCATTTTATGAATGGCCTAGCTCGAAAAAATTCGAGGTCATGGTCAACTCATGATGCCACTACTTGATCGGCCTAGCTCAAAAAAAATTGAGGTCATGGTCAATCCATGATGCCCATTTTATGATCGACCCAGTTCGAAAAAATCTGAGGTCATGGTCAACCCATGATGCCACTACATGATCGACCTTGCCCAGAAAAATCTAAGTTCATGATTAACCCACGATGCCACTACATGATCAACCTAGCTTGAAAAAATATGAGGTCATGGTCAACCCATGATGCCCACTTAATTGTTTGCCTAACTTGGAAAAATTCGAGGTCATAGTCAACCCATGATGCCCACTTAATGGTTTGCCTAATTCAAAAAAATATGAAGTCATAGTCAATCCTTGATGCCCATTTTACGAACAACCCAACTCAAAAAAATCTAAGATCATGGTCAATCCATGATGCCCACCTTATGATCGGCCTAGATAAAGATATTCGAGGTAAGAGAAAAAGAGAGAGAGATGACAAGAAATCATAAATACTGAAATATTTTCCCAAGTTTCAATTGGAAGTCATACATAGAAATTGTTTCCAACCTACCTTTGCATCAACCAACAGTACTTGTTAATACAAAAATCCAAAATCCAGTACAAAACGGAGACCTAATCGCCTTTACCAACCCCTTTACTTTGAAAAAACAAAAAGAACACTCCTATGGTTGGGTCTCTACCAAGATAGTTTACTAGAACCTCGAAAGCTCTCACAAAAGCCCAACTGTTCCGGTGTAGTTAGGTCAAAGCAACGTTCAATCAGGAAAGCACCGAACACTAGAAGTCAGTAAAAGGTAACATCAACTTAAGATGAAGGAAAAAGGTGGCGTGCATATACACCCACCCGAGTTGTTCCCCCAGTACTAGGTGACATATATACTCTCTTGTCGCGATCGGAGATCGCGGCAAAAAAAATAGCAACTCGAAGGATTTTAGAAAATGAAAATGGGAAAATGGAGTCGCCACCAATTTTATTTTAACTTAGGAAAAATTGGAAAACCTTTCTTTGAAAATGGTCTTTGAAACCAGATTGGATTCGGGAGTCGGTTATGCTTAGAAAAGGGTGGAAACTTAATCCCACTGCACCCCTAACACACCCGTCCTAAGACGGTACCTTAGGTTAATTGTGTAAATTATTAACAATCCTTAGAAATATTTATTTTACCTTTTTTTGCAAAATATTGTAACTATTTATAAAAAGAAAACCACAAAATTATGAAAATTTAAATTTGGCTTGACAGAAATGAAATTCTGCTCCTACGTATTCCCTGGTGCAATGGGGATCTCAAAGTTACGTAGTTCTTTATAAAATAAGTGTGAGTTGATTGATTTTAATAAAAAAAAGATTTTTATGTGAAAGCGAATCCATTCTTGCACAGGATTCAAGTTAGCACTAGGCTACTCAATAAACCCTTATGATCCAAAAGATAATGAAGATAGCATTCGCTATTCAATCATCATCATTGGTCATTGCATGGATTAAAAGATTTTTATTTTTATTTTTGCTCTTTTTTTTTCTTTTTTTTTTTTGCCAAAAGTGTATCATTATTGCCTTAATATGAAATGGGCAACAATCTAGGTGATTCAAACTCAAAACCCCCCCCAAAAAAAAAAAAACAAGCAACAATTCAATTTAAAGGAAAAAGAGTTTGGAGACTTGGGTAACAATAACAGAGCACGCACCAGGGGACGTTTGGGGAAGGATTTGGATCCTGAGGTTCGACGGTCGATTTAGGGAGATGGGATGGTTCTGTTTTGGGGTTCGACAGTCGGTTGGAGGTGAAGATGGGGTGGTTCTGTTTTGGGGTCCGACGGTCGATTTGGAGGAGGGATCGATTCTTGAGGTTAGACAACGGTGAGGGGATGGTGAAGGTGTCGGTGAAGTTGGTCGGTGAAGGTCACGGTGGTGTGATTCGACGGTCGGTAGAGGGGGTATGATGATCTTTTGTGAAGTTAGTTGAAGGTCACGGTGGTGTAGTTCGACTGGCCGGGTGGGGAGAATATAATGGTGTTTGTGAGGTTGGTTAAAGGTCACAAAGTGGTGTAGTTCGACGGTCGGTGGGGGTATGATGGTGTTTGTGAAGTTGGTTGGTGAAGGTTTAAATGGGTCATCGGTGAGGGGAGTAGAGTTCACGGTTCGACGGTCGAGTGAGGAGAGGGATTTGGTTTGAAGGGTTACGGTCCGACGGTCGGTTCTGGTTGGGTTCGGTAGTGTTTGGAGAGGTTATGGAAGTTGCTTGGGTGATGGGGATTATGGAGGCTTTGAAGATGGTGGGTGTATTGGAGGTGAGAGGGTAGTGATCTGATTTGAGGTTCGACGGTCTGGTGAAAAGGATGGTGAAGGAGTTTGGGTCACGGTTGGGGTTCGACTGGTCGAGTATAGGTTGGGTTTGAGAGGTGATTTCACATAATGGATGGTTGAAGGATGGTGGTGTGGGTTCACAAAAGAATGGTGAGAGGGGATGGTGAAGGTTGAAATATGGGGATTCGACGGTCGGTGGAGAGGGTATAAGGGCTGTTTGGAGGTTACACCGATGGATTTGTGGCGTCGGTTTGGGGTTTAGATGATTGGAACTTGATTTGGGGGCCGACGGTCGGTAGAGAGGATGTGATGGAGTTTAGTTCATGATTTAGGGGAATTCGACGGTCGGTGGAGAGGGTATGAGGGGTGATTTCATGTGGATATTGAAGGTGGTGGTTACGGTTTTCTAGAGGTGAAGATGAGTTCTTTGGTGGTTTGAGAAATGTGATGCAAAATGGGAGGAATGCCAGTGTGTGTATGGTGCTCATGTCTTTAAAAAAAGAAAAATGAATAGGAAAAGAAGATGGGCAACATAACTAACCAGTCAAGATCCAAGCATGCATTTGAACACTACATATTTACTCACAACAGTGCAAGGATAGTGGTAAGGAATGGCTTACCTCTTCTGTGCTACCAATAGCAAACTCAACTCAAAAAAAGAATTAAAAAAAAATCATTTTCGTTCCCAAAAGCCTCCCCAGTATTTCTGCCCTTTTTTTTTTCTTCCCAGCTACCACCAGAGATCAGCTCAAAATCATCAATCTTCTTTCCTTGGCTGAAGAGACTCTTTTCCCCATTTTCACCTTTTCTGCTCTTCTCTGATTTTGTTAAGCTTTCCTCTCCTTATGCCCCTGATGATGGTAGAGCAGATACCGGTGTAATGGTGATTATGGAGGGTAGATGTTAGGATTTGGTTGGTCTTGGGGAAGATGAAAGAGGGTGGTCGAATGAGAGCAAAAAAGAAGTCCCTCTCCCCCAAAACTCCTCAGTTTTTATATGCCTTTGTATCCATTCCTCTCTCCTCTCTTTTTCGCTATGCAACCGTGAGTGTGTGAGTGGGTGTGTATGCTGCAGCAGTGCAAGTGAGGTCGTGAAAGTGAGTAGGGATAAAGCTGCCTTGTCCCATGCAGCAGTGTGTGCTGCATGAGCTATGTGAGTGAGGACGTGATGCAGCAGTGTGTGCTGTGTGAAACTGTGGAAGTGGGGGTGAGTGGGGATAAAGTTGCCTTGTCCCCTGCAGCAGTGTGTGCTGCATGAGTGAGTGGGGAGCAAAGGAGCTTGTCTCCTCTGTACACATTGTGTGCTGTATGGTCAGAAATAGAGAAGGAACAAAGATACTAACTTTACCGAAGAGGGAAACGACAAAAGCAAAGAATCTCTTTTTTTTTTCCATATTTTGTTATTATTATTATTTTTTATTTTTTTTGTTTTTTTTTTTGGGCTTATACCTTTGGGTTAGAAGAATAGGCCAAGAAAATGGACAACAATTCTTTGATTTTTTATTTTTATTATTTTTACTTTTTTTATTTTTTTATTTTTTTTTTTTTGTTTTTGTTTTTTTAATAAATAAATAAAAACTCGGTCAAAATATGGTGTTCACAATTGCTCCTCTTTACTTGTTTCTTATTAGAGAATATGAATAACCACAGTTTTTCATATTTTCGTAATAATGAATGAGCAAAGATATGAACTCATATTTTGTCCGAAAATACACACGATGATACCTAAAGAAAAACAAAACAATGCAAGAATAATGAACTGCAAAGAGCTAATGCGCTCAAGGCAATGTAAAATGCATGGAGCCAATGCGCTCAACAGAATAGACAGAAATTGAAATGCATGGAGCCGATGCGCTCAACAGAATTTAAAATGCATGGAGCCGATGCGCTCAAAGAATTGACAGAAATTAAAATGCATAGAGCCGATGCGCTCAATAGAAATTAAAATGCATGGAGCCGATGCGCTCAAAGAATTGACAGAAATTAAAATGCATAGAGTCGATGCGCTCAACAGAAATTAAAAAGTATGGAGCCGATGCGCTCAAAGAAATTAGAATGCATGGAGCCGATGTGCTCAACCGAAATTAAAATGCATGGTGTCGATGCGCTCAAAGAATTGACAGAAATTAAAATGCATTGAGCCTATGCACTCAACCGAAATTAAAATGCATGGAGCCGATGCGCTCAAAGAATTGACAGAAATTAAAATGCATGAAGCCGATGCGCTCAACAGAAATTAAAAAGTATGGAGCCGATGCGCTCAAAGAAATTAGAATGCATGGAGCCGATGCGCTCAACCGAAATTAAAGTGCATGGAGCCGATGCGCTCAAAGAATTGACAGAAATTAAAATGCATGGAGTCGAAGCGCTCAACCAAAATTAAAATGCATGGAGCCGATGCGCTCAAAGAATTGACAGAAATTAAAATGCATGGAGCCGATGCGCTCAATCGAAATTAAAATGCATGGAGCCGATGCGCTCAAAGAATTGACAGAAATTAAAATGCATGGAGCCGATGCGCTCAACCGAAATTAAAATGCATGGAGCCGATGCGCTCAACAGAATTTACAGAAATTAAAATGCATGGAGCCGATGCGCTCAACAGAAAATAAAATGCATGGAGCCAATGCGCTCAACAGAAATTAAAAAGTATGGAGTCGATGTGCTCAAAGAAATTAGAATGCATGGAGCTGATGCGCTCAACAAAAAGTAAAATGCAGGGAGCCGATGCGCTCAACGGAAATTAGAATGCATGGAGCCGATGCGCTCAACAGAAAGTAAAATGCATGGTGGGCAACTGAGTCCCAGAATTTAAGGACAGACAGGCTACTGTGCTCCCAAAAACAGAGATTTAAGATGGATTTTTTTTCTCTTTTTTCTTTTTTTTTGTTTCCTTTCTTCTCTTTTTTTTAGTTTTATTGAAGGACTTTTGAACCAGCGGAGACTTTTGGAAAACTTTAACCAATCAAAACCCTTATTCACATGCTTTTGCTCGTTGGACCTGATAACCTCGATCTTTCCTTTCTTTCTTCTTCTTCTTCTTCTTCTTCTTTCTTTTTCTTTTTATCTTTCTCGATTCTCCTTTTCTCCTTGGCAACGAAATCCAATACTGCGTTGTAATCTGTAGTTTGAGCTACTGAGATCTTTTAGCCCAAGTCAATCATTGAAGGATTGTTGTAGCATTGTCAAATCAAATTGTTAACTATAAATTTATTCTATTTGAGACATAACTTAATAAGTAAGCATGCATTCATGAATGGATAGAAATTCGTTGAATGAACAAACTCCTTTTTTATTGCTTTGGTGGTCTGTTCATACATGAACTTTTAACAAGACACACGCTTGAAAGATGAAATCCTAGAAACTAAAGGAAGTTACAAAAGATAAGAAAAATTTGCCCCAGTATTAGTTCCTTATTCCTCATTCAATTGATTCTCTACAATGGCCTGATAACTCAACTATTGCCTCACATCTTCTCCTCATTCCTTCAAAAATAATCGCCCCAGTGTAGCCAATTAACAGCGACCTAAATTGCCCTAGTGTATTCAATGCTGATAAGAATTGCCCCAATTTGGTGTGCCCTTCCAGGAGTTTCATGCCAAGTTTCTTTAAGTTCTTATCTATTTGTTTGCCTTAACTTTTGCTTAGACCGCCCTTTCGGGTTTTCGGCCTAACGGGCCCCTTTTTTTTTTTTAGGCATAGAATCTCTTGACAACATCAGTGTTTACGAGCCTTAGCAATTCTTCTCCATCCATATTCTACAAGATTAATGCTCTTCCTGAAAATGCTTGCTTGACTATATACGGGCCTTCGTAGTTCGGAGCCCATTTCCTTCTGGCATCCTCTTGATTAGGGAGAATCTTCTTCAAAACCAAATCTCCTGAACAAAATTCTCTAGGACGAACTTTCTTGTTAAAGGCTCTGGCCATTCTGCTTTGATATAATTGCCCATGGCAAATAGCTGTTAGTCTTTTCTCTTCTATCATATTCAACTGCTCATGTCGAGTTTTCACCCATTCAGATTCTTCCAACTCTGCCTCCATCAAGACCCTTAGAGAAGGAATCTCAATTTCTATAGGAGAGACAGCCTCCATCCCATATACCAAAGAGAAAGGTGTTGCCCCAGTGCTTGATCGTATATTGGTACGATACGCGTGCAAAGCATAAGGCAACATTTCGTGCCAGTCTTTGTAATTCACTACCATCTTGGCAATAATTTTCTTGACATTCTTATTTGCGGCTTCAACTGCACCATTCATCTGGGGCCTGTAAGGAGCTGAATTATGATGCTTGACTTTGAAACTCTCACAAAACTTTCGAATCTCAGCATCGTTGAGATTGGTGCCATTATCTGTTATTATCCTTTCTGGAATTCCATATCTGCAGACGATATCCCTCTTAAGGAATCTCAAAAACACCTTTTGAGTGATATTGGCATACGAGAAAGCTTCTATCCACTTGGTGAAATAATCAATCGCCACTAAAATGAAGCGATGATCATTGGAAGCTTTAGGATTAATGGGTCCAATGACATCTATTCCCCACATTGAGAAAGGCCATGGAGAGGCCAGATTGTGCAAGGGAAATGGATGTGCATTTACTCGATCTGCATATATCTGGCACTTCTGGCACTTTCGTACATATTCTATGCAATCTGTTTCCATGGAGGACCAATAATAACCACTTCTGAGAATTTTTCGTGCCATCATATGACCATTGGCATGAGTTCCACAAATCCCTTCATGGACTTCGGACATGATTATGCGAGCTTCACGAGCATCCACGCATCTAAGCAAAGTGCCATCATGGTTTCTTTGTACAAAATCTCTCCATTCAAGAAAAAGGCCATTGCCAGACAACGAATAGTCTTCTTGTTCACCTCACTTGCCCCAGTTGGGTATTCTCTATGTTGAATATACTGCTTGATGTCATGGTACCATGGCTTACCATCTAGCTCATCCTCCACATTAGCACAATATGCAGGCTCACTGTGCATCTCTACTTGGATAGGTTAAACATTATTGTGAACATCCAATTTGGTCATTACAGCTAAAGTGGCCAAGGCATCTGCGAACTGGTTTTTATCTCGAGTCAAATGGGAGAAGGTCACCTCCTCAAACTTCTCGATCAGCTGGGTCAAATACTTTTGATAAGGCACCAACTTCGGGTCTTTGGTTTGCCATTCACCGTTCACTTGATAAATAATGAGTGCTGAATCTCTAAATACATTTAGCTGTTTGATCCCCAAGCCAACTGCAACTTGTAAACCATTAGCATATGCCTCATATTCTGCAACATTATTGGTGCATTCAAAATCAAGCTTGATAGCGACTGGATATTGCTTTCCAGTTGGTGAAACAACCACGGCTCCTATGCCACTACCATGCATGTTGACTGCTCCATCAAAATACATCTTCCAAATGGACTCATCCTCTTTCTCTTCTTCTCCTTCTACTGTCAAAATTTCTCTATCAGGGAATTCGGATGTTACTAGTTGTCCACCCTCAAGAGGGTTTTCAGCTAAATGATCAGCAATTGTACTTCCTTTGACGGATTTTCGAGTCATGTACTTGATGTCGAATTCTGATAGTATCACCTGCCATTTTGAAACCCTTAATGAAACATGAGGGCTTTCAAATATATACTTCAGGGGATCCATTCGGGAGATCAACCAAGTGGTGTAATACAACATGTATTGCCTTAGCCGTTTTGAGGTTCATACCAGAGCACAACAAGTCTTCTCAATTTCCATGTATCGGGCTTCACAATCATTGAACTTCTTACTCAGATAATAAATTGCCTGCTCCCTTTTCTCTGATTCATCATACTGCCCCAACATTGCTCCCATGGAGGTTGGCAGTACGATTAAGTACAATATCAGAGGCCGACCAGAGGTAAGTGGTACCAAAACAGGAGAATTCACTAGATAAGCCTTTATTTTGTCAAAAGCTCCTTGACATTCCTCATCCCATTTTCCTGGCTGGTGTTTCTTCAACAGTTTGAATATAGGCTCACAAGTACTGGTCAAGTTGGCAATGAATCGAGCAATGTAGTTAAGTCTTCCGAGGAAACTTCTCACTTCACGCTCTGTCTTAGGAGCAGGCATCTCCTGTATTGCTTTCACTTTATCTGGATCCACCTTTATTCCTTCTCTACTAACAATGAACCCGAGTAGCTTTCCCGTGGATGCTCCAAAAACACATTTAGCAGGGTTCAACCTCAGCTTGTACTTTCTGAGTCTTTCAAACAGCTTACGTAAAACTGCCACATGACTTTCTCCTTCTCTAGACTTGGCAACTATATCATCCACGTACACCTCAATTTCCTTGTGTATCATGTCATGGAACAATGCAACCATAGCGCGTTGGTAAGTAGCCCCAGCATTTTTTAATCCAAACGGCATCACTGTGTAGCAAAATGTCCCCCAGGGAGTGATGAAAGTGGTTTTTTCTTTGTCGTTGACATCCATGGGGATTTGATTGTACCCTGAGTATCCATCCATGAATGAAAACATGTGGTTCTTAGCAGCGTTATCAACCAACACATCGAAATAAGGGAGTGGGAAGTTATCCTTTGGACTAGCCTTATTCAGATCCTTGTAGTCCACACATATTCGGACTTTCCCATCCTTCTTAGGCACAGGCACAACATTGGCTACCCATTCTGGGTGTCTTGACACTTCTACAAATCTTGCTTCTAGTCTGCTTAGTCACCTCTTCCTTAATCTTCGGACATATCGTGATGCATCCTCCCAACTTCGCTTTTTACCTCAACATCCGGATATAGTGGGATTTTATGAGATGCTATCTTCGGATCTAATCCAGCATATCCCGATAAGACCAAGCAAAGACATCCATATACTCTTTGAAGAGTGCAATCATTTCTTCACATTCGGGATTTTTCACCATTTTCAACTCCTTTTTCTCTTCTTCTTCGTCCCCATGTTAATCACCTCACTTCCTCACCATTCAAGTCAAATTCCTTCTCGGAATACTCCAGTAATTTTTCAAAACTTTCGACGACTTCTCCCTCTTCATCAGATCCAGGGTCTTCTTCCTCAAACATCGCATGGGAAACAATTGATGAGTTTTCAAGGTCCCTTTCATGAGGTGAACTTTCTATGAGACTCAGATCCCTGGAAGGTAATTTTCGTGGAGTTGGAAAAGCAGAATAGAGTGGGAATGATAAAGGAAAAAAAAAACAAAATATTATACGAAAGGAAAAAAGAAAAAAAATGATAAATGCAAGTGGACAAGTTAAAGTGTAACGAGGAGGAATATTGAATAATCATGCAAATTCATTAAGTTGATGTCTCAAACAGCACAAACATAAGTTCAAAACACAGCCAATCTTAAACATCAGCTTAGTACAAATGTGACTAGACAATTACTTGGACACAATCACATCAATCACTGGTTCGGACTGCCAGTTCTTCAGTGGCTTCTCATCAGTAGAAGGACGGATTGCCTTGCTTTCTTCTGGGCCTTCTTCATGCAACGCATTAACAGTGGGATTGTATTGGGAGCGAATGACTTCTCCAGACATGATTATCTCGGTCGGTGCTGGGAATGTTTCCCTCAGGTGGGGAATATTTATCATCTTGCCTCTGTCATTTTTCTTCCCGAGGGTCATGCTCCTTGTTCTCTCTTCTAGGGATGCTTCATACCTTAACCCAAACTTGTCCCACTTTTCTCGGAAGGACACCGGCGACCGCGTACCTTGCAATCGTGAGCCCAAGCCTTTTCCTTCTTCATAACCATTACTTGCCATAATCCAGGCCACCACTTGATCCACACTTTGTGTCGGGGATTCATCCTTACTAACTCCAGTCTCAACTATTTCAAAACTATGCCACAAATTCTCTTCATCTTTCTCTGCACTTTCCACATATGACACTGAAACTGGTTTTGACAACATGATCTCTTCCTCCCCATGTATGGTAATGATTGACCCATTTTTAATATATTTAACACTTTGATGCAGGGTTGAAGGAACAGCACCGGCAGCATGGATCCATGGTCTCCCCAGGAGTATTGTGTAACTAGGCTCAATGTTCATAACTTGGAACAATACCTGAAAATTGCTTGGACCAATCTCCAATGGCAACGTCACCTCTCCTAAAATGCTTCTCCTATTTCCATCAAAGGCCCGCACCACCATTTCTCGAGGTAACACTTCATCCTCACTTATTGATAACGAGGTTAGAGTCGACTTCGATAGGATATTTAGCGCAGACCATCCATCAATCAAGACCTTTGCAACCATATACCCTTTGCATTTAAGGGTTATGTGTAAGGCCCATGGGTTTTTCTCAGACCGAGAGGTGATCTCTTCATCCATGAATGTGATCATGTTGATGTACTTTACCGGGTCCACCATGTTGACAACATTCTCAGGAGTAACATCGGGTTTAACATAAGCCTCATTTAGTACTCTTAGCAACGCCTTTCGATGTAACTCAGTGATAGCTCCAAGAAATATAGTTATTTATGCCCCATAATTGTGCTTCATGGCATGCTTAGTCCTTGATCTTATGCATATTTGGAAGGTTTTGTGCTCATACTTGTGAAATGTCATTTGGATACCTTCCTTTATGATTTTGAGCAATTTGTGCATATATGTTGATTGATTAAGTAGATTTGTAATTATATTTAATTTGGTACTTTCTCTAATGTAGGAAGGGCTCAAAAAAGATAAATTGATGCAAGCCAAGGCCCAGCATTGGAGGAAAGAAGCCAAGGATGCATTCCAGTCTTCCACACCGCGGCCTGAAGAAGGTTCACGCCGCGGCGTGGCTGTGTCAGCCAGCCCAATACTGATAGGGCAGAGAGCTCTGCGCCGAGGCGTGGGAATTGGCACGCCGCGGCGCGCGTCGGCGAGCTGAGCCTATTTATTTAGTTTTTCACGCACCCTTCCTAGATCTCTCAATTTCTCTCCTTTAGGTTTTAGTTTTTTTTAGTTTTCTGGGTTAGAGGCTGCGGCTAGATCTCCATTGGAGGTGGAGATGGAGCTTGGGGAGCTAAGGATGGAAGCCCTTTTTCTCTTGGAGGAGGATCCGAGCTTCAATGGCGAAATCCATAAGCTTTCTCCTTCTCTCTTTTCTCTTTTCTCTTCCTCATTTCTTGAGCATGTATTTTGTAATTTGTTCTCATGTTCATTGTATAGCTAAGCTTTATTTAGGGGTGACTTTGAATCCTTTTATTAATATTAATGATTTGTTCTTCTCTGAGTTTGTGTGGATCTTTGCTTTTGTTCAATTATATTGATCTTAATGCTCTTGAGTGTTTGGCCAACATTTGAGTGATTTGATAAAATCTAATGAACCTAGACATAGGGATTTGGGTTTGAGATCGTATGTATGGTTGATGCATGTTCGATTCTATTCCAATGGCGGGATGAGTTGATTCGCTAATGGGATAGACATATACCTATTAGCCATGCATAGCATGTGTTTGAGAATAGACCTTAAAGAGTGGATTTTGTGTTAGCTCTCAAGGACACTTAGAGAGTTGAGCAAAGGACACCATGGTTAGATGACCTAGACATAGGCGTTTAGCTAATGTAGATTCTCAAGCTAACCTAATCATTGCATTCATATGTATGAGGAGGATTGCATGTTGTTGGTTGATGTAAAATGTGAAGAAGGATTTCCCTAAACTTTAACCGTTTATCCTTATTGCTTTATGTCTTTACTTTCTTTACTTTTATCCATTTTTATGTTCTTGAATAGAATTAGGTAAGCTATCGGTTAATACTTAGCATTGGAAATAAAATTATCCTCGTGGGAATGATATCTGTACTCATCATTTTATTACTTGTGCGACCCGTGCACTTGCGATTAGCAAATGGGCAAACACGTTTTGACCCTAACAAGTTTTTGGCGCCGTTGCTGGGGATAAGGCATTATTTCCGTATTGCTAATATTGACAATGAGTTTGCTTAGTTCTAATTCAGGTTTTTTATGTTTTGTTGTTGTAAATAGTTTTAATTCATGTTTTTATGCTTTTGTTTTTGGTTTGTTTAGATAAGTAGTTATAGTTTGATTTTGTGTTATTGTTATGTTTTTGTTATATATTTTGTGTTTTAAGCTTTTAGACATGTTTTGGAGGTGCTTGGGGCTAAAATAGAGCACCAGTTCTGGCGAAAACTGGTTTGCTGCAGAATTCTGCAGCATGACCTCTCACGCCGCGGCGTGAGAATGTCCACGCCGCGGCGTGCCACTCTCTGCCTATCAGGAACATTCACCAGAGTGCTCCACGCCGAGGCGTGAACTTATCCACGCCGAGGCGTGGCCCCCTATTTTGCATTTTTCTGTTATTTTCTCTGTTTTTCTTTATTTAATAGTGCTCAGTTCTAGTTTGCTTGCTGTTTTGACTTGCTCAAGTACCCTATAAACCATGAACACCAAGAACACACATTCACTTTGGTTTGGGGGAGTATCCTTGCATGTTTTTACCATTGATGCTTAATGCTACACATGTTTTGATACTTTAAGTATGTGCTAGTGATGGTCATCATGCTTTCATGAGTATATCCTGTTTTGGCTATTACTAGTGGGCTGTTGATAAAAGTTTCAGTTTTCAACACTTTGTGCATATTGTTATGCATCCTGAAATGGAAAATGATGAACCTTTTGAATGCATGACTTTATGCCATTTGCTAGTGTGTGATGGTTGGTCAATGATATAAATGCTTGCAATTGTCCTCAATTATTTTGTGAAACCATTTGCGATCTTGAAGCATGTTTAAGCAATCTTATTTGTTTTTATGCATGATGTGTTTCTCACTTAGATGCTTGTTTAACTTTGGAAAGATTTGAGTGCTTGTTTAGAGAATGTTTATGGATTGTGCATGTGGATGATTTCTACTATCCTTGAAATTGTTTTGCAACTCTCTTGAGGCGAAATCCTAGATTGCACATGATTGAAAAAGTGATTAGGGCATTGTTTGGACCGGTTGAGCCTTTCAAGCTTACCCTTACATGATTGTATCCCTAGGTCCCCTTTTGAAGCCTTATAATTGTTTGGCCTTCTATGTTCTTCTTTCACCCTCATATTTCCTACCTTGTCACCATTCTATTGCATGCGAAAGCATTGCAATCTTTTCCTTCCCTTTATGTTTGTTGGGTGCATGATATGTTATTTCTTCACTTGAGTCCATTGTTTGGGGTATTTATGTTGTTCAATACAAAAGTGGCTGGAAGGAACCGTTTGTTGCACAAAAAGTTATTTTTGTTAAAGAAAAAGAAAATACAAAAAGAGAAAAAGAAAAGAAAAGAAAAACAAATGAAAGAAAGAAAGCATAAATGAAAAAAGCATCGAGTGGTTCTGAATAGTGTTATTTGTTTCATTTTGTATACCCTTGTTGTAGTGACTCAAGTCTTGAAATATCATGTTATGTTTCTCAATGTTTGTATGTTTTCCATTCCCCTTTGTTCTTCACCCCATCACCTTGGCCTTACATTATAAGCTATTAAAGTCCCTCTTGATCCTCAATCATGTGTGATTTACATTAGTGGAGAGAGAGTTGTGCTACAATTTTGTGGAATCTTGATTTGTGTCCATGTGTAGGTTCATAAACTTATCCGAATAAGCATGATTTGAAAAAGATAAGTTGAGCTTGCATGTTTGTGAGAGATGTCATGTGCATGATTGGAAGCTTGATTGATGGCATATTTAAGATTGTGTATGTGTTGAACTTAACTGTGAGGCATGCGCATTCTTTGAGGGCCATTATAATCATTGTGCACTAGTTGTAGTTAAATGAAAATTGAATTTATCATTGTTGAATACATGTGAGTATGAATTGTCAAAGTGAGTTTTCTTAGTCATACTTTGTGTTGCTCGAGGACTAGCAACATCTTAAGTTTGGGGGTGTGATAGCTCCAAGAAATATAGTTATTTATGCCCCATAATTGTGCTTCATGGCATGCTTAGTCCTTGATCTTATGCATATTTGGAAGGTTTTGTGCTCATACTTGTGAAATGTCATTTGGATACCTTCCTTTATGATTTTGAGCAATTTGTGCATATATGTTGATTGATTAAGTAGATTTGTAATTATATTTAATTTGGTACTTTCTCTAATGTAGGAAGGGCTCAAAAAAGATAAATTGATGCAAGCCAAGGCCCAGCATTGGAGGAAAGAAGCCAAGGATGCATTCCAGTCTTCCACACCGCGGCGCAAGAAGGTTCACGCCGCGGCGTGGCTGTGTCAGCCAGCCCAATACTGATAGGGCAGAGAGCTCTGCGCCGAGGCGTGGGAATTGGCACGCCGCGGCGCGCGTCGGCGAGCTGAGCCTATTTATTTAGTTTTTCACGCACCCTTCCTAGATCTCTCACTTTCTCTCTTTAGGTTTTAGTTTTTTTTAGTTTTCTCGGGTTGAGGTCATGCGGCTAGATCTCCATTGGAGGTGGAGATGGAGCTTGGGAGCTAATGATGGAAGCCCTCTTTCTCTTGGAGGAGGATCCGAGCTTCAATGGCGAAATCCATAAGCTTTCTCCTTCTCTCTTTTCTCTTTCTCTTCCTCATTTCTTGAACATGTATTTTGTAATTTGTTCTCATGTTCATTGTATAGCTGAGCTTTATTTGGGGATGACTTTGAATCCTTTTATTAATATTAATGATTTGTTCTTCTCTGAGTTTGTGTGGATCTTTGCTTTTGTTCAATCATATTGATCTTAATGCTCTTGAGTGTTTGGCCAACATTTGAGTGATTTGATAAAATCTAATGAACCTAGACATAGGGATTTGGGTTTGAGATCGTATGTATGGTTGATGCATGTTCGATTCTATTCCAATGGCGGGATGAGTTGATTCGCTAATGGGATAGACATATACCTATTAGCCATGCATAGCATGTGTTTGAGAATAGACCTTAAAGAGTGGATTTTGTGTTAGCTCTCAAGGACACTTAGAGAGTTGAGCAAAGGACACCATGGTTAGATGACCTAGACATAGGCGTTTAGCTAATGTAGATTCTCAAGCTAACCTAATCATTGCATTCATATGTATGAGGAGGATTGCATGTTGTTGGTTGATGTAAAAGGTGAAGAAGGATTTTCCTAAACTCTAACCGTTTATCCTTATTGCTTTATGTCTTTACTTTCTTTACTTTTATCCATTTTTATGTTCTTGAATAGAATTAGGTAAGCTATCGGTTAATACTTAGCATTGGAAATAAAATTATCCTCGTGGGAACGATATCTGTACTCATCATTTTATTACTTGTGCGACCCGTGCACTTGCGGTTAGCAAATGGGCAAACACGTTTTGACCCTAACACTCAGATGTCAAAATGAGTGACAGGAGGGATATCCTTGCTGGAGTCCTCTTCAACTGTTCCATCACATCGTACTCACTTTGTTTCACGATCTTCAAAAATTCTTCTTCCTCTTCTTTCCTCTCTCCTCTTCTCTTTGCATTTTCCTCCTTACTCCCTTCTTTAACATTCTTTTTCTTCTCTACTTCTACTGGGCCATAGCATCGCCCACTCCTTGTTATTCCTCCTACCCCGATTATATTAGTCACTAGGTCTCCCTCTTGATGTATTTCTGCAACTCGGGCATTCGAAGTTCCTTCCTCGACTCCCTTTATCTCCACCCTTATTTCATAGCTCCAAGGCACTGCGCGGGTGTCATTACAAGCAAATGGTGTTGGCTTCTTGACCGTCAATACTACTTTCCCTGATGCCGAAGCTTGGTTGAGGGGTGGTACCTTAAGTACAAATCGTTCAATCACATGAACCTCTTCAGAAGAAGTTACCCCTGGTCTTGCTTGTATTACTCCCAATGTGAACAACCTCTGGACTCGATCCTTAAAGTCCCAACAGTTCTCAATATCGTGTCCTGTTGCCCCACAGTGGTAAACGCACCTGGACTCTTCATCATGCCTCTCTTCTTCTTTCACCGATGAAGCTGGTGAAGTGATAACATAACCCGCTATCTTCAGTCCCTCAAATATTCGAATCATCGGCGTATGTAGGCTCATGACTTCTTTTATTAGAGGTCCTTCCATCTCCACAGCATTCGCCTCATTCCTTCCACTATGGTTAGGGATTGGGTTGTTAACGATATTGGGTCCAGCCTCTTCTTGAATGTCAAGCTTCTCATAAGCAATAAGCTTCCTTACTGCAGTCTTGAAAGCCTCACAATCTTCAATTGAATGTCTTGGGATATCCATATGATATTTGCAAGTCAAATTTAGGTTATACCACGCTGGGAATGGTGGTTCTAACGGACGTACAGGATTTTTCGAAATGAGGTGGGTGTCGAACAACTTTTGGAACAGATTCGCATTTGAAATGGACAGTCTTGGGAAAGGGGGTAGGTTTTGAGGATGAAAGCGACCTTGATTCTGAAAGTTTGGCCTAGGTTGTGGGTGATTTGGGTAGGCTTGCGGAGGTGTAGGTGGGTATCGAGTATAGGTCAAGGCGAGCCGGCATATATGGTCAGTGGTGTGGGACATTATTGATTTGGAATTGTGGAGTTGGGGTAATGTTTGTGGCGGCATATAGCTTGGTGGGGCGGGTAATAAGGAAGTGTGGGTGTTTGATTTGGAAGGTGAGGGTTAAGGTTATATGGTAGTTGGCGGCTAGAGTTTTGTGGGGAATATCGAGGTCTGAAGGTCTGCGCCGGCGTTGGACATAACTCACCTCGGGTTCCTTCTTTTCGGTGAATCCCTTCTTGAAGGCGTATTCTCCGTATTGCTCACCTAAGAACTTCCCGCCTTTGTCCATAATCTCTATCCTTTCTCCCGCCATTATCAAGTCTGCAAAATCCTTATAGGCTGCCCCGACCATTGCCTAGATAAAAGGATTTCCCAAGGTTCCCAGGAAATATGAACACATCTCAGATAATGTCAATGGGGGCTGAACTTGGGCTGCCAAGGCTCTCCACCTCTGTGCGTATTGTTTGAAAGGTTCATCATTTCCTTTCTGCATCAAGCTCAATTGTTCCCGAGTCGGAGTTGCATCCAGATTAAACTTATACTGGTCCATGAATAGGTCAGCCAATTCTGTCCAACAAGAAATCTTAGAGTGATTTAATTGAAGATACCATTTTAAAGCAAGACCTGTAAGACTCTCGTGGAAAAAGCTAATGAGGAACTTATCGTCCTTGGACCAAACTGCCATCTTGGTTCCATAACTAATCAAATGAAACCGAGGGTTGCCACTTCCATCATACTTGGCAAAATCGGGAATCTTGAAGTCTTTAGGGATTACGACATCTGTGGTAGGACACAGTTCTTCTATTCTCAGAGGCCCATAAGCACTAGGGCCCTTGATTGCCTTGATCTGTTCCTCCATTTTCTCCATCCACTTTTCCCTCATCCTGTCTTTCTCAGTCATGATGTGGCTATTCCCAGAGTGAGGTATTGTTGTTTGCCCTGTAATGGATACATGAGGTTGTTCCCGAGTGGCCAAAGCATAACCAGAACTTCATTATGGGCACCTTCCAAAGTGCGATACCCTCCCTAATAGGCATGACAACCTGTCGTTTGAGGTGGTTGCTCATGGATCCCCATAGTGATGCCTGAGGTAATAGCCGGGAAGGTCGGGGCGGTCATTGATGGCACATTTACATATGCTTCAACCCCATTTGTACATCTATTCCCGCTGATTAAGTGAAGAGACTCCCTCATGTCTTGCAATATTGCTTCCAACCGTACTTGGGCTTCTGACACCTCATTTATCCTCCCTGTCATTTCATCGACTTCTCTGCTCAAATTTCTCCCTGCCTCAGGATTATTAGCAGCCATTCTGGTCCGAGATCTGGTATTGTGAACTCGGGTTTGATTGGTATCTTCCTTCCTAGGCCGCGCAATGATTCCTGAATCAAATTGATTTATTAAAACAAAACAACATTAAACAAAGAAAAGGAAAGAAGAAGTTAGCGCTATTGTGAGGATGCTTGGTGATTGTGGAAAGATCTGTACGGACATTCAATAGTAATGCAGGATTCCAAATTCTGCACTTCGGGTTCATCATCCCTTAGGCAAGAATATGGTTACAGCGATCCCAAGGGAGTATTCTCTCCTCAATGGGTGCTATCTTCTTGGATATTCACAGGCAATGCAGTTATCCCTTCACTAAATACTAGGCTTTCTGTACTTTTGCTGAAGGACGAATCATCTCAGGTCGAGAGCACAATTGACAGCCTATTCAAGAGGGCATTCACCCTTCAATGAATAATGTCCAGGTGCAAAATAATAAAATCAATGTTTGGAACAAAACATCACAATTGATCATTCATATTCATTTCAAAAATCAATCAGTACAAGGTCTCAGACTCCTCAAAAGGTAACATAAACAACATTACATTAACAACTTTATTTGCTTCTTCCTAAGACCTTTAGCAAGACCTCGACAATACTTCATGAACTCGGCTATTTTTTGTGGTAGCCATAACAATGGATTCAGTCGAATCTGAAGGTCTGCCTCTTCAAAATGATCAACCAGTTGCACAAAGATGATATTGCACACTGTCAGACATGCTCTCATATTTCTTCTTCCATTCTTCTTTTTCAGCCCTTTGATCTTGTGTTACTGATTGTCACATTTCTGCCCATTCTTCTTTCTGCCTCACTAATCTTTGGGCCTCGAGTCTCCACTGCTCATGGTCTCGCCCCAACTCTTGAATTTGCAGCTTCAAATGCTCATTCTCTAGGTTTGCTTCCATGAGTGCATCATGATATTTGGTAGCCAATGCCCATCCTTGGTCAGAGCGGCACTTTGCTTCAGTCAGAGCTTCTTGTAAAGCTTGCATTCTACGATCTTGTGTGCTAGCATTCGCCTCCAACTTTCCTTTCTCTTGCAAAATCAACGTCATTGTCTCTTCCTAAGCGCTTATCTCTGCTCGCAATTCACGAACTTCTGTTGTGGTCTTTTCAAATTCTGTCTCATTTCCTTTCCTTGCCTTTTTTACTCGGCTTGGGGTTTCAGCCATATCTGCACATGTGTCTTTTAAATATTCAACTTCATTAGCTAGCTTCTGGCATCGACTCTGGTGGATGACTACTGTCGCAACCGGGATCGCGGCGGGACAACCGAAAAAATATCAAAAATCAATGGAGTCGCCACCAATGTTTATTTAAATTGGAAAACATCAGAAAAACCCTTTTATCAGGAAAACTGGTCTTTTGGAAATGAGTTTGAGTCCGGGAGTCGATTACAGATAGGGAAGGTGTTAGCACCCTATACTGCCCGTTCCAAGAACGGTACCTTATCTTAGTTGTGCAAAATTTAATAATCTCAAATATATTTATTTTTACCCCTTTAAACAAAAGACTTTGTAATTATTTTTTTATTTTTCTCATTTTTTGGAAAGAAATAAAAGAAACAACCAAATCATGAAAATTTATTTTTTTGGCTTGACAGAATAGAGATTCTGCTCCTACGTATCCTCGGGTGCAATGAGGAACTCAAAGTCACGTAGTTCTTTATAAAATAAGTGTGGGTTGGTTGATTTTATTTAAAAAAAGATTTTATTTGAAAGTGAATCCATTCTTGCACAGGATTCAAGTTAGCACTAGGCTACTCAATAAACCCTTATGATTCAAAAGATAATGAAGATAGCATTCGCTATTCAATCATCGTCATCGGTCATTGCATGAATTAAAAGATTTTTTTTTATTTCCTTTTCATTTACCATTTTTATTTTCTTTACCCGTCTCCCCTTTTGCCAAAATGCATCATTATTGCCTTAATGTGAAATGGACAAAGAACACGTGATTCAAATTTCACCTAAAAAAAAGACAATCATAATTCAATAAAAAGTTGGAGACTTTAGCAACAATAACAAAGACACACCGTGGGTCGTTTGTGAAGGGATCCACCGAGATTCGACGGTCGGTTGAAGGTACCTAGACCGAGGCTCGACGGTCGGTTTGGGAGACCGGATTCGAGGTCCGACGGTCGGGGCGACTTCGATGTTCGACGGTCGGGTCCCGCCTCGACGGTCGAGAACCGGTCTGTGGTCCGACGGTCGGGAGCGGCCTCGATGTTCGACGGTCGGTTGAAAAATGGATCTGTTGGGTTCGACGGTCGATTCAGATATGGATCTTGTGGGGTTCGACGGTCGGTGGAAAGATGGGTTTAGTTGGGTTTGGAAGGTTGAAGGTCGATGAGGGGAGATCTAGTTGAGGTTCGACGGTCGGTTGGGGTGGTGGTGGACCGGTATTGGTGAAGTTGGTCGGTGAAAGTCACGGTGGTGTGGTTTGGAGGTTTGTCGGTGAGGGGGTAGTGCGTGTGGTTCGACGGTCGAGTGAGGAGTTTGGTTGATGTCGTGAAGGTTTGGATGGGTTGTCGGTGAGGGGTAGTGCGGGTGTGGTTCAACGGTCGGTAGAGGAGGTATGATTGGGAGTTTAATCGGTGGGTATGGGTAATGAAGGTGCTTGAACATGTAGTGAGGTTTGGGTGGAAGAGATGTTGTTGGTTTGTTGATGGTGAAGGTTGTGAGGTGAAGGTTATAGTGGAATGGTTCGATGGTCGGTTGGTTGAAGGGAAGGGTTTGGGGTTCGACGGTCGTGTCGGTGAAGTTGGTCGGTGAGATTGGCCGCGAGGCGATTGGACGCTTCGACGGTCTGGTTTCTGGTCCGACGGTCGGTTCTGGTTCTTGGTCCGACGGTCGGTTCTGGTTGGGTTGGATAGTTGAAGGATGGTGGTGTAGTTTTGGGGGTTTGGAGATTTAGATGGGCTATTTCTAATATACACCCTCCTTTGGAGGGTGTATCATACACCATGTGATCCAAGCCATTGATTTAATCATAAAAATAATCAATGGCTTGGATCAATTGCAGGAAACCTGCTTAGCAGTTGTGTAATTTTAAAAAAAAGAAGTACCATTTTCCTGGTGAAGCGATAAAAAAATTCTCGGAAGGTACCGATTTTTTCGACAAACAAGACATTTCCGAAAGAAATAAGTACTTTCCCCCGATTGAACAAGATATGTTTTCTCGACAAAATAGTACATTTTACTTATTGACGGTTTTCGACAAAACAAGACATTTACCGACATAAAACTACATTTTCCGATGCACGTAATGTAGATTTTCCGACGGTCAAAAAATTTTTGACAAAACAAGTGTATTTTCCTGGAGTGAATGGTGCATTTTCTCGGCTTGAAACAATAAACGTCGCCTCTTGAGTGAACACTATGATCTGAAAAAAAAAAAGATAACCTGCCCAAAAAAAAAAAAACTTACTTTTACCGGTAAAAATCAAAGGTGCACGGTACACCCAAACTCAATAGGGTGTACCATAGCAATGGCCATATAGTTCACCTAATTTATTATCATTTGTGAAAGTCAGATATACATGATGTTTGAGGTAAACTTGAGATAATTTGGGTTGAGTGGAAGTTTAGGTAGGAAAGTTTTAGGCTAAAGCTATCACATCCTTTTTCGTAAAAAAAGAGAAAGGCACCAATACAAATGCAAGCAAGTTGCAATTATGTACATGTCGGCTGCAAAACATCAATTAAATAAGAGTTTTGTTAAGGGTATTTATTAAGAAATTTAAAATAAAATTTAAATAAAAAAGTAAAATATTTTTTATTTTTAATATATTAAATATTTTATTTTAACTTTTTAACAAATACCTTAAACCTTTAAAGAATTACATTGATACACTTTTTACTTCTTAATTTTTTTAAAAAAAGATAAATTATACTATCGTGTAGGGAGCTAAAGGCTATTAATCGCTAACATTGAGTTTAATGATGTACATAGCACTTTATCTCTTGTAAAAAGAGAAAAGTTTTGAAATTGTTGCCTATGTTGCCTTATTTTCCCTTTTAATGTGTGATTGTGTGAACCTTACGTTACACGGATCGATCCCATCCGTGCAAATTGCAAAATGGTCCCCTATATACTCATTGTTCCCATACTCTATTGGGTTCATTCTAATTGATGCCTACCTTACATACAACACAGACAATATGAGAAAGAGAGAGGGGAAAGAAAAAGCATGAAAGGGTCATCCAACCAAAGTTTTAAAAGCCCTTTGAGATATAGGCTATTTCTAATATACACCCTCCTTTGGAGGGTGTATCATACACCATGTGATCCAAGCCATTGATTTAATCATAAAAATAATCAATGGCTTGGATCAATTGCAGAAACCCGCTTAGCAGTTGTGTAATTTTAAAAAAAGAAGTACCATCTTTAGGTTATGAACAAGAAAATTCTCGGAAGGTACCATTCATTTTTTTACGATTTAAACAAGACATTTCAAAGAAATAGTACTTCCCCCGACAGAAACAGTATGTTTTCCGACAAAATAGTACATTTTACGACAGAACAGTTCATTTCCCCACAGAACACAACATGTTTTCGACAGAACAGTACATTTACCGACATAAAACTACATTTTTCTGACAGAAAACTACATTTTCTCGACGACGCAAGTAGATTTTCCGACGAAACAAGAAATTTTTTGACAAAACAAAGTGTATTTTCCGGAGTGAACAAAGGCATTTTCGGCTTGAAACAATAAACGTCGCCTCTTGAGTGAACACTATGATCTGAAAAAAAAAAAGATAACCTGCCCAAAAAAAAAACTTGCTTTTACCGGTAAAAATCAAAGGTGCACGGTACACCCAAACTCAATAGGGTGTACCATAGCAATGGCCGATTTAGATGATGGGAACTTGATTTTGGGTGCCGACGGTCGGTAGAGGAGGCATGATTGAAAGTGGGTTCGACGGTCGGTTTAGGGAGATTGGGTGATTCTGTTTTAGAGTTCGACAGTCGGTTGGGAAGGGGTGATGGATTCGATA
Source organism: Ormosia semicastrata (assembly GCA_029884595.1). Lineage (NCBI taxonomy): Eukaryota > Viridiplantae > Streptophyta > Magnoliopsida > Fabales > Fabaceae > Ormosia > Ormosia semicastrata. Next base: position 46,790,329 of record JAQQTO010000057.1, on the reverse strand, counting down.
GTTGGTTGTAACTGATGAAGATGGTGGGGTCACGTTTTTGGGGGTCCGACGGTCGGTTGGAAGGTCGATGGCTCTGTGCGGTCCGACGGTCGGTTGAAGAGGGGCCTGGTTTTGTGAAGTCCGACGGTCGGTCGATGGTTCCGTTGGCTTCACGTGAATGAAGAAGGAGATGGAGTTGATGTGGTGGTGGTTAAGGTTTTGAGGTTTTTTTTTTTAGTGGTGGTTGAGGAATGGGGTGAAGGTGGTTGTTGGTTGTTTGAGGTTGGGAGGACCCGAGTTGATGGTGATGAAGCGAAGGTGTGTTATGGAGGTTGAGTTGCTTGGAGATGAATGAGGTTGAAGAAGTGGAGAGTGAAGCTTGATGGAGGTTTTAGGATGGTGAGAATCAAGAGGGTAATGGCAGAGAGAAAGATGTAGGCTTATGGTGAGGAGATTGGAATCCTTACCGGAGGTGAGGATGCGTTGAGAGTTAATGGGCCTTCCTCTCGTTCCCGTAAGTTGAATGTTGATAATGAATATCAGGGAATCTCCCCTTACGTGGATTGAAGTGGTTCGAATGGAGGTGGCGGTCGGTGGTGATGGGGAGCCGATTCACGATGGTATGGTTAGGGGAATAAAGAAAAACAAAGGTTCTCTGTGCGTGTGTGCAGGTCATTGGTTGTGGGAAATGGGGTAGCAAAGGATGGAGGTAGAATAAACAAGCGAGAAAAGGTGCATATGTGCTAAATGCCGTGTGATGATAGGCTGCAAGATGGCATGGGAATAGGAATAAACAAGAAAAAGTAAAGCATATGTGCTCCATGTGTGAAGTGGGGTGCGAAAATTTGCACCTTGTGTAAGGTGCGATGGGTGATAAAAGAGAATGAAAAGAAAGAAGACGGGTGTTTACCTAACGGCAGAAAAAAAAGTATGCTGTGCATTTTGTTGTATATTTTTTTTATTTTTTATGTTTTATATTTTTTATTTTTTTTATTTTTTCATAAAAAAAGGTACAAAGTAAAGCAATTAAACAATCAATCAACAAACATAAAAAGAAAATTTCACGGACAAAATTGGGTATCAACAGCTGCCCCCCTTTGCTTTTCGTTTAGGATAAACGGAAAGTAAAGGAGTTGATTCAATTTTGTCCATGAAGCTTGATGAGAAAGTAAAAAGCTTGCGGAATCGGGTATCCCGCTGAAGCTTGACAGAAAACGTACAAAGCTTGCGGAGTCGGGTATCCTGCTGAAGCTTGACAGAAAATGTACAAAGCTTGCGGAGTCGGGTATCCGCTGAAGCTTGACTTAAAACAGAAAAGACACAAAGCTTGCGGAGTCGGGTATCCTGCTGAAGCTTGGAAATAGAAAAAGGTACAAAGCTTGCGGAGTCGGGTATCCTGCTGAAGCTTGACAACATGAGGTAAAAGGAAACAGCTTGAGGGGTAGGGTGCCCATCGAAGCCGGACGGAAAGGTAAACGAACAGCTTGTGGGGTAGGGTGCCCATCGAAGCCTGACAGAAAGGTAAAAAGCAAACAGCTTGTGGGTAGGGTGCCCATCGAAGCTTGACGAAAAGGTAAATAACAAACAGCTTGTGGGGTAGGGTGCCCATCGAAGCTTGACGAAAAGGTAAATAACAAACAGCTTGTGGGGTAGGGTGCCCATCGAAGCCAGACAGAAAGGTAAACAACAAACAGCTTGTGGGGTAGGGTGCCCATCGGAGCCGGACGGAAAGGTAAACAACAAACAGCTTGTGGGGTAGGGTGCCCATCGAAGCCTGACAGAAAGGTAAACAACAAACAGCTTGTGGGGTAGGGTGCCCATCGAAGCTTGACGAAAAGGTAAATAACAAACAGCTTGTGGGGTAGGGTGCCCATCGAAGCTGGACGAAGGTAAAACAAACAAACAAACACTTGTGGGGTAGGGTGCCCATCGGACCGGACGGAAAGGTAAACAACAAACAGCTTGTGGGGTAGGGTGCCCATCGAAGCCAGACAGAAAGGTAAAAAGCAAACAGCTTGTGGGGTAGAGTGCCCATCGAAGCCTGACAGAAAGGTAAACAACAAACAGCTTGTGGGGTAGGGTGTCCATCGAAGCTTGACGAAAAGGTAAATAACAAACAGCTTGTGGGGTAGGGTGCCCATCGAAGCCTGACAGAAAGGTAAACAACAAACAGCTTGTGGGGTAGAGTGCCCATCGAAGCCTGACAGAAAGGTAAAAGCAAACAGCTTGTGGGGGGGGTGCCCATCGAAGCTTGTGACGGAAAGGTAAACAAACCGACGAAGGTAAACAAACGGCTTGTGGGGTAGGGTGCCCATCGAAGTCTAACGAGAAGGTAAAAGCAAACGACTTATGGGGTAGAGTGCCCATCGAAGCTTGACGAGAAGGTAAAAGCAAACAACTTGGGGTAGGGTGCCCATCGAAGCTAGACAAAAGTTGAAGGCAATGGGCACAAGGCCCTGACTTGCTGTGAAATCAATGGGTGCAAAGACCAGAGAAATAAAATGCAATGGGTGAAAGACCCGAAAACTAAAAGACAATGGGTGCGGGGACCCGGAAACTTAAAGACGATGGGTGCAGGGACCCGAGGGCAGATGATCTTTCTTTTTTTCATTTTATTTTTGTCTGATCTGTGTTTGCTCTTTTTTTTTTTAAATTCAACCTCTCTTTCTTCTCTATTTTTCTTTTCCTTTTCCTTTTTCTTTTTTATTTTATTAAAAATCCCTTGAACCAACGACAATCTGTGAAAGAAAAGGCAATGGGTGCGGAGACCCGAAAACTAAAAGACAATGGGTGCGGGGACCCTGAAACTTAAAGACAATGGGTGCGGGGACCCAGAAATGAAAAGACAATGGGTGCGGGGACCCAAAAATTAAAGACAATGGGTGCGGGGACCCGAAAACTTAAAGACAATGGGTGCGGGGGACCCGAAATGAAATGAAAAGACAATAGGTGCGGGGACCCGGAATTTAAAGACAATGGGTGCGGGGACCCGAAAACTTAAAGACAATGGGTGCGGGGACCCGAAAACTTAAAGACAATGGGTGCAGGGACCCGAAAACTTAAAGACAATGGTTTTGTAAATGCATGCGATGCCAGAGATGGTGCATGATGCAATGGATGATGATGCTTGAGTACAATGCATGTGATGCCTGAGGACAATGCATGTGATACTAGAAATGATGCATGATGCAATGAATGCCCTACTGTAGGGGTTCTCAAGAGCAAATCTTGTTTTTTTTTTTTTTTTGCTTTTTATTTTTGGTCTGTTTTTTTTTTTTGTTTTTTTTTCATCGGAGCTTTGGTTCCGCAACCCTTAAGGACTTTTTCCCACAGCAGGATCGCGATTGAACATCAAAATTCGTTGATTGGCCTTGTGATTTGTCTGGTCATCCCTTTTTTCTCATCAACATTCTTGTCAGGATTTCATTGTGTTTCCCATGACCTTTTGAAATTGTTAAAGCGAATCTAAATGCCTTTGTCATATTGTCACATGTTTCACATCTCAATATAAAACTATCATAAAAAATGCATATTAAATCGACAATTGGTAGCAACAAAAGGGATTATCATTATAGACAGGAACGAAGTGTAGGAAAGGTAGTACAAATGGGACTCGAATTGAAAAGGTTTACAAAAGAAATGTTGGAGCGGAAATTTCCAGCTCTTCCAGTGATGCTCTCTTGAATGAACAATGCTAATTTCCCATGTGCGCAACCTTGAACGTCCCATTGTCTGTTTCAGAATATGATTCGACCCGCTTTTACATATTGGGGTGTCTCCTGACAAGCTTTCGTATATTCAAACTGCCCCGGTTTGGCCCAGATACTCTCAATCTGCCCCAGTTTGTGACTTGAGGTATGTTCACTTCTCCGGATGTGTCAAGCACCATTTTAACCCTAACTTTGCCTAGGTCGCTCTTTCGAGTTTTCAACCTAACGGGTCGCTCTAACTTTTGCCTAGGTCGCATTTTCAGGTTTTCAGCCTAGCGAGCCATTTTTCTTTTCCTTCCTTTTTTTTTTTTTAAGCATAGTACATTTTGACCGCATCTGAATTTATAGGAAGTGGTAGATCTTCGCCATCCATGTTTGTGAGAATCAAAGCTCCTCCTGAGAAGGCCTTTTTTACGACATAAGGTCCCTCATAGTTTGGAGTCCATTTTCCTCGAAAATCCTTTTGAATGGGAAGGATCTTTTTGAGTACCAAGTCTCCTTCTTGAAACCGTCGAGGACGCATCTTTTTGCATAGGCCTTCATCATTCTCTTCGGTAAAGCTGACCGTGACATAGTGCAGTTAATCTCTTCCCTTCAATGAGGTTCAACTGATCAAGTCGAGTCTGGACCCACTCGGCCTCTTCTAGTCCTGCCTCCATTAGCACTCTTAATGATGGGATTTCCACTTCAATAGGGAGCACTGCTTCCATTCCATAAACCAAAGAGAAAGGGGTTGCCCCAGTTGAAGTACGAACGGACGTGCGATAACCATACAGTGCAAATGGTAGCATTTCGTGCCAGTCTTTGTATGTTACAACCATCTTTTGGACGATCTTCTTGATATTCTTGTTTGCTGCCTCAACTGCCCCATTCATCTTCGGGCGGTAGGGTGAGGAATTGTGGTGTTCAATTTTGAAACTCTCACACATCTCTTTCATCATTTTATTATTCAGATTAGTGGCATTATCTGTAATAATCTTGCTTGGCAAACCATAACGACAAATCAGCTCTCTTTTGACAAACTTGATCACTGCACTCCTGGTGACATTGGCATAAGAAGCGGCTTCGACCCATTTTGTGAAGTAATCAATTGCAACCAGAATGAAGCGATGTCCATTTGAGGCCTTTGGCTCAATGGGTCCTATGACATCCATTCCCCACATCGAGAACGGCCAAGGTGCTGTTAAAACATTCAAATGCACTGGTGGCATATGAATCCTATCAGCATATGTCTGGCATTTATGACACTTTTTCACATAGTCGAAACAATCAGTCTCCATTGTCAACCAATAGTATCCCGCTCTTAGTATCTTTCTTGCCATTGCATGCCCATTTGCATGAGTTCCGAAAGAACCTTCGTGAACATCTTTGATGATTTTCTCTGCCTCTGTTGCATCAACGCATCTTAGCAGCACCATATCATGGTTCCTCTTGTAAAGCACTTCCTCATTTAGAAAGAAACCCATTGCGAGTCTTCTGAGGGTCCTTTTGTCATTTTCTGAAGCATGTGGAGGGTACTCTCTACTCTTGATGAAGCATTTGATGTCATGATACCACGGTTTCCCATCTGGTTCCACTTCTATCATTTGACAATATGCCGGTTGGTCACGACTTTCCATTTTTATAAGTGGTAAGTCCCTATCTTGACTTGCTTTGAACATTGACGACAACGTGGCTAGGGCATCAGCCAACTGATTATCTTCTCGAGGGATATGATGGAATGTAACTTCGTCAAGTTGTTCAATCAACTCCTTGATGTAGGCATGATAAGGGATTAATTTGGCATCTCGAGTTTCCCATTCTCCCTTTAGCTGATGGATGACCAAAGCAGAGTCCCCATATACCTCAAGAACTTTTGCCTTTGAGTTTACTGTTGCTTGGATTCCCATGGCACACGCTTCATACTCAGCTATGTTGTTTGTACAGTCGAAGCACAACCTAGCAGTGATTGGAATGAAATTGTTTTCGGGTGAAATTAGTATGGCTCCCACTCCATGCCCCAAATTGGAAGCTCCATCGAACAACAAGGTCCATTTTTCTTTTTCCGGGATTCTTCTTCTCCAAATAAAGCCATTATATCTTCATCAGGGAATTCACACTGCATAGACCCATAATCCTCCACTGGTTGACTAGCCAAGAAATCTGCCAGAGCACTGCCTTTGACTACTTTTTGCGTGACGTAGACAATGTCATATTCTGACAGCAAAACTTGCCAACGTGCAATCCTCCCACTGAGGGCAGGTTTTTCAAAGATATACTTGATCGGGTCCATTTTGGACACCAACCAAGTGGTGTAACACAACATGTACTACCTTAACCGGTGGGCTGCCTATGCCAAGGCGCAGCATGTGCGTTCCAATAATGAGTATTTTGCCTCATAGTTAGTAAACTTCTTACTCAAGTAATAGATGGCCTGCTCCTTTCTGCGGTTTCATCGTCTTTGTCCCAAGATACACAACCCATGGATTCATCCAACACAGTCAAGTACATGATGAGAGGCCTTCCTGGCACTTTGGAGGTACCAAAACCGGGGGTTCTTGCAGATACTGCTTGATCTTCTCAAATGCCACCTGACAATCCTCATTCCACTCTACCGTCTGGTTTTTACGCAACAACTTGAAGATTGGCTCACATGTTGCGGTCAACTGGGATATAAACCTAGTAATATAGTTCAGCCTTCCTAAAAACCCACGAACTTCTTTTTCAGTACGAGGAGCTGGCATCTCTATGATTGCTCGAACTTTGTCTGGATCAACTTCTATCCCTTCTCGCTAACCACAAACCCCAAGAGCTTGCGACTTTACCCCGAAAGTGCATTTAGTAGGATTCGATCGAGCCTGAACTTTCTCAACCGTTCAAAGAGCTTTTGCAGATCGGTTATGTGATCTTCTTCTGTTTTTGACTTTGCAATCATGTCATCCACATAAACTTCTATTTCTTTGTGCATCATGTCATGGAACAATGCCACCATCGCCCTTTGATAAGTTGCTCCGGCGTTCTTCAATCCAAATGGCATTACTTTATAGCAAAAAGTTCCCCACAGAGTGATGAATGTGGTTTTCTCCATATCTTCAGGCGCCATCTTGATTTGGTTGTATCCTGAGAAACCATCCATGAAGGAGAAAAATGCGTGTTGAGCAGTGTTGTCCACCAAAACATCAATGTGAGGTAGAGGGAAGTTGTCTTTAGGGCTGGCCCTATTCAAATCTCTATAGTCAACGCACATTCGCACCTTTCCATCTTTCTTTGGGACAGGGACGATGTTAGCAACCCATTGAGGGTACTTTGCAACAAATGAGAAACCCGCATCAAACGCTTTTTAACCTCTTCTCTAATTTTTAGTGACATCTCTGGCTTCATTCGTCTTAACTTTTGCTTGACCGGAGGACATTCTGGTTTTAAAGGCAATTTGTGCTCGACTATGCTTGCATCTAGGCCAGGCATATCTTGGTACGACCAGGCAAAAACATCACAATAATCAGATAAGAGCTTAATCAACTTACTCCGTTCATCTTCTTTCATGGTAGTGCCAATTTTAACTTCTTTTTTATCATCCTCTGTCCCCAAATTAATCAGTTCAGTTGGCTCTTGATGGGGCTGAATTTCCTTGGCCTCTTGTTCCATTAATCTCATTAGCTCGGAGAGGTTCCCAATTGTCATCATTATCCTCATCAACATGATTAACGGGATGGTCAAAATCGTATAATGGGGTCATAGCACTTGTCATTTTCAAGAGAATCGCTTTCAGATCTGCATTTATTAGTGTTAACACAAGTAAAAAAGGGTAATGAATAAAGGTTAATGAAATGGTCGAGCAAAAAGCTAAAAAGAAGAAAAAGGGAAATAGCAAGATAATCTGAAAATGCATTTATTGATAGTAAATATTGAAATGAAAACATGTGAGCCCGTTTTCACAACACATTATCCTAAAGCCTTGGGCAGAGCTAAAGGATTAGCATTACAAAATTACTTGAATCAATTTCACAAGTCATGGGAAAATCAACGCTCTCCCAATTGTTGAGTTCTGCATGACGGGAGCAAGGGTACACCAAGTTGACACCATGATTGATGAGTTGATCGTCTTTGATGGCGGTCACTTGGTTCAGAAACACTAAGCCCGCACTTCGAAAGTTTCGTCGGATGTCACAGATGGGGATCCTCTCAGCTTTAGGCTCCCGATTTTCCAACCTAGCCAACCTCCTCTCCTTTTCTCTTCTAGGACCCTTCTTTTGTCTGCCTTTGGTAGGTTTATACCCTAGCCCGAACCTATCTTTGTTTTCGCGGGCGCCCAGAATTTCACGATGCCTTGTCCATTCATTCCTAGTCCTCTTCCATATTGGTATCCTTTTCCAAGCATTACCTTAGCCATCATCAGGGATGCATTAGATGGTCGGGGCTTCAGACTTTGAACTCCATCTTCCACATAGGTGGCATTGACAATTTCCAGCGCTTGGAATGCGGTTTCAAGAGCTTCTTCTGCAGCTTCAATATAAGGAGTGTCCAATGGCTTGCTCACCAAGTGGGTCTTCTTCACCAAAGACAGTAATCATCTTATTATCAACTATGAATTTTACTTTTTGGTGTAAGGTAGAAGGCACACTCAAATGAGAATGAATCCATGGTCGTCCCTAAGAGACAACTCGTAGGATGGCGTAATGTCCATCACTTGGAAGAGTATATTGAAAGTGCGAGGGACCAATTTGAACTGGTATTTCCATCTCCCCATGACCTCTCTTCTGGTGCCATCGAATGCCCTTACTATCATCGTACTTGGTTTCATGCAAGTTCCATCAAAAGGCAGCTTGGACAGGGTTGATTTTGGCAACACGTTCAAGGAGGAACCATTATCAATGAGCACTCTAGCCATTATATGCTTTTGACATTTGACAGAAATGTGTAGCGCTTTGTTGTGCCCCATTCCTTCCGCTGGTATCTCATCATCAGTGAAAGTGACATAATTATCAGCAGTAATATTGCCAATAATGCCACCTAACTTGTCAACTGTAATGTCATGAGAAACATGAGCCTGATTCAGTATTTTCATCAACATTTTTCTGTGCGATTCAGAGTTCATCAATAAGGACAAAAGCGATATCCTTGCAGGGGTATGATTCAGCTGATCTACCACTCTATATTCACTTTGCTTGATAAACTTCAAGAACTCACAAGCTTCTTCATCCGGTACCTCTTTTTTGTACTCCTTCGCCTTTTCCGGCCTTTCTTTTTCTTTTGCTTCATTCCCAATGGAAGTCTCCCCTATCTTGCCTTTGCCTTTACGGTTCCCCTTTTCTTCTTCTTCTTGGTCCTTTCGCAGCTCCTCAGGAGTGTAGATGCGGCCACTTCGGGTCACTCCCCCAATCCCTGATATATTGGTAATAATAGAAGTCGAACCAGACGCAACCTCCGACTGATCATTCATGGGATTGCTTATAAGGACTTGGACATCATAATTCCATGGCACGGCTCGAGTGTCCTTGAAGGGAAAAGGACTAGGAACTTGAATGGTGATAGGTTTCGGACCACAAGGGGACGCGCATATGCAGACTTCAAAGATAATAGATAACCAACGGTTTGATAGCCGGATTGCAATGGAAGGGACCGAGAGAGTTTACGGCTTCCCGATCTTCTTGCAATTGTGGAATAGCGCACTTATCCATCATGTTTATGCCACTATTGTCCCATAGATGACTTATTTGCACTAAATGCATATCCATTAGATCTTGGAGGATTTGTCCGAACTCACCACATTCCTCAATAGAATGCCCCACATTCCCATGGAGATTGCACATTATTTCACCTTCGTTGCCCCTTTCTCTTCAATGTGAGCTTCCATCATCCCAGTTTGCACGCTCTTTAAAGATAAACCACATCGGGGTTTTGATATCTGTCGTTTGTCTTATGAGTGCAGGGCCGAACACTCCTCTATAGCATTTACTGTAGGATTCCCATGGTTTGGTAAAGGATTGTGACCCACACTAGGAGTATTTGTCTTGAAATTCAACCACTTAGCATTGATTAGATCTTGCACCTTAAACTTTAGTGCTTTGCAATTCTCGTAGAATGCCCCTGTGGCCCTGCATGGTAATCACACTTGGCATTTGGGTCAAAGCCTTTAGGGTATGGGGGTTCTAATGGCTTCATCGGACAAGGAGCCAAAAGAGAGTTACGAATGAGTTGGGGTAGTAATTCGGTGTAGGTCATGGGAATTGGGTCGAAGTGGACAAACTTCCTTTCTTGGTTATTTGGTGGCCTTCCTTGGTTTGTGTTTGGAGTTTGGGTCCATGGCTGAGTTGTTTGCGGTGGTAAAGTAGAGGGTGCCGGGTGTTGAGTAGGAGGTGACGTTTGGTGGGGCCTCGCTGAGTGGTGAGGTTGAGGATGTGAAGTGTTGGCGACATAAGGGTGATAAGGCTGGGGATATGGCATCGGCGGAGTAGTGGGAAAGTACGGGTGGTAAGGTGCGAAAGGGTTTTGGAAAGATGGTTGATGGTTCACAGGTGTTTGGCTATATCTGCCTCGGGTGGAGTTTCTTGGGTCGAAGGTAACAGCATGGGTTTCTCCCTCTCTTTTCTTCCCCATCGGGGGCCTTTTGGCGTTAAATGTTCCTGTTGAACTTTCAACAATCTTCCCACTCCTCATTCCTCCTTCAACTCTCTCTCCAATGATGACCATGTCTGAGAAATTTGATGACACACTCCCTATCATTTTGTCATAAAAGGGTGATTGCGAGTGTCAATGAACGTAGCCACCATTTCTCTTTCCGTCATGGGGGCTCTACTTGAGCACCATTTCCCTCCACCTCTGAGCATATTCCTTAAAGGTCTCAGCATTCTTCTTAACCATATTTTGCAATTGTAATCTATCCGGTGCCATATCAATGTTATACTTATACTGTTTCAAGAAAGCGTCAGTCAAGTCTTTGAAACATCGTATATAGGCACGCTCAAGATGCGTGTACCAATTTGAAGCTGCCCCAGTTAGGCTGTCTTGAAAGAAGTGGATTAACAGCTTGTCATCGTGAGCATGCGAAGCCATCTTGCGGATGTACATGGTTAGGTGATTCTTTGGACAAGTAGTTCCCCTGTACTTGTCGAAATCTGGGACTTTAAACTTGGGAGGAATCACCACATTCGGGACAAGACAGAGCTCTGAGGCATCCAAAAGACCATAGCCATTTGCCCTTCAATGGCTCGTAGTCTTTCTTCTAAAATTTCCCACCTCTCCCTGGAATGGGGTTTTCCACGAAGCATTCAACGGGTATTGCGGCATAATGGTGGGCACGAGAATGTTGCCCCGGTGGGGTTCCACCGGTATGTGGTTGAGTGCACTTAAGGAGTTTGAAGCGAGGCATCTTCTTGTCCGGGGATTAGGGTTTGTGGTGGTACGAACGGGATGGAGACCATATGGCGGGATGAAGAAAGGGTATGGGTGTTGTGTTGGCGGGAGTTCGTTGACATTTGGTGAGTGGCTTGATTTTGGGTAGGGTTTGAGGGATTTGAAGTTGGAGACACTTGTTGACATGTCATTATTGGGGGAATTAGTGGCTAATGGTGGTATATAACCCGGAGGGAGACCATACGGGGAAAAGAGCGTCCCTTGGTTTCCACGTGAACCGGCGACTGAAGGTTGAGTAGTGCCGTTTGGGCAAATGGTGAGTGGCATCGTAATCCCTTGAGGATTAGAGCCTTGGTATTGTAGGGGGAGCGCTGCAAAACCAGGCGGGCAAGGAGGTGTGGCTGGATGTCCTTCATTTGCCACCGAGGGATTCCATCATACGTGCTCTTTCTACTCTCCATAGACTGTAACATTTCCGTTATTTTGGACATTTGCTCCCTGAGTTGGTTCACTTCATCCCTCAAATCTTGCGTCTGCTCTATCTCGTCCATGATCTTTGCTTGGGAACGAGTCCTGTAAGGGTGTCGTGGAAGCTGTTTTCCTGCTATAGTGTCTACTTTTCTGATGTGAGGAAACATGATGCGATTATTAGTATAAAACCAAAATGATAAAATGCATGTATGCAATGCACTGATTATTCATGCCGATGTTTTTTTTTTGTGTTTTTTTATTGTGATTTTGCATGCAATTTCTTGTTAGTGGAAGGAACAAGTTTGCGCCCTGCGAGGATGCTTGGTGACGGTGGAAAGGTTCGCACAAACGTTCGATAGCAAAGTAAAATCCCTACATTTAGCACTAGGGCATATCGCTCCTTAGGCAAAAATGTGGTTGATGGCAAATCCAAGGGAATATTCGTTCCTCAATGGATACTATTCACTGGCAAAGCCGACGTAGGACCCAAACTCCCCATACTTTCACCTCGAGGCGAAACGAGGCTTGACAATCTATTCAAGGGAGAATTCACTCCTCGATGAATAATGTCTTGACAAAAAGGATAACGAGATCAATATTTGAAACACAACACAGCAATGAGCATTCCTTTTCATTTCAAACTTTGGAAGTACAAGATTTAATTCCCACAAAATGTAGTACAATTACGTCAACAACTTCATTTGCTTTTTTCTAAAGCCCTTGGCAAGACCTCGACAATATTTCATAAAATCAGCGATCTTTGATGGTAGTCGTAGCCAGGGGTTTATGTGAACTTGAATGTCTGCTTCTTCGAAATGAGTAATCAGTTGTGCGGTATGATACTGTAAGCTATCAGACATGTCTTCAAACTTCTTCCTCCATTCCTCTTTTTCATCCCTTTGGTCTTGTGCTACTGATTGCCACACTTCTGCCCATTCTTCTTTTTGCCTCAATAGTCTTCGGGCTTCAAGTCTCCACTGCTCATGGCCTCGCTCCAACTCTTGCATTTTGAGCTTTAAACACCCATTTTTCGGTTTGCTTCTACGAGTGCATCGTGGTATTTGGCAGCTAGTGCTCGTCCTTGGTCAGAGCGACACTTTTCCTCAACCAGAGCTTCTTGTAAGGCTTCTATTCTACGATCCTGTACCTTAGCATTCGCTTCCAGCTTTCCTTTCTCTTGCAAAACCAATGCCATTGTCTCTTCCTGAGCACTTATCTTTGCTCGTAATTCATGAACTTCTGCTATGGTCCTTTCAAATTCTATCTCCTTTCCTTTCCTTGCCCTTTTTGCTCGGCTTGGGGTCCCAGCCATATCTGCACACGCATCTTTTAGATATTCAACTTCATCAGCGAGCTTCTAGCATCGACTCTGGTGGATGACTACTTTTAACTCAGCGGCTTCCTTTCCTTGTTCCAAGACTTTCATTTGTACTTTCAGTCTTTCAATCTCAGTGGCCATTTGAGGTATGGTTTGAGGATGACCCTTATCACCTGAAACTGTCTGGGGGATACTATTCTGTGCCCTTCTTGCCTCTCTCCATTGCAAGTATTCAGGGGTACAAACCACCACATGCTTCCCTAATTCCTTTGTTCCTGCCATACGAATATTCTTCCAAGCATCTCTAATCTCTTTTCTTGTTTAGCAGTGCTTCCATCTTGCTGGTATAAGAAGCTGAACCCTTCAAGTTGCTCTTCGTTGGGCATATGTTGAGTCCATCGGAGTTGCCTAAGCACAAGGATTGGCGCATATGATATACCACCTCTAGGGCTCATCAAAGGAACATTAGGAAAGTCACCACAGCTGAGAACTATCTCCTCTCCATGATACCATGGGCATACCCATTTGAAGGAATCTGGCCCCATCCTCATGAACTCATTTTTCCATTCATAAGCTTTTTGTTGTTTCACTGGTATGCGACCAAAATTCCTTAACGGGTCAGGTAGGGGTCCCAGGTGGCTCTGTACATCCATATGCGTCATGATCCAAATGTACAACATATGCGTACAACATCGAATCTTTCCACCACCCTTTTGATGACAGATTTCCATTGTCAAGAAAGTATCAGCGAGAATAGCAGGGACTGGGTTTGCTTTATACTTCTCAAACTTGAAGAATACATCCATTCTTGCTTGATCTACCATATCTGAGGTAAATGGGAATAACACTAACCCAAAGATGGTTAAGGCCGTGTTTTGTTGAAGAAATCCCACTTTCCTTGTTGTGCTAGATACTGAAGGTGCGCTTCTAGGTAACTTTTCTTCAAGCCTTCTTTCCTCCCCTCTTTTCCATGCCCAATTGACTTGTTGGAGCCCCTATCAATTCTGCTATCTTCCCTTTTGGTACATAATACCCTCCATAAAGATAAACATTAGGGTGCTTATTCATTGGAAGCCTCAACATGACCGCATACTCCTCTATGGTTGGTGTAATGTCCAAGTTAGGTAGCTCAAAACATTTGAGAGAATGGTTCCAAAATTGAGCAAGGCCACTCAAGACGGGCTCCTCAACTGTAATGCGCAGCAAATCCAGAATCTGCCCGTAACTGCTTGAGAACTCAGATCGAGCCTTAGGGGTCATTTGTTGGGTAACATCCCTCACATACCTCAGATCACTGCCATTTACTGTAGCCCTTATACTCCTCTTGAGGTCGACTGCATTGCTGGAGTTCTGTCCTTGAGATGTTTCTTCCATTCTTTGCTACTGACGAGTGCCAACCTTTCCACTTTGCCAAGAAAAACTCACCCTAAAAAGAAAGGGAGTAATGAAGGGAATATGTAAGTAAAACAAACAGGAGAATGCACTCTAAGGATACTTCTCATCGAGGTAATTCTAGAGAAAATGCACTAACAGTCTAGATGGAGAAGCCCTTATAGGATCGTAAACCCAAAGGGTGCCTAGTTTTTTTTCTTTTTCTTCTCTAAATGCTGGGATCGTTATGAAAACGCAAGATGATTTTTTTTATGCTAGGATTGTCATGAAAATATAAAATGATGTTTTTTTTTTCTTTTTTATGAATGCTAGGAATGTAATGAAAGTGCAAAATGATCTATCCTAAAAAGCAAGTATGAATGACATGAGAGATAGGTGACTAAAAAGTTAGGAATGAAAATGCTACATGATGTATTTTTCTTTTTTTTGAATTTTTTTTTTACCCAAAAATGATGCATGGATGAGTGACATGAGGAAAGATAAAGAAAAAGTATGCTCCATTTGTGTCCTAATGAGGTGCAACCTAAAGAGATGGATGACTCTAATTTTATGTCATTATGTTCAATCTACTAGTGCAAGGTTTTTCAGGATGGATCTATCTTCTAAAAAGTCATGGTCCCCAGATTGCCCCCATCTCGAAAGATAAGGACCCAGTTCATGAATTAATCACAAGTAGGGATAAACCCTCTCAATGTGACTAGTCCATGGTACTAGTAACAATCTGAGTGGTGTCTCGACAAATGTCAAGTGAGCATAAAGCTCCTCAATAACAAAAGTCGAGACCCCTCCTACTCCTCGGGTTCGCACAGACTCGGGTATAGAGCCCAAAAGGTGTGTGAGGTAAGTGATAGTGACGTGTGTGAAGGAGCATACAAACCTGTACAAAAACTTAAAAGACAAAAAATACCCCCAACCTGCAAAACATATATACAACAACCAACCAGCAATCGCCTACCCTAAGGTTTCAACAATTAAACACAAAATATATATACAAGTCACCATATACATGCTATCAGATATTTACATAAAAGTACTAAATAAAATATATTTACAAACAAAAACAAAGACAAAGAGGGTAAAATAAATAAATAAAAGATTATTAAAAATTTACACAACTAACAATAACAGGCCTGACTCTCTTGAAGGTCCCCAGTGGAGTCGCCAGCTATCGCAACCGGGATCGCGGCGGGACGACCGAAAAAATATCAAAAATCAATGGAGTCGCCACCAATGTTTATTTAAATTGGAAAACATCAGAAAAACCCTTTTATCAGGAAAACTGGTCTTTTGGAAATGAGTTTGAGTCCGGAGTCGATTACAGATAGGGAAGGTGTTAGCACCCTATACTGCCTGTTCCAAGAACGATACCTTATCTTAGTTGTGCAAAATTTAATAATCTCAAATATATTTATTTTTACCCCTTTAAACAAAAGACTTTGTAATTATTTTTTTATTTTTCTCATTTTTTGGAAAGAAATAAAAGAAACAACCAAATCATGAAAATTTATTTTTTTGGCTTGACAGAATAGAGATTCTGCTCCTACGTATCCTCGGGTGCAATGAGGAACTCAAAGTCACGTAGTTCTTTATAAAATAAGTGTGGGTTGGTTGATTTTATTTAAAAAAAGATTTTATTTGAAAGTGAATCCATTCTTGCACAGATTCAAGTTAGCACTAGGCTACTCAATAAACCCTTATGATTCAAAAGATAATGAAGATAGCATTCGCTATTCAATCATCGTCATCGGTCATTGCATGAATTAAAAGATTTTTTTTATTTCCTTTTCATTTACCATTTTTATTTTCTTTACCCGTCTCCCCTTTTGCCAAAATGCATCATTATTGCCTTAATGTGAAATGGACAAAGACCCACGTGATTCAAATTTCCCCACCCAAAAAGACAATCATAATTCAATAAAAAGTTGGAGACTTTAGCAACAATAACGACACACACGGGGGTCGTTTGTGAAGGGATCCACCGAGATTCGACGGTCGGTTGAAGGTACCTAGGCGAGGCTCGACGGTCGGTTTGGGAGACACGGATTACGAGGTCCGACGGTCGGGGACTTCGATGTTCGACGGTCGGGTCCGCCTCGACGGTCGAGAACCGGTTCTGTGGTCCGACGGTCGGGGCGGCCTCGATGTTCGACGGTCGGTTGAAAAATGGATCTGTTGGGTTCGACGGTCGATTCAGATATGGATCTTGTGGGGTTCGACGGTCGGTGGAAAGATGGGTTTAGTTGGGTTTGGAAGGTTGAAGGTCGATGAGGGGGAGATCTAGTTGAGGTTCGACGGTCGGTTGGGGTGGTGACTGGTATTGGTGAAGTTGGTCGGTGAAAGTCACAGTGGTGTGGTTTGGAGGTTTGTCGGTGAGGGGGTAGTGCAGGTGTGGTTCGACGGTCGAGTGAGGAGTTTGGTTGATGTCGTGAAGGTTTGGATGGGTTGTCGGTGAGGGGGTAGTGCAGGTGTGGTTCGACGGTCGGTAGAGGAGGTATGATTGGGAGTTTAACGGTGGGTATGGGTAATGAAGGTCTTGAACATGTAGTGAGGTTTGGGTGGAAGAGATGTTGTTGGTTTGTTGATGGTGAAGGTTGTGAGGTGAAGGTTATAGTGGAATGGTTCGACGGTCGGTTGGTTGAAGGGAAGGGTTTGGGGTTCGACGGTCGGTGTCGGTGAAGTTGGTCGGTGAGATTGGCGGTGAGGAGATTGGACGATTCGACGGTCACGGTTTCCGGTCCAACGGTCGGTTCGGTTCTTGGTCCGACGGTCGGTTCTGGTTGGGTTGGATAGTTGAAGGATGGTGGTGTAGTTTTGGGGGTTTGGAGATTTAGATGATGGGAACTTGATTTTGGGTGCCGACGGTCGGTAGAGGAGGCATGATTGAAAGTGGGTTCGACGGTCGGTTTAGGGAGATTGGGTGATTCTGTTTTAGAGTTCGACAGTCGGTTGGGAAGGGGTGATGGATTCGATAGTTGGTTGTAACTGATGAAGATGGTGGGGTCACGCTTTTTGGGGGTCCGACGGTCGGTTGGAAGGCTGATGGCTCCTGTGCGGTCCGACAGTCGGTTGAAGAGGGGCCTGGTTTTGTGAAGTCCGACGGTCGGTCGATGGTTCTGTTGGCTTCACGTGAATGAAGAGGGAGATGGAGTTGATGTGGTGGCTGGTTAAGGTTTTGAGGTTTTTTTTTTGGTGGTGGTGAGGAATGGGGGTGAAGGTGGTTGTTGGTTGTTTGAGGTTGGGAGGGACTGAGTTGATGGTGATGAAGAAGAAGGTGTGTTATGGAGGTTGAGTTGCTTGGAGATGAAAATGAGGTTGAAGAAGTGGAGAGTGAAGCTTGATGGAGGTTTTAGGATGGTGAGAATCAAGAGGGTAATGGCGAGAGAAGATGTAGGCTTATGGTGAGGAGATTGGAATCCTTCTCGGAGGTGAGGATGCGGTTGAGAGTTAATGGGCCTTCCTCTCGTTCCCGAGTTGAATGTTGATAATGAATATCAAGGGGAATCTCCCCTTACGTGGATTGAAAGTGGTTCAGTAATGGAGGTGGCAGTCAGGTGGTGATGGGGAGCTGATTCACGATGGTATGGTTAGGGGAATAAAGAAAAACAAAGGTTCTCTGTGTGCAGGTCATTGGTTGTGGGAAATGGGGGTAGCAAAGGATGGAGGTAGAATAAACAAGCAGAAAAGGTGCATATGTGCTAAATGCCGTGTGATGATAGCTGCAAGATGGCATGGGAATAGGAATAAACAAGAAAAAGTAAAGCATATGTGCTCCATGTGTGAAGTGGGGTGCGAAAGCTGCACCTTGTGTAAGGTGCGATGGGTGATAAAAGAGAATGAAAAGAAAGAAGACGGTGTTCACCTAACGGCGAGAAAAAAAAAGTATCTTTGTGCATTTTGTTGTATATTTTTTTATTTTTTATGTTTTATATTTTTTATTTTTTTTATTTTTTCATAAAAAAAGGTACAAAGCAAAGCAATTAAACAATCAATCAACAAACATAAAAAAAAAAATTCACGGACAAAATTGGGTATCAACAACTACTTTTAACTCGGCGGCTTCCTTTTCTTGTTCCAAGACTTTCATTTGTGCTTTTAGTCTTTCCATCTCGGTGGCCATTTGAGGTATGATTTGAGGATGACTTTTATCATTTGAAACTGTCTGAGGGATACTATTTTGCACCCTTCTTACCTCTCTCCATTGCAAGTATTCAGGGGTACAGACCACCACATGCTTCCCTAGTTCCTTTGTTCCTGCCATATGAATATTCTTCCAAGCATCTCTGATCTCTTTTTTTCGCTTAGCAGTGCTTCCATCTTGCTGGTATAAGAAGCTGAACCCTTCAAGTTGCTTTTCGTTGGGCGCATATTGAGTCCATCGGAGTTGTCTAAGCACAAGAATTGGCGCGTATGATACACCGCCTCTAAGACTCATCAAGGGAACATTAGGAAAGTCACCACAGCTGAAAACTACCTCTTCTCCATGATACCATGGGCATACCCATTTAAAAGAATCTGGCCCCATCCTCATGAACTCATTTTTCCATTCATAAGCTTTTTGTTGCTTCACTGGTATACGACCAAAATTCCTTAACGGGTCAGGTAAGAGTCCCAGGCGATTGTGCACATCCATGTGTGTCATGATCCAAATGTACAACATGTGTGTACAGCATCGAATCTTTTCACCACCCTTTCGATGACAGATTTCCATGGTCAAGGAAGTATCAGCAAGAATAGCAGGGACTAGATTTGCTTTATGCCTCTCAAACTTGAAGAATACGTCCATTGCTGCTTGATCTACCATATCTGAGGTAAATGGGAATAAAACTAACCCAAAGATGGTTAAGGCCAGTGTTTTGTTGAAGAAATCTCACTTTCCTTGTTGCGCTAGATACTGAAGATGTGCTTCGAGGTAGCTTTTCTTCAAGCCTTCTGTTCCTCCCCTTTTTTCCATGCCCAATTGAATTGTTTGAGCCCCTATCAGTTCTGCTATCTTCCCTACTGATACATAATACCCTCCGTAAAGATAAACATTTGGGTGCTTGCTCATTGGGAGTCTTAACATGATAGCGTACTCTTCAATGGTCGGTGCAATATCTAGGTCAGGCAACTCGAAACATTTCAACGACTGGTTCCAAAATTGAGCTAGGCCACTCAAAACAGGCTCTTCAACTGTGATGTGCAATAAATCCAGGATCTGCCCATAACTACTCGAAAACTCTGATCGAGCTTCAGGAGTCATCTGTTGAGTAATGTCTCTCACATGCCTCAGATCACTGCCATTAACTGCAATCTTCATGTTCCTCTTGTGGTCAACTGCATTGCTTGTGTTTTGCCCATGACACCTTTCCTCCATCCTTTGCTATTGATAAGTACCAATCTTTCCACTTTACCAAGTAAACTCACCCTACAATACTAAAAAAAAAAGCATAAGCATGCCAGAAAAAGAATGGTGCACTCTAAGGGTGCCTCTATCGACGTAACTCTAGAGAATGTATCCTAACAATCTACATGGAGAACCCCTTATAGGGTTGTAAACCCAAAGGATAATGCATGACATGCAAATACATTTTTTTGCTAAAAGGGTTATGACAATGCAAGATGAGATAGCCCTTCTTTTTTCTTCTTATGCAATGAATGCCATGAGAATGCAAGGTATTATTATTTTTTTTTTTTGAAATGCAATGTCATGAAATGCAAGTTATTATTTTTTTTTTAAATGCAATATCATGAAATGCAAGCAATGAATAGCTTTTTCTTTTTTCTTTTTCTTTTTTTTTCTTTTTTTTATGCAAAAATGAATGATATGAGAAACAGATAAATAAAGAAGAAGAAGTACGCTCCCTTTTGTGCCCTAGTCAGGTGGAACCTAAGATTTGACAGTCATTATGTTCAATCTATCAGTGCAATATTTTTTTTTTGGACAGGTCTAAAGTTCTAAAAAGTCATGGTTCCCAGATTGCCCTTATCTCGAAAGACAAAGACCCAAATCATGAATTAATCACAAGTAGGGATAAATCCTCTCAATATGATTAGTTCATGATATTAGTAATAATCTGAGTGGTGTCTCAACAAATGTCAAGTGAGCATAAAGCCCCTCAATAACAAAAGTCGAGACTCCTCCTATTCCTCGGCTTTGCACAGACTCGAGTATAGAGCCTAAAAAGTGTGTGAGGTAAGTGATAGTGATGTGTGTGAGGGAGCATACAAACCTGTACAAAAAATTAAAAAGAAACTACCCCTCAACCTGTAAAAACATATATACAATAGCCAGGCAGCAATCATTTATCCTAAGGTTTCAACAATCATGCACAATTAAGTACAAAATATATACAAGTATATCATGTTAACACAAACACAGGAATAACGCTATCAAATATTTACATAGAACAAACTAAATAAAATCCATTTACAAACAAAAAGAAAACAAAAACAAGGATAAAAAGGGTAAAATAAATAAATAAAAATTATTAACAATTTACACAACTAACAACAACAGGCTTGACTCTCCAAATATCCCCAGTGGAGTCGCCATCTGTCGCGACCGGAGATCGCGGCGAAAAAAAATAGCAACTCGAAGGATTTTAGAAAATGAAAATGGGAAAATGGAGTCGCCACCAATTTTATTTTAACTTAAGAAAAATTGGAAAACCTTTCTTTGAAAACGGTTTTTGAAATCATATTGGATTCGGGAGTCGGTTATGCTTAGAGAAGGGTGGAAACTTAATCCCACTGCACCCCTAACACACCCGTCCTAAGACGGTACCTTAGGTTAATTGTGCAAATTATTAACAATCCTTGGAAATATTTATTTTACCCTTTTTTGCAAAACATTGTAACTATTTATAAAAGGAAAATCACAAAATTATGAAAATTTAAATTTGGCTTGATAGAAATGAAATTCTGCTCCTACGTATTCCCTGGTGCAATGGGGATCTCAAAGTTACGTAGTTCTTTATAAAATAAGTGTGAGTTGATTGGTTTTAATAAAAAAAAGATTTTTATGTGAAAGCGAATCCATTCTTGCACAGAATTCAAGTTAGCACTAGGCTACTCAATAAACCCTTATGATCCAAAAGATAATGAAGATAGCATTCGCTATTCAATCATCATCATTGGTCATTGCATGGATTAAAATATTTTTATTTTATTTTTGCTCTTTTTTTTTCTTTTTTCTTTTTTGCCAAAAATGTATCATTATTACCTTAATATGAAATGGGCAGCAGTCTAGGTGATTCAAACTCAAAACCCAAAAAAAAAAGTAATAATTCAATTTAAAGGAAAAAGAGTTTGGAGACTTGGGTAACAATAACAGAGCACGCACCAGGGGACGTTTGGGGAAGGATTTGGATCCCGAGGTTCGATGGTTGATTTAGGGAGATGGGATGGTTCTATTTTGGGGTTCGACAGTCGGTTGGAGGTGAAGATGGGGTGGTTCTGTTTTGGGGTCCGACGGTCGGTTGGGAGGAGGGATCTGATTCTTGAGGTTAGATGGTCGATGAGGGGATGGTGAAGGTGTCGGTGAAGGTCACGGTGGTGTGTAGTTCGACGGTCGGTAGAGGGGTATGATGGTGTTTTGTGAAGTTGGTTGAAGGTCACAGTGGTGTAGTTCGACGGTCGGGTGAGGAGAATATGATGGTGTTTGTGAGGTTGGTTGAAGGTCACACGGTGGTGTAGTTCGACGGTCGGTGGGGGGTATGATGGTGTTTGTGAAGTTGGTTAGTGAAGGTTTAGATGAGTCATCGGTGAGGGGAGTAGAGTTTACTGGTTCGACGGTCGAGTGAGGAGAGGATTTGGTTTGAAGGGTTACGGTCCGACGGTCGCTTCGGTTGGGTTTGGTAGTGTTTGGAGAGGTTATGGAAGTTGCTTGGGTGATGGGGATTATGGAGGCTTTGAAGATGGTGGGTGTATTGGAGGTGAGAGGGTAGTGATCCGATTTGAGGTTCGACGGTCGGTGAAAAGGATGGTGAAGGAGTTTAGGTCACGGTTAAGGTTCGACGGTCGGGTATAGGTTGGGTTTGAGAGGTGATTTCACATAATGGATGGTTGAAGGATAGTGGTGTGGGTTCACGATAGCAGGTGAGAGGGATGGTGAAGGTTGAAATATGGGAATTCGACGGTCGGTGGAGAGGGTATAAGGGCATTTGGAGGTTACAAATGATGGATTTGTGGCGTCGATTTGGGGGTTTGGATGATTGGAACTTGATTTGGGGGCCGACGGTCGCCTAGTAGAGGATGTGATGGAGTTTGGTTCATGATTTAGGGGAATTCGACGGTCGGTGGAGAGGGTATGAGGGTGATTTCATGTGGATATTGAAGGTGGTGGTTACGATTTTCTGGAGGTGAAGATGAGTTCTTTGGTGGTTTGAGAAATGTGATGCAAAAGGGGAGGAATGTCAGTGTATGTATGGTGCTCATGTCTTTAAAAAAAGAAAAATGAATAGGAAAAGAAGATGGGCAACATAACTAACCAGCCAGGATCCAAGCATGCATTTGAACACTACATATTTACTCACAACAGTGCAAGGATAGTGGTAAGGAAGGGCTTACCTCTTCTGTGCCACCAATAGCAAACTCAACTCAAAAAAAGAATAAAAAAAAATCATTTTCGTTCCCAGAAGCCTCCCCAATATTTCTGCCCTTTTTTTTTTCTTCCTAGCTACCACCAGAGATCAGCTCAAAATCATCAATCTTCTTTCCTTGGCTGAAGAGACTCTTTTCCCCCTTTTCACCTTCTCTGCTCTTCTCTGATTTTGTTAAGCTTTCCTCTCCTTATGCCCCTGATGATAGTAGAGCAGCTGCCGGTGTAATGGTGATTATGGAGGGTAGATGTTAGGATTTGGTTGGTCTTGGGGAAGATGAAAGAGGGTGGTCGAATGAGAGCAAAAAAGAAGTCCCTCTCCCCCAAAACTCCTCAGTTTTTATATGCATTTGTATCCGTTCCTCTCTCCTCTCTTTTTCACTATGCAGCCGTGAGTGTGTGAGTGGGTGTGTGTGCTGCAGCAGTACAGGTAAGGTTGCGAAAGTGAGTAGGGATAAAGCTGCCTTGTCCCTTGCAGCAGTGTGTGCTGCTTGAGCTACGTGAGTGAGGACGTGATGCAGCAGTGTGTGCTGTGTGAAACTGTGGAAGTGGGGGTGAGTGGGGATAAAGTTGTCTTGTCCCCTGCAGCAGTGTGTGTGCATGAGTGAGTGGGGAGCAAAGGAGCTTGTCTCCTCTGTACACATTGTGTGCCTTTGTATGGTCGAAAATAGAGAATGAACAAAGATACTAACTTTACCGAAGAGGGGAAACGACAAAAGCAAAGAAAATCTTTTTTTTTCATATTTTATTATTTTTTTTGTTTTTGTTTTTGTTTTTTTTTTTGTTTTTTTTGTTGGGCTTATACCTTTGGGTTAGAAGAATGGGCCAAGAAAATGGACAACAATTCTTTGATTTTTATTTTTATTATTTTTACTTTTTTTGTTTTTTTGTTTTTATTTTTTTTTAAATAAATAAATAAAAATCTTGGTCAAAATATGGTGTTCACACCTCTCTTCAACTTTGCACGGAAAACAATGAAATTGAGTCTCATCTCTGTCCCTAACCAACGATATGCACCTCCGCAGCATAGCAATGCTCTCAATCGTGTCAAATATAGAAGGGTATCTTCTCACGTCAGCATGGACCCAATTATAGCAGTCCCCAGCTTCCTCCCCAAAGGCTTCTACAATACCTCGATCAGGAAGATGATTGGCCAAACATTCCTCGACCATTGATCGATCAAAAGTTTCGGACCCTACACTGTACTCAGAAATATCAAAACCTATTTCCCGAACTCTCCCATTATGCATTTCAATACTAAAACCCTTTCATCAAAAAACTCTAAATCCTAAAAACCCAATTTTTCCATACCAGAATTGCATTAATAGGATTTTGGCATCTGCAATGGAAGTCATCTAAAACCACCGTGGAGCCACTATTCCCAAAACTACCATTGCCCCTCATATTCAAGCAAGCTAGCCAATAACAAAAGAAAAACAGGAATAAAACAGAAAGACATTACCTGGAGTACGTCGGCAAAAAGAAAACGTGAAGTAGCAGCAATGCGAGGAAGAAGAAAGAGAAGGCGAGAAGAGGAAGTGGAGAGGAGTTAAGGGAAGTGAGTGATACTTAAATTAAAAACCGCTAAGGATCAACGACTACAATTAAGAAAAGGTGTAAAGGCCAATCTTTAGATGCATCTTATAGCATAATTTTAAAAAGCAGCGATCAATGGTTGAGATGTGATTTGATAGCGCATTAATAATGAAGTGAATGATGTAACATCCTCCCTAGCCAATGTGTTACATGTGGCATAACCCGCGCGTTTCTCAATGCTGGAACGAATGTTCACAAGTAGCAAACCAAATTGGCCAACCTCAAATTTGACCTATCATAATCCTGACCTATCCTCATGGATAGTCGTCCTGAGGGGATGTGGACCATACTGTCCTGAACGCGAACTTGACCTACCTTAAGCTCAGCCCATCTTCATATATGGCCAAGGTCGAGGCTGTGGACCGTTTAGGCCTGAGACATAATAGACATATCCTAGCTAAAATGGACCTTGCCAAACCGACCATACAAGGCGAACATTTGTACTCAGTAAACCTATTTCGAATCGCTAAGCCCAAGAAGATCTGTGTTAACCCGACCTCTGTCTCATTAATAAGATTCGACCTATCTATGCCCAAATGGGTAACTTAGATTGATATATGCACTAGCTCAGTACGACCCACTAACATTGTCGATAGCTCAACGCCATGATGATCAGGCATAACGCATGCCTAACATCTATAATCCTTCCGAAGTCCTACTTAAACTAACCTGGCATCATAAGCCAAGCATGTTTCACTTTTTACTCTAACAATTATACTTACGAACTTAGCATACGATCTTAACTTTTGTCTGACTAGTCTAGGTCCATGGTGATCCTTACCGTCACCCTCTTCGTAGGTCTTTAGCAAGCCTCCTTGATCCTCTGACCTAAGTCCGGTCACCATCCAGAACAGATGTAAAGAAAATAAAATGTAATATGCAAATATTGTTGTTAAAAATAATGTAAATTGAGACCCTCAAGAAGCAAGTAACTCAGCAAAAGCCATGAAGTGCGGGCAAATTGAATGATTAAATGCAAGCAGAGAGCGATGGACATATTTCCAAGTAACTTAATTAGCACTATCATGGCTATGCACGATGATAATAGTTTGTTCACTTGTCCAAATTTAATCCAAAAATTTAAAAATAAAAAACTAGAATGTTTGGGGTTCAATTTTTGCCAAAATTCATTATTGGTGGGGTTTGATGAAAAATACCTTTATAAATACTTGTTAAGCCTAAGCAACCACTTAAAAAAAAACATTATTCATTCTCCCATAGTAATTGTCAAGGTTTTAGCTTCAACAACCACTATTTCAATTCAATGTTTGTCGCAAAAGTGTTGGATACGAATCATCCGATAAGATAAGGTTTGTTGATAGTCCTTTCCCTTTGTTTTTTTCTTTTTGTTTATTCCTTTGGATAAACTTTGGTACAGGTCGGTCAATTACATATCAATATCGTGAATATGAAAGGATAGTGATATTGAGGGGGGAAAAAAGGAGCAAAACAAAGAAGCCAAGGTTTCGATGATATCAATGACTGATCTTAAATTATCGATATTCAAACAACAGATAACATAATTCTCTCTCCATTACATCATTTACTTAGAAAAGAGGGACTTAGTAGCCCCAAATGCTTCAATTACTACTAAATATTAAATATTAAATTAGGACGATTAGGACAGCCACCAATTTCTTACGATGTACATTACTAATGAATTATCATGAGAAGATAGTGCAAATCCTTAAAGATGGTATCTTATCTCATCTCTCTTAAGATTAAATATATTCTATAATGTTTAGCCAGAAACAAGATGATAATAATCCACATTATCTGAATATTAAACCTTTAATATAAATTTATATTTCTTTTTTTTTACTTCGCGGTAAAGTTGTCTAATTACAACATATGTGATCACACTAGTTACAACCGACAAAATTTAGATAAAAAGACATCAACGATTTTATTTATAGTAATAGATTAACCCATCGCTAAAGTTCACGGGAGATCTGGTTTGGCAAAACAAAACATAAACACAAAGCATACCGATTATTAAGCGTTGTACATTCACTAGTGCTAAAAAAAAACCAAACTCCCTCATTCAATCACCAACAGACCAATCAAACCATTACGCGTAATGGTAGCAGCTAACACGTAGCAGGCGATCAACCAGAAAAGACACTATTTACACGAAACCCACTGTGAGCTCGCCCACCTCAGCGGTGGTGCTTGCTTCTGCTCTCCCCGCTATAGAGCCTGCAACCACATGCAGCACAATTCATTTTAGCACAAGTATATACAGAAACAGCCATTTGATAATCATAACATTAGCCGTTGATTGAAGATCTCATAAGATCTAACGGCTCATATCACCCCAATCACATACATAGCACGCTAGCACCTGAGTATTCAATCAACTAATTAAAGATTCAAAATTAATCCCACGCGCATATCATGAGCAAGTGAATCACAATACCAAATATTTGTTGGTTTGCTGAGACAATTGGTTAAACAAACCATACAGGTGCAGGTGGTGGTTACAGGTGAGACATAATATAATATAAATATAAATAATAGCACAAATTGCACTAAAAAATCGCATAAAAAAAATTAAGTTATTGAAGTGATCCAATCGTTTAATAATTTTTGAACAAAATGAAAGTAATAAGTAACACTATTCTCATAATATAAAAACAGTGAAGTATATGTTGAGAAAAAAAATGGTGGCATAATTTTAACATGACATATCTTTCTAGCAAACTTGTTTTTATGTATGGATGCAAAGTGGCTGATGAGTGATAGCCAGAAAAGGTAGCAAAATAATAAGGCATACCAATCATAGACAGTGGGAGAGTTGGGAAGTGGCTTGTCAAACATCTCAGCACCAATGGTCCTTGTGGCCGAATTACTCCCAGGATGGAACACACTCCTCCAAACGTTGTCAACTTTACGCGCCGACGCCGGTGTCGTAGGCGTCGTCGGAGTTACCGGGGTTGTCGGTGTCGTCGGCATCGACATGGTCCTCTGGTACTTGCTTCCTTCTCCTTCTTCTACACCCAAAATAATATATAATCCCTTCATTTATATGGGTACGAAAACAAAAGCTTGCACATGAGTGACAAGTGAGAACTTACTTAGCTCTATATAGTTAGCAAAATATACAATATTATTATTATTATTATAAGAAGCTACCTTTGTTGTTAGTGGTGAGCTTCCTGAGCATGCCAAGGCCACGCTCAGGTTGAGGGCCTGCCACAACATCATCCCACAGCTTCTCTAGCAAAACCATCTTTGTTGGAAATCTTCTTGTTGATGAACACAAATGGAGGTTCTCAATGTGTTTGTGTACACTCTATATATAGAGGGGGATGCTTAAAATACCTCCAACTAAAAGGGTGTTCTCGGTTTTTTCTCAAAGACCAACGTGGGATGAAGTGTTTTCCTGCTTCCAAGTGTAAGTTATTTTTGTTTTGATATATTATAGTGAGGGGCAATAGTGAAAGAAAGGGGGTGGAAAGAGTGAGAGAGGAAAGTGGACGAAGGGCAGATGGATAAGGATGAAGACTGGGTAAATGTAGGACCCGCCCGCAAAATAATATCTTCAGGAGAGAGAGGTAGGTCGTGGGCTGCCTCACAAGTGTACAGATGAAAACACATAATTAATTAGTTAGTCCTTTGTCCTATTCTTCAGAGCAATGTGGGGTCCACGGTGATGGGATATGGAGTTATGGACCCTGGAATTGATCGTGGACCCCACTCCTTGTTGCTATGTATTCCTTTTAATTTAATACAAAGTTTAATCATGTAATGG
The DNA here is from genome assembly GCA_029884595.1 of Ormosia semicastrata. Lineage (NCBI taxonomy): Eukaryota > Viridiplantae > Streptophyta > Magnoliopsida > Fabales > Fabaceae > Ormosia > Ormosia semicastrata. The sequence goes on along the minus strand of JAQQTO010000057.1, from coordinate 46,762,199 downwards.
GGTGGATCAAGATACTACTGTCATTTTGCTATGACTTAGATCCAGATGCGATGAATCCCTCAAACGATCAATATTTGGATAAAAGTTACAATCCTTTTATTCTTATATTATTTTTTAACATTTTATATTTAATTAATGAAATATAAATTCGTAATTATTAATATAAATATTAATTATTTAATTAATTTTAATTTTAATTTTAAATTATAAATTTATTTATTAACAAATTTATATATATAATTAGTTATAAATTTATATATTATTAATTAAATATAAAAAATAATATTAAAAAATAATATAAAATGATTACTTCTTTAAAAATTATGGTGAACAAAGGATAATTAGTTGTTCAAGATAAACCACCGCGTCATCAAATTTTATCATAGTTAAAAAATAGAAATACTAAACATAATTAATTGGATTTCACTACAACATTTTGTAAAAGGTTGACAATAATTATAAAACTATATGTTATAATTGGATAAACTGCTTATAAATAATTATTATAAAAAAATGTTTCAATTTAATATAGTTATATGTATGCTTTATTTTGGACTGATTAAACTATCCTAATACCCGTGTGATTGCATGGGCCACTCGTTGCATTAATTTTTCTAATAACAGTTTACTAATCTAGAAAAGAACATTAATCAAATATGATAATTAGTACTTGTTGATATCCAATTTTATCCATAAAATTTTATTTTTGTTACTTAATCAAGATTTAAAATTTTGTATTAATTAATGCTTAATCGCACTATTTTTAACTTTTTTTTTACACCAAAAAAATAAAAATATGATAAATACAAAAATAAAATATGCAAAAACATTAAAAAAAAAAAAAGGAATCACATGATATAGCTACAGTGGTAGCTGTCCAACAGTGCAGCAGCAAAGAGCTTAGTAGCGTTGCACACCTTGGGGAGCTGCCTATCATGGATGGGGAAAGGGCAGCAGACATTGGAGAAGGAAGAGCTTGGAGCAGAAAGCAGCATACACAAATGAGGAAATGTTATAGTGACCCAAGCTAGGTCAACCTGGCAGCCTCTCCACCTTGGACAGAGGGGAGGCCTCCGAATTTTTTCAGATGCAAGGGACAGAGAGGATATTGGACAGGGGGGAGATCATACAAAAGGGAGCTGGCTGCCATTTTCAAAAAAAGGCAATGGTCAATCTCATCTTCAGCGCAGCAGCCTCAACACTTTCACAACCCTTCAAGCCACTCACTTCATCTCTAACCACCGAGTTAACTCACTACCATCTTCACCACTCAAACCACCATCTCCAACCTTCATTTTCCATATAACAGGAACCAAAACCCAGCATCTCTATCACCTCCCATCTTCATCTTTACCACCCACCATCTTCCAAAAACAACACCACAAGAATCTTCCTCCACATAAACCCTTCACCACCTTACTTTCACCACCCCACAAACCACCACACCTAGCCCCAAGCTTCGTCATTTTTCCAATCGCCAAATCCGCTCTCTCCCACCACGAATCGGACGACTTTGCTGCCCTCTACCGTGAGCTGCGCAGCCCTTCACCTTCGTCGCACCAGATCTCGCAGTCGCGCACCGCCCAGACACTAGCCGCGAACCCGCCTCGAACCCGCCCGTCACCGCGATCCGCCCAGAGCCTGGCCGTCGTCCTCCATAGACGCCACACAGGCCTACACTGTAGCCAAGCCCCGCACCAGATCCGGCTGTCGCGCCGCACCACCGCGATCCAGCAGGTCCGACGAGCTTTCGCACGCCACCCTAGCCGTACGCGAACCGGATCTCTGCCGCCTCTTCGTTGTTGTCGTCGCCGTACCAGCAACCACAGGCAACACTCCGTCTTCACTCTCCGGTAGTTTCTCACCCGTACCCCACTCATATGACCAGAACTCCATTTCCTCTCCCTCTTTGTTGTTTGTTTAGCTTCTGAACGCTTTTGTTTTTTTTTTTTAAATACTCAAAACCTGATGTTAATAGGCTCTGTAGTGGGTCTAAAAAAGGGGGTTGGATTCGGGATGGGTTTGGGCTTAAAGAGGTTTTGTTCAGGTTATTCCATATTCGGGTTGGGCCAAGTTTTGTAAACAGATTTTTTTTTTATTTTATTTGTTGTGGGTAGAGGATTAATCTTACATATTAGTTAGGAGCAATTGAAATAATAAAAAAATAATCAAATAAAAGTGTGGAAGTAGACTTAAGATAAGAAATAATAAGCATACAAATAAAAGTCGATAAAAAATATACAAAAAATAAAAAAAAATTTATATGCCAAAAAAATGGAATAAAGATAAAAATAAAAATATTTCAAGCTTTTTTGTTTGTGTCATTTAAAATTAACTGTTGTTTAATGGTGTTTACTTTATAGTGCGTTTTATATGGTGTATTGTGATAAAAAAAAAAGTGAAAATAAGAAGTAAGAAGAGATTATAAAGTAATGAGATAAAAAAAAATAAAAAAATAAAAAAAATAAAAAATGACAAAAAAAATCTAAAATAAAATTTGTTTAAAGTTGTTTGATTTGAGATGTTTATATTTAATTTTTCTTATTTTTATTTATCTAGTTCATGGAAAATTGTGTGTGCTTATTTGTCTTCGTGCCTTCCTAAAAAAAATGATAAAAGAAAAATCTTTTAATCAATGCAATGACCGATGATGATGATTGAATAGTGGATGTTATCTTCATTATCGTTTGGATCATAAGGGTTTATTGAGTAGCCTAATGCTAACTTGAACCCCGTGCAAGACCGAATTTGTTTTCAAATAAAATCCATTTTCAAAACAAGAAAATATTTTCCTAATTTAATTTAAAATTAATCAACCCACAATTATTTTCAAAAGAACTACGTGACTTTGAGTTCTCCATTGCACCAGGAGATACGTAGAAGCAGAAATTCATTTCTGTCAAACAAAAAAAAAATTTCCACAATTTGGTTATTCATTTTTCTTCCTTTTAAAATAAAAAATAAAAAATTTAGTCATAAGGTCTTTTTTTCTAAAAAATGGGTAAAAATAAATATATTTGAGATTATTAAATTTTGCACAACTAACATAAGGTACCGTTCCTGGAATGGGCAGTATAGGGTGCTAACACATTCCCTACCTGTAATCGACTCCCGAATCCAAACTCATTTTCAAAAGACCAGTTTACCTGATTAAAGGGTTTTTCTGATGTTTTCCCAATTTAAATAAACATTGGTGGCGACTCTATTGATTTTCAAAATTGAATATTTTTGGTCGTCCCGTTGCGATTCCGGTTGCGACAGCTGGCGACTCCACTGGGGATTTTTGGAGAGTCTGGCCTTTTGTTGTTAGTTGTGCAAATTTTTAATAATCTTTTATTTATTTATTTTACCCTCTTTGTCTTTGTTTTTGTTTTCTTATTTGTTTGTAAATGTATTTTATTTAGTACTTTGGTGTAAATATCTATAGCATTATTTCATGTATATTGTGACTTGTATATATATATTTTGTACTTAATTGTTAAAACCCTAGGGTAGACGATTGCTAGTTGGCTATTGTATATATGTTTTGCAGGTTGGGGGTAGTTTTGTCTTTTAAGTTTTTATACAGGTTGTATGCTCCTTCACACACGTCACTATCACTTACCTCACACACTTTTTGGGCTCTATACCCGAGTCTGTGCGAACCCGAGGAGTAGGGGGTCTCGACTTTTGTTATTGAGGAGCTTTATGCTCACTTGACATTTGTCGAGACACCACTCAGATTGTTACCAATATCATGGACTAGTCATATTGAGAGGGTTTGTCCCTACTTGTGATTAATTCATGAGTTGGGTCCTTATCTTTCGAGATGGGGGCAATCTGAGGACCATGACTTTTTAGAAGATAGATCTGTCCTAAAAACCTTGCACTAGTAGATTGAACATAATTTAGAGTCATCCATCTCTTTAGGTTACACCTGATCAGGACACAAATGGAGCATACTTTTTCCTTATCTTTTCCTCATGTCATTCATCCATGCATTCCTTTTGGTTTTAAAAAAAAAACTCAACAAAAAAGAAAAAAGATACATGATATTGCATTTTCATTCCTAGCTTTTCTTTTCTTTTTTCTTTTTCTTTATTCATTATCCATCTAGCACAACAAGAAAAGTGGGACTTCTTCAACAAAACACTGACCTTAACCATCTTCGGGTTAGTGTTATTCCCATTTACCTCAGATATGGTAGATCAAGCAGCAATGGATGTATTCTTCAAGTTTGAGAAGTATAAAGCGAATCCAGTCCCTGCTATTCTTACTGACACTTTCTTGACGATGGAAATCTGTCATCAAAAGGGTGGTGGAAAGATTCGATGCTGTACACATATATTGTACGTTTGGATCATGACGCATATGGATGTACAGAATCGCTTGGGACTCCTACCTGACCCGTTGAGAAATTTTAGTCGCATACCAGTGAAGCCACAAAAAGCTTATGAATGGAAGAATGAGTTCGTGAGGATGGGGCCAGATTCTTTTAAATGGGTATGCCCGTGGTATCATGGAGAAGAGATAGTTTTCAGCTGTGGTGACTTTCCTAATGTTCCTTTGATGAGCCTTAGAGGTGGTGTATCATACGCGCCAATCCTTGTGCTTAGGCAACTCCGATGGACTCAATATGTGCCCAACGAAAAGCAACTTGAAGGATTCAGCTTCTTATACCAGCAAGATGGAAGCACTACTAAACAAGAAAAAGAGATTAGAGATACTTGGAAGAATATTCATATGGCAGGAACAAAGGAATTAGGGAAGCATGTGGTGGTTTGTACCCCTGAATACTTGCAATGGAGAGAGGCAAGAAGGGTACAGAATAGTATCCCCCAAACAGTTTCAGTTGATAAGGGTCATCCTCAAATCATACCTCAAATGGCCACTGAGATTGAAAGACTGAAAGCACAAATGAAAGTCTTGGAACAGGGAAAGGAAGTCGCTGAGTTAAAAGTAGTCATCCACCAGAGTCGATGCCAGAAGCTAGCTGATGAAGTTGAATATTTAAAAGATGCGTGTGCAGATATGGCTGGGACCCCAAGCCGAGCAAAAAGGGCAAGGAAAGGAAAGGAGATAGAATTTGAAAAGACCACAACAGAAGTTCATGAATTACAAGCAAAGATAAGTGCTCAAGAAGAGACAATGGCGTTGGTTTTGCAAGAGAAAGAAAAGTTGGAGGCGAATGCTAGGGTACAAGATCGTAGAATGCAAGTCTTACAAGAAGCTCTGACTGAGGCGAAGTGCCACTCAGACCAAGGGCGAGCATTAGCTACCAAATATCACGATGCACTCTTGGAAGCAAACCAAAGGAATGGGTATTTGAAGCTCAAAATTCAAGAGTTGGGGCGAGACCATGAGCAGTGGAGACTTGAAGCCTAAAGATTATTGAGGCAAAAAGAAGAATGGGCAGAAGTGTGGCAATCAGTAGCACAAGACCAAAGGGCTGAAAAAGAGGAATGGAAGAAGAAGTTTGAAGACATATCTGATAGCTTACGATATCACACCACACAACTGATTACTCATTTCGAAGAAGCAAACATTCAGGCTCACATAAACCCCTGGTTACGACTACCATCAAAGATTGCTGATTTTATGAAGTATTGTCGAGGTCTTGCTAAGGGTTTTAGAAAAAAGCAAATGAAGTTGTTGATGTAATTGTGCTACATTTTGTGGGAACTAAATCTTGTACTTCTGAAGTTTGAAATGAAAATGGATACTCATTGCTGTGTTTTGTTTCAAATATCAATCTTGTTATCTTTTTATCAAGATATTGTTCATTGAGGTGTGAATTCTTCCTTGAATAAATTGTCAACCATATTTCCGCCTCGAGACGATTTGTCCTTGAGTGAAAGTATGGGGAGTTTGGTCCTACGTCTACATTGCCAGTGAATGGTGTCCATTGAGGAATGAATATTCCCTTGGATTTATCATCAACCACATTTTTGCCTAAGGAGCGATATGCCCTAGTGCTAAATGTAGAGATTTTGCCTTGCTATCGAATGTTTGTGCGAACCTTTCCACGGTCACCAAGTATCCTCACACGGCGCAAACTTGTTCCCTTCGTTAACAAGGAACTGCATGCAGAATCATATTTATCTGCCAAAATAAACAAAAAATAAAAAAACATCGGCATAAATAATCAGTGCTTTGCATACATGCATTTTGTCATTTGGTTCAGTCAATACTAATAATCGCATCATGTTTCCTCAAGCAGAAAAGTAGATACTATAGCAGAAAAACAGCTTCCACGACACCCTTACAGGACTCGTTCCCAAGCAAAGATCATAGATGAGATAGAGCAGACTTAAGATTTGAGGGATGAAATGAACCAGCTTAGGGAGCAAATGTCCAAGATGATGGAAATGTTACAGTCTATGGAGAGTAGAAGGAGCACAGATGGGAATCCCTCAGTGACAAATGAAGGACATCCAGCTACACCTCCTTGCCCGCCTAGTTTCGCTGCATTCCTCCTGCAATACCAAGGCTTTAATCCTCAAGGGATTACAATGCCGCTCACCATTTGCCCAAACGGCACCACTCAACCTTCAATCGCCAGTTCACAGGGTAACCAAGGGCGTCTTTCCCCCCGTATGGCCTCCCTCCAGGTTATATACTACCATTAGCCACTAATTCCCCCAATAATGACATGCCAATAGTGTCCCCAACTTCAAATCCCTCGAACCTTACCCAAAATCAAGCCACTCAGTCAAATGTCAATGAACTCCCGCCAACACAACACCCATACCCTTTCTTCATCCCGCCATATGGTCTCCCTCCCGGTTTTGTACCACCGTAAACTGCCAATCCTCCGGATAGCAGCATGCCTGCTTCAAACTCCTTAAGTGCAGCTCAACCACATGCCAGTGGAACCCCACTGGGGCAATATTCTGTTCCCACCATCATGCCACAATACCAGTTGAATTCCTCTGTGGAAAATCCCCAGTCTAGGAAGAAGTGGGAAATTCTTGAAGAAAGACTACGAGTCATTAAAGGGGCAAGTGGCTATGGTCTTTTGGATGCCTCAGAGCTCTGTCTTGTCCCGAATGTGGTGATTCCTCCCAAGTTTAAAGTCTCAGATTTCGACAAGTACAGGGGAACTACTTGTCCAAAGAACCACCTAACCATGTACATCCGCAAGATGGCTTCGCATGCTCACGATGACAAGCTGTTAATCCACTTCTTTCAAGACAGCCTAACTGGGGCAGCTTCGAATTGGTACACGCATCTTGAGCGTGCCCATATACGATGTTTCAAAGACTTGACTGATGCTTTCTTGAAGCAATATAAGTATAACATCGATATAGCACCGGATAGACTACAATTGCAGAATATAGCTAAGAAGGATGCTGAGACCTTCAAAGAATATGCTCAGAGGTGGAGAGAAATGGCTACTCAAGTAGAGCCTTCATTGACGGAAAGAGAAATGGTGGCTACGTTCATTGACACTCTGCAATCACCCTTTTATGACAAAATGATAGGGAGTGTGTCATCAAATTTCTTAGACATGGTCATTATTGGAGAAAGAGTGGAGGGAGGAATGAGAAGTGGGAAGATTGTTAAAAGTTCAACAAGAATATTCAATGCCAAGAGGCCCCCGATGGGGAAGAAAAGAGAGGGAGAAACCCATGCTGTTACCTTTGACCAAAGAAACTTCACCCGAGAGAGATATAGCCAAACACCTGTGAACCATCAACCATCCTTCCAGACTCCTTTCGCACCTTACCACCCATACTTTCCCACTACTCCACCGATTCCATATTCCCAGTCGTATCACCCCCATGTCGCCAACGTTTCACATATTCCTCATCCTCAACCTCACCACCCAATGAGGCCTCACCAAATGCCATATCCTAATCAATACCAGACACCCCCTACCTTACCGCCTCAACAAGCTCAACCATGGACCCAAACCCAAACACAAACCAAAGAAGACCACCATATAGCCAAGAAAGGAAACATCTTGACCCAATCCCTATGACTTATACCGAGCTGCTACCCCAGCCCATCCGTAACTCTCTCTTGGCTCCTTGCCCGATGAAGCCAGTGGAACCCCCATACCCTAAAGGATTTGACCCAAATACCAAGTGCGACTACCATGCGAGGGCTGCAGGCCATTCCACAGAGAATTGCAGAACGCTGAAGTTTAAGGTGCAAGACCTAATAGATGCTAAGTGGTTGAATTTCAAGGCAAATACTCCTAGTATTGGTCACAATCCTTTACCAAACCATGGGAATCCCACAGTAAATGCTATAGAGGAGTGTTCTACCCAGCAGCTCATAAGACAAGCAACAGATGTCAAGACCCCCATGAGGGTTATCTTTAAAGAGCTGTACAAATATGGGATGATGGAAGCTCATATTGAAGAGAAAGAAGACGACAAAGGTGAAATAATGTGCAATCTCCATGGGAATGTGGGGCATTCTATCGAGGAATGTGGTGAGTTCAGACAAATCCTCCAAGATCTAATGGATACGCAATTAGTATAAATAGGTCATCTATGGGACAATGGTGGCATAAACATGGTGGATAAGTGTGCTATTTCACAATTGCAAGAAGGTCAGGAAGCCGTAAACTCTCTAGTCCCTTCCATTGCAAATCCGGCTATCAAACCGTTGGTTGTCTATTATACTGAAGCTGCATATGCGCCATCCCCTTGTGGCCCGAAACCTATCACCATTCAAGTTCCCAGTCCTTTTCCCTTCAAAGACACCCGAGCCGTGCCATGGAATTATAATGTGCAGGTCCTTAGAAGCAATCCCACGAATGATCAGTCGAAAGTTGCGTCTGGTTCGACTTCTATTGTTATTAATATATCAGGGATTGGGGGAGTGACCCGGAGTGGCCGCATCTAGACTCCTGAGGAGCTACGAAATGACCAAGAAGAAGAAGAAAAGGGGAATCGTAAAGGCAAAGTCAAGATAGGGGAGACTTCCATTGGGAACGAAGCAAAAGAAAAAGAAAGACTGGAATAGTTGAAGGAGTACAAAAAAGAGGCATCGGATGAAGAAGCTTGTGAGTTCTTGAAGTTTATCAAGCAAAGTGAATATAGAGTGGTAGATCAGCTGAATCGCACCCCTACAAGGATATCGCTTTTGTCCTTATTGATGAACTTTGAATCGCATAAAAAAGTATTGATGAAAATACTGAATCATGCTCATGTTTCTCATGACATTACAGCTGACAAGTTAGGTGGTATTATTGGCAATATTACTGCTGATAATTATGTTACTTTCACTGATGATGAGATACCAGCTGAAGGAATGGGGCACAACAAGGCACTGCATATTTCTGTCAAATGTCAAAAGCATATAATGGCTAGAGTGCTCATTGACAATGGTTCCTCCTTGAACGTGTTGCCAAAATCAACCCTGCCCAAGCTGCCTTTTGATGGAAGTTACATGAAACCAAGTACGATGATAGTAAGGGCATTTGACGGCACCAGGAGAGAAGTCATGGGGGAGATTGAAATATCAGTTCAAATTGGTCCTTGCACTTTCAATATACTTTGTGATGGACATTACGCCATCCTACAGTTGTCTCTTAGGACGACCATGGATTCATTCTGCTGGAGCTGTGCCTTCTACCTTGCACCAAAAAGTAAAATTCATAGTTGATAACAAGATGATTACTGTCTTTGGCGAAGAGGACCTGCTGGTGAGCAAGCCATTGGACACTCCTTATATTGAAGCTGCAGAAGAAGCTCTTGAAACCGCGTTCCAAGCGCTAGAGATTGTCAATGCCACCTATGTGGAAGAAGGAGCTCAAGGTCTAAAGCCTCGGCCATCTAATGCATCCATGATGATGGCTAAGGTAATGCTTGGAAAAGGGTATCAATATGGAAGAGGACTAGGAATGAATGGACAAGGCATCGTGAAATTCTGGGCACCCTGGGAAAATAAAGACAGATTTGGGTTAGGGTATAAACCTACCAAAGCAGACAAAAGAAGAGTCCTAGAAGAGAAAAGGGAGAGGAAGTTGGCTAGGTTGGAAAATCGGGAGCCTAAAGCTGAGGGGATCCCCATCTGTGATATCCGACGAAACTTTCGAAGTGCGGGATTAGTGTTTCTAAACCAAGTGACCGCTATCGAAGACGATCAATCCATCAATCATGGTGTCAACTTGGTGTACCCTTGCTCCCCAGATGCAGAACTCAACAATTGGGAGAGCGTTGATTTTTCCATGACCTGTGAAATTGATTAAAAGTAATTTTGTAATGCTAATCCTTTAGCTCTGCCCAAGGCTTTAGGATAATGTGTTGTGAAAGCGGGCTCACATGTTTCCATTTCAATATTTACTATCAATAAATACATTTTCAGATTATCTTGCTATTTCCCCTTTTTCTTCTTTTTAACTTTTTGCTCGACTATTTCATTAACCTTTATTCATTACCCTTTTTTACTTGTGTTAACACCAAAAAATACATATCTGAAAGTGACTCTCTTGAAAATGACAGTGCTATGACCCCATTATACGATTTTGACCATCCCGTTAATCATGTTGATGAGGATAATTATGATAATTGGGAACCCTCTCCTGAGCTAATGAGATTAATGGAATAAGAGGCCAAGGAAATTCAACCCCATGAAGAGCCAACTGAACTGATTAATTTAGGGACAGAGGATGATAAAAAAGAAGTTAAAATTGGCACTACCATGAAAAAAGATGAGCGAAGCAAGTTGGTTAAACTCTTATCTGATTATTGTGATGTTTTCGCCTAGTCATACCAAGATATGCCTGGCTTAGATACTGGCATAGTTGAGCACAAATTGCCATTAAAACCAGAATGTCCTCCGGTTAAGCAAAAGTTGAGACGAATGAAGCCAGAGATGTCACTAAAAATTAGAGAAGAGGTTAAAAAGTAGTTTGATGCAGGTTTCTGTGGAAATAGGTTTACCCCAATGATTTAATATGTTAAGTTTTGATGATGACAAATACAAGACAAAAAGAATGATGCTTATGATTAATAGATGTGCTTTATAGATAACAAATGCATCACAAAAGAATATTGATCATGTTACATAAATGTGCTTAATAAGATATATTGTATCATGCATGATTATGTACTTTATCTAGTTATATCTCACTTAATAATCATGCAATGAGATATATGTAACATTCATCATAAAATATATCTAATAATATTTTATATGAGTTATAAATGAATTAATATTAGATATATCTATGAAAGTCTTGTATGCATGTTAGACTAACTAGAGTTATACATTTATGAATCATGCATATGAAGATATTGAGTTATAAATTTGAACTAACTATGTTTGGTTAAGTGAGCAATACTTTGTAGGATAGTCCAAGTACCAAGAGTGAGCATTGTAATAAGAAAGTAAAAGATCACAACTATGCTCTACTCAAGGAGAATGAAAATGATAAAGGTGTTCCAAGCATTTATAAGATTTGAAGAGAATGAATTTTTGGAAGCTTGGATTACATCAAGAAGTGATGGTGGCAAAAGATCTAGTCCAACATCTCCAAGAATAGCTTATAAGACTTAGATCTTGTGTAAAGGTAAATGGGATTCACACTAAGCTCAAAATATATTTTAACATCTTTAAAAATGTTTCTAAAATGTTTAAATGCCCAACAAACTATTTTTGGAAAGCTAGTCATGATGGTAGATCATTTCTATGAAAAATAGCAATGTTTGTGTTTTGTAAAACTGACCTTTGGTTACTATTTTGATCATATATTTTAAAATACTTTGAGTTTTGCTCTGAAACTTGTCTCATATGAAAATAGACTCAAAGATCTTTCCAATGAGTGGTCATTCGCTTAAAACGGATAAGAAACGAAGAAATTATGACCATTTAAAGTCAGTTTTCAAAACCAGAGTGGTTTATTCGAATAACAGATGTGTTATTCGAATAACCAAAGCCTTATTCGAATAACAAAAGTGTTATTCGAATAACACACCCGAGAAAACGTTCCAGAACATGTTTTTTGAAAATTTATTTGAATAATCAAAGTGTTATTCAAATAACACAAGCCTTATTCGAATAACAAATGTGTTATTCGAATAACACAACTTAGAAAAGTTCTAGAACGTGTTTTTGATGATTTATTCGAATAACCAAAAGTGTTATTCGAATAACACAAGTCTTATTCGAATAACAAGTTGCAGAAAACAGTGAAATAAATGGAATTATTCGAATAACACATGTGTTATTCGAATAACACAATATTTATTCAAATAACAGAGTTCTTATTCGAATAACACTTGATCAGAAACGTTCCCAACGGTCATAAAATGGCTAGTTTTCATTATAATTCATTTCCAATCTTTACCCAACGGCTCTAAATATTATTGGGCTATAAATATAAGTGTTTGGGCATCAAAGAAAAGTTGGAGAACAATATGAAAATCACTCTTGAGCATTAAATTCATTTTTCACTCTCTATTTCTCTAAAACTCTGTTTTGAGCTATAAGTGTGTGAATCCTTGATACCCATAGTGCTTCAATTTGTATTATCTACTCTTGAGATAGTTTCTATCAATTCTATCCTTGTATTATCTAAAAGAGAGGGTGGGGTATCCCTCAAAATTATAAGGGTGAGGTATCCCTTGAAAGTATAGAGGCTCAAACACAAAGGGTGAGGTATCCCAAGGTGTGTTGAGTGCTCAAATTTGTAAAGGCCATCAAGCACCCGTAAAGCTTGAAGAATTGGAGGCTCTAGCACAAGGGTGAGGTATCCCAAGGTGTGAGGAGTGCTCTTATTTGTACAAAGATTCTCCTAGCACCCGTGAAGTCTAGGAGATAGTAAAGAAAATCTCAAGTTAAGCTTGGGGACTGGATGTAGGCCACAAGTGGTTGGTGGCTGAACTGAATCAGAATAAATTCTTGAGTTTGATTTTCTCTTCCCTACACTCTTTAATTTCAGTATTTGGTGATATATATATATTTATCTATTGCATATCTTGATGTTTTGATTCTTACAACTTGATATCTAGCTTATTCACTTAGTTCATCATATATCCCAAGTTATATTTGAGTAATTCTTAATAGTTGTGTCTTTGTTAGACTTATTCCGCTGCATGTGTTAATTGAAAATATTAAATTGCATAATTTGTCAAAGTTGCATTAAAATTAATAATTACCCAATTCACCCCCCCTCTTGGGTAATGGTTGCCATGACTAACAAGTGGTATCAGAGCTTCGTGCTCTGGTAAAAACTTAACTGCTTGGAGTTAAAGATCCTTGTTTGTTTGGCAACCATTAAAAGCTTTTCGAAATGAATGGTTTTGAAATTAATAAACCACCATTCTTTGATGGTGTGAATTTCGTTTATTGGAAAGCTAGAATGGAAATTTATATGTAATCTATTGATATTGATTTGTGGGATATTGTGCTTGATGGATTTACTTGTAAATCAAAACAATCTTGGAATCCCTATGATAAAAAATATTTTTCCTTGAACATTAGAGCAATGCAAATCTTAAGAAGTAGTTTAAATGATTATGCTTATGCAAAAATTAAAAGTTGCTCTAGTGCTAAAGATATATGGGATGCTCTTGATTCTATCTATCTTGCTAACAATGATTTCTTGCATAAAGTTGTATATAGAGAGCAAGAAGAGCAAAAGGCTTTCAAGGAAGACAATATTAGAAAATGTCCTCAAGAAGATGCTCTTGAATCCTTGAAGGACAATAATGAGGAAGATAATGATTCTCTTAAAAAGGACTTTGAGGTAAATAATGCTAAACCATATTATAGTCCTTTCTATTATGAGCTACAATGTGCATATGATGAATTGTATGATGGTTTGTTAAATTTAGAAAATAAAAATTTATCTTGTTTAGAAAACATTTCCTCCATTGAAAATGAAATTGAGATTTTGAAAAATGAATATGTTTTTCTTAATAAGGAAATGCCTTTGAAATGTGAAACCTCAACTTCTTCTAAAAAATGTATTAATTTAGAAAATCAAGTTGAGAACTTATATTGTGAATTTGCCAAAGCTAATGATTCTAATTGCTTACATTCCATGATTGTTAATAAGAATGAAATTGATGTAATTCCACAAGGAAATTCAAGTAAGTCTTGTGGCAAAAATAACATAGAATGTAATAACAATCAAAGGCTTAAGTTTTTCAAAAATGATCTTCAAAGAACCAAGCCATCATTAAATTCACTTATTTGTAATTTTTGTGGTCATCTAGGACATATTTCTCATTTGTGCAATTATAAAAGAAATCATTACATGATAAATAATATGATGTGGGTTCCTAAAAGTCTTAAAGGCTCTAATACTAACATTCAAGGACCCAAGATGAAGTGGGTACCAAAATGTCCACCTAGTGTTTCAATTATGCAGAAAACTTCTCAAAAGGATGGACAAATTGGTCAAGTGAAAAAGGAATCATCAAGGGGAATGCTTCCAAAGCCCATTGATATAAGTTTTGATCAAAGAAAGGAGATGACTTCAACCAAAGCTTCTCAAGTACAAAATGTGAAACTTGCAAAGGTCAAAACACCAAAAGAGAAGCAATGGGTAAAGAAAAGAGTTCCCTTAATTACCAAGGCCAAGGTATCACATGTTTTTACCGCTTATGCACATTCATTTAAAAAGACAATGAATATGAGGTATATTCCTTGTAGGCCTTAGGTAAATGATAGAATCATGTGCACTTAGTAAAATATGACTATTTTGTTTAGCACATGATTATATTAATTCTTGTTGTACCATAGCTCATTAATTTGTTATATATCTTGGTACATGAGATTCTACAATGCCTAGGTATGTTTGCTATGATTTGAATTATCTATATATCATGAAAGTAAGCTTGCTTTTGGTTATGTGCTTAATGGTAATTGATTATTTAATTTTTTGTGCTCAAATTATATACTATGAAAAATGTGATATCTATAAGAGCATATTGGATTAATGATCAATGACTAACCTCTATGGATCCAAAATTAGCGGATACCAAAGAAAATGCTTTGAATTGTGTTGTAGGGTGACCATTAGCTCAAGTATGCTTTGAAGTGAAATACAACCATGCTACTTAAGGTTGCGATAACTTAAAATGGTCGAAGTTCTCCAAGAGTAATGAAGACACAAAAGAATGACATGGAGAACCATAACATTCTCAAGGAGCCTTGAGGCATGAAAGTTGGAGTCACCTACAAAAACTCAAAGAGTACACTTTTGGTGACATTAATCTCTTATCCTTATTTATGCTTTAAATTGAATATCATGTGATATTTAGATAAGTAGAGAGTTATTTTTATGCCTTAACATGCTAGATATGCATATAAAAATTCAGATGCTCATAAGTCATTCTAATCCTTTCTCTTTGATGCCTAATTGTCTTACATACTCCCTTGGAGATTGGAAAGTAAAATGTTCTATGTCCTCTTGTTTGAAATTGCTTGATATGTTCCTATGTTGAAAACAAGAAGTAAATGATTTCAAAAGTTATAATTCCGTAATTTTTCAATTCTTGCATTATAATAAGAGACTTTTTATTCTTGATTAGCATGTGTGCATATTAGAATTCCTTACTTGATATTACATGTCTTACATGATCATCGTTTGCCCCAAAATGCTTAAATCATATTTGTGGATTCAAGTGCATATGTGCTTCATGCATTCTTGTTAGAACTAATATTACATGGTTGATAATGTGGTACATGTTTTATATTATATATCAATCTAAATTATGCTTAAAAATAAGTTTAAATGATATTTGATGCTAACCTATGTTTTAGAGAACTTTTAAAATATAGTCATCAAATATTGAAATGTCAAGCATATGTGGATAAATGAGAAGAGTTGAATGAAAAGGAACATGAGGAGACTTTCTTCAAGTGCAATGGAATGAAATACTCAATGAAAGAAAGTACAAACTCAAAGGACCTATACATGAAGAATATTCTAAAGAAGCATCACTTTCTATTTAACCCAATAAGTATCTCTATCCCTAAACTATTATGGTATTCTATATGTTATGGATTATATGATACTTGTTAATAAATTGATCTTAAAAGATTAGATGCTTTCCTTACATGAGAAGTATGCTTAGTATTGACAAAGTGCCTAATTGAACATTAAATTACTAGTTTTGTCGTTGCATATGGGTTGGATGACATTAATTCTATACATATAGCATATTTCATCATGATGAATGTTTGATATCTATGATTCTCTTGGTCTATGATTTCTTAATGGTATAATTCTTATGAGAATCATGCTCTTATCTTGAAAAGATTTTTTGGTTTGATTAAAAAGTTTTTAAAGCAAAATCTCTTATCATATTTGAAAGAAGCTTTTTAAGTTTCATATCCTTGAGAATATTTTGAACTTATCTTAAGAACTTGAAAATATTTTCACCTCATATTTGTTTTGAAAATTTGAAAATCTTTGAATTTGTGCTATAAATGCAATATTTCTTCATTGCTTTGAAATGTTTATTAAATCTTGAGAGAGTATTTAAGAAAATTTTTCAAATAAATCTTTTGAAATATTCTATAGAGATCAATCTTCATACTTCAAAAGATAAGCCTTGTTCTTCAAAAGCGTTTTATCTTTTCAATGCTCTTTTTTAATGAGAAAAAGAAGAGATGAACTTTCAAATACTCTTTTGACTTGGATTTGATCACTCTCAAGGAATATGTGGTTTCAATATAAATCTCTTCTACCCTTCTAAAATACTTTTGAAAATGTAATGTGTTATTATAAAAGTCTTTTTGAAAGGGGGAGAAGTCTTAAAAATGGTTTTTGATTGATGGATGAAGAATATGTATCATTGCCTTACTTTTTGATAATGTGCTTACATGATCTTGGCATGCATACTTTCCTTTATCTATCTTGTGCTTCAATAAGGGGGAACTTATCTTACTTCTCTTACATATCTTTCTTCAATATGCATGACTATGTTAAAGTGTTATATTTTGATAACATGCATATTTTGAGGGGGAGCCTAGCTCTTAAATTGGTGCTTATATCTTTTGGCTTACATCCTTAGTTGACATGAAGTGTTTTATTGTTAATACTATTAACATGTCAATAAATATCATCTTTTATTCTCATTTCCTCTATCAATGAAAGAAGGTAAATATTCTTAAACTTCATATCTTTTGATTCTTTCATTGAGAAATGCTTGATATGTGACAAGTTGTATGATCCTTTATTTGAAAACCTCAATTCCATGATCTTACATGAATATTTTGTAACTCTTAACAAGTGATATCAAATAATACTTATTTATCATGTGGTATGCAAAATATTATATGCTAGACATAATTTCTTAAGCTTATTGCTATCATATGTTAAATGTTAATGTACTAAAATGTGACAAGTATTGCATAAATAATCTTTTATATCTTGAAAGCATGCTTGTTTCATCTCTTTGACAACATTAGTTCTATTTATAAGAGGAGAGAAAAATATTATCTTTCTTTCCTAAGCCTTTTTGTTGATGTCAAATAGGGGGAGAGAAAATTAGAAAGAAAAATATGTTCTTGTGCTTATTGTTTGATATGCTTACATGAATATCTATCATTTTACATTATTCAACATATTTTTTTCCTTGGTGATTTTTCATCATCAAAAAGGGGGAGATTGTGGAAATAAGTTTGCCCCAATGATTTAATATGTTAAGTTTTGATGATGACAAATACAAGACAAAAAGAATGATGCTTATGAATAATAGATGTGCTTTATAGATAACAAATGCATCACAAAAGAATATTGATCATGTTACATAAATGTGCTTAATGAGATATATTGTATCATGCATGATTATGTACTTTATCTAGTTATATCTCACTTAATAATCATGCAATGAGATATATGTAACATTCATCATATAATATATCTAATAATATTTTATATGAGTTATAAATGAATTAATATTAGATATGTCTATGAAAGTCTTGTATGCATGTTAGACTAACTAGAGTTATACATTTATGAATCATGCATATGAAGATATTGAGTTATGAATTTGAACTAACTATGTTTGGTTAAGTGAGCAATACTTTGTAGGATAGTCCAAGTACCAAGAGTGAGCAGTGCAACAAGAAAGTAAAAGATCACAACTATGCTCTACTCAAGGAGAATGAAAATGATAAAGATGTTCCAAGCATTTGCAAGATTTGAAGAGAATGAATTTTTGGAAGCTTGGATTACATCAAGAAGTGATGGTGGCAAAAGATCTAGTCCAACATCTCCAAGAATAGCTTATAAGACTTAGATCTTGTGTAAAAGTAAATGAGATTCACACTAAGCTCAAAATATGTTTTAACATCTTTAAAAATTTTTTTAAAATGTTTAAATGCCCAACAAACTATTTTTGGAAAGCTAGTCATGATGATAGATCATTTCTATGAAAAATAGCAATGTTTGTGTTTTGTAAAACTGACATTTGGTTACTATTTTGATCATATATTTTAAAATACTTTGAGTTTTGCTCTGAAACTTGTCTCATATGAAAATAGACTCAAAGATCTTTTCAATGAGTGGTCATTCGCTTAAAACGGATAAGAAACGAAGAAATTATGACCATTTAAAGTCAGTTTTTAAAACCAGAGTGGTTTATTCGAATAACAGATGTGTTATTCGAATAACCAAAGCCTTATTCGAATAACAAAAGTGTTATTCGAATAACACACCCGAGAAAATGTTCTAGAACATGTTTTTTGAAGATTTATTTGAATAATCAAAGTGTTATTCGAATAACACAACTTAGAAAAGTTCTAGAACGTGTTTTTGATGATTTATTCAAATAACCAAAAGTGTTATTCGAATAACACAAGTCTTATTCGAATAACAAGTTGCAGAAAACAGTGAAATAAATGGAATTATTCGAATAACACATGTGTTATTCGAATAACACAATATTTATTCAAATAACAGAGTTCTTATTCGAATAACACTTGATCAGAAACGTTCCCAACGGTCATAAAATGGCTAGTTTTCATTATAATTCATTTTCAATCTTTACCCAACGGTTCTAAATATTATTGGGCTATAAATATAAGTGTTTGGGTATCAAAGAAAAGTTGGAGAACAATATGAAAATCACTATTGAGCATTAAATTCATTTTTCACTCTCTATTTCTCTAAAACTCTGTTTTGAGCTATAAGTATGTGAATCCTTGATACCCATAGTGCTTCAATTTGTATTATCTACTCTTGAGATAGTTTCTATCAATTCTATCCTTGTATTATCTAAAAGAGAGGGTGAGGTATCCCTCAAAATTGTAAGGGTGAGGTATCCCTTGAAAGTATAGAGGCTCAAACACAAAGGGTGAGGTATCCCAAGGTGTGTTGAGTGCTCAAATTTGTAAAGGCCATCAAGCACCCGTAAAGCTTGAAGAATTGGAGGCTCTAGCACAAGGGTGAGGTATCCCAAGGTGTGAGGAGTGCTCTTATTTGTACAAAGGTTTTCCTAGCACCCGTGAAGTCTAGAAGATAGTGAAGAAAATCTCAAGTTAAGCTTGGGGACTGGATGTAGGCCACAAGTGGTTGGTGGCTGAACCAGGATAAATTCTTGAGTTTGATTTTCTCTTCCCTACACTTTTTAATTTTAGTATTTGGTGATATATATATTTATCTATTGCATATCTTGATGTTTTGATTCTTACAACTTGATATCTAGCTTATTCACTTAGTTCATCATATATCCCAAGTTATATTTGAGTAATTCTTAATAGTTGTGCCTTTGTTAGACTTATTCCGCTGCATGTGTTAATTGAAAATATTAAATTGCATAATTTGTCAAAGTTGCATTAATATTAATAATTATCCAATTCACCCCCCCTCTTGGGTAATGGTTGTCATGACTAACAGTTTCCTCGCTGTTGCAAAGTACCCTCAATGGGTTGCTAACATCGTCCCTGTCCCAAAGAAAGATGGGAAGGTGCGAATGTGCATTGACTATAGAGATTTGAATAGGGCCAGCCCTAAAGACAACTTCCCTCTACCTCACATTGATGTTTTGGTGGACAACACTGCTCAACATGCATTTTTCTCCTTCATGGATGGTTTCTCGGGATACAATCAAATCAAGATGGCACCTGAAGATATGGAGAAGTAGAGCCGGCAAAACGGGTTCAACCCGCGGGTTCAACCCGCCAACCCGCTGTTTTTTGTGGGTTGGGTTCAAGGATTGAACCTATATTTCTTTTCCAACCCGCATAACCACGCATAACCCGCGGGTTAAGCGAAGCGGCTAAGGCGGTTGGCCACTATGAGTTGGTTCTTTTTTTTTTAAATAATAATAAGTAATACTATAAATGAAAAACTCTTTGATATTATATAATTTATGTTTGAATATTTAATTAGACTATTTTAAAAATTATATTTTAGATATGTGATTTGAAATTTTTTACCATTATTATTTATTATTTTTTATAGTATTTATTGATTTTTTATATTTATTTTTTTTATTTTTTAGGCGGGTTAAACCAGTTTACCCATCAACTCATCAATTTTTTCTCATTTTATTTTTTATGCGGGCCAACCCGCTAACCCACCTTAAAGCGGGGTGGGTTAGCTCTTCCAACCCATTTTTTAAAACGGGCCAACCCACCCCGCCCCGCATTTTAGCGGGTTGACGCGGGTCGGGGCGGGTTGGCCCATTTTGCCAGCTATATGGAGAAGACCACATTCATCACTCTGTGGGGAACTTTTTGCTATAAAGTGATGCCATTTGAATTGAAGAACACCAGAGCAACTTATCAAAGGGCGATGGTGGCATTGTTCCACGACATGATGCACAAAGAAATAGAAGTTTATATGGATGACATGATTGCAAAGTCAGAAACAGAAGAAGATCCCATAACTGATCTGCAAAAGCTCTTTGGACGGTTGAGAAAGTTCAGGCTCAGACTGAATCCTACTAAGTGCACTTTCGGGGTAAAATCAGGCAAGCTCTTGGGGTTTGTGGTTAGCGAGAAAGGGATAGAAGTTGATCCAGACAAAGTTCGAGCAATCATAGAGATGCCAGCTCCTCGTACTGAAAAAGAAGTTCGTGGGTTTTTAGGAAGGTTGAACTATATTGCTAGGTTTATATCCCAGTTGACTGCAGCATGCGAGCCAATCTTCAAGTTGTTGCGTAAAAACCAGACAGTAGAGTGGAATGAGGATTGTCAGGTAGCATTTGAGAAGATCAAGCAGTATCTACAAGAACCCCCAGTTTTGGTACCTCCAGTGCCAGGAAGGCCTCTCATCATGTACTTGACTGTGTTGGATGAGTCCATGGGTTGTGTATTGGGACAAAGACGATGAAACCGGCAAAAAGAAAGCAGGCCATCTATTACTTGAGTAAGAAGTTTACCAACTATGAGGCAAAATACTCATTGTTGGAACGCATACATCTTTGCGCCTTGGCATGGGCAACCCACCGGTTAAGGCAAGTACATGTTGTGTTACACTACTTGGTTAGTGTCCAAAATGGACCCGATCAAGTACATCTTTGAAAAACCTGCCCTCACTGGGAGGATTGCACGCTGGCAAGTTTTGCTATTAGAATATGACATTGTCTACGTCACGCAAAAAGCAGTCAAAGGCAGCGCTCTGGCAGATTTCTTGGCTAGTCAACCAGTGGAAGATTATGGGTCTATGCAGTGTGAGTTCCCTGATGAAGATGTAATGGCTTTGTTTAGAGAAGAAAAACCCTCGGAAAAAGAAAAATGGACTTTGTTGTTCGATGGAGCTTCCAATTCACTAGGGCATGGAGTTGGGGCCATACTGATTTCCCCTGAAAATAATTTCATCCCAATCACTGCTAGGTTGTGCTTCGACTGTACAAACAACATAGCTGAGTATGAAGCATGTGCCATGGGAATCCAAGCAGTAGTAGACTCAAAGGCAAAAGTTCTTGAGGTATATGGGGACTCTGCCTTGGTCATCCATCAGCTAAAGGGAGAATGGGAAACTCGAGATGCCAAATTAATCCCTTATCATGCCTACATCAAGGAGTTGATTGAACAACTTGACGAAGTTACATTCCATCATATCCCTCGAGAAGATAATCAGTTGGCTGATGCCCTAGCCACATTGTCGTCAATGTTCAAAATAAGTCAGGATAGGGATTTGCTGCTTATAAAAATGGAAAGTCGTGACCAACCGGGATATTGTCAAATGATAGAAGTGGAACCAGATGGGAAACCGTAGTATCATGACATCAAATGCTTCATCAAAAGCAGAGAGTACCCTCCACATGTTTCAGAAAATGACAAAAGGACACTCAGAAGACTCGCAATGGGTTTCTTTCTAAATGAGGAGGTGCTTTACAAGAGGAACCATGATATGGTACTGCTAAGATGCGTTGATGCAACGGAGGCAGAGAAGATCATCAAAGATGTTCATGAAGGTTCTTTTGGAACTCATGCAAATGGGCATGCAATGGCAAGAAAGATACTAAGAGCGGGTTACTATTGGTTGACAATGGAGACTGATTATTTCAACTATGTGAAAAAGTGTCATAAATGCCAGACATATGCTGATAGGGTTCATATGCCACTAGCACCTTTGAATATTTTAACAGCACCTTGGCCATTCTTGATGTGGGGAATGGATGTCATAGGACCCATTGAACCAAGGGCCTCAAATGGACATCGCTTCATTCTGGTTACAATTGATTACTTCACAAAATGGGTCAAAGCCGCTTCTTATGCCAATGTCACCAGGAGTGTAGTGGTCAGGTTTGTCAAAAGGGAGCTGATTTGTCGTTATGGTTTGCCAGGCAAGATTATTACAGATAATGCCACTAATTTGAATAATAAGATGATGAAAGAGATGTGTGAGAATTTCAAAATTGAGCACCACAATTCCTCACCCTACCGCCCGAAGATGAATGGGGCAGTTGAGGCAGCAAACAAGAATATCAAGAAGATCATCCAGAAGATGGTTATAACATACAAAGACTGGCACGAAATGCTATCATTTGCACTGCATGGTTATCGCACGTCCGTTCGTACTTCAACTGGGGCAACATCTTTCTCTTTGGTTTATGGAATGGAAGTGGTACTCCCTATTGAAGTGGAAATCTCATCATTAAGGGTGCTGATGGAGGCAGGACTAGAAGAAGCCGAATGGGTCCAGACTCGACTTGATCAATTGAACCTCAATGAAGGAAAGAGATTAGCTGCACTATATCATGGTCAGCTTTACCAGAAGAGAATGATGAAGGCCTGTGCGAAAAAGGTGCGTCCTCGATAGTTTCAAGAAGGAGACTTAGTACTCAAAAAGATCCTTCCCATTCAAAAGGATTTTCGAGGAAAATGGACTCCAAACTATGAGGGACCTTATGTCGTAAAAAAGGCCTTCTCAGGAGGAGCTTTGATTCTCACAAACATGGATGACGAAGATCTACCACTTCCCGTAAATTCAGATGCAGTCAAAATGTACTATGCTTTAAAAAAAAGAGAAAAGAGGAAAAGAAAAATGGCTCGCTAGGCTGAAAACCTGAAAAGGCGACCTAGGCAAAAGTTAGAGCGACCCGCTAGGTTGAAAACTCGGAAGAGCGACCTAGGCAAAAGTTAGGGTTAAAAAATGGTATTTGACACATCCGAAGAAGTAAACATACCTCAAGTCACAAATTGGGGCAGTATGAGAGTATCTGGGCCGAATTGGGACGGTTTGAATATACGAAGTCTTGTCAGGAGACACTCCCAATATGTAAAAGCTGGGTCAAATCACATTCTTAGAAACAAACAAGGGGATGTTCAAGGTCGCGTACATCGGAAATTAGCACTAATCATCCAAGAGAGCATCACTGGAAGAATTGGAAAATTCCACTCCAACATCTCTTTTGTAAACCTTTTTAATTCGAGTCCCATTTGTACTGCCTTTCTTGTACTTTTCCTGTCTATAATGATAATTCCTTTTTGTTGCAACCCATTGTTGATTTAATATGCATTTTTATGATAGTTTTATATTGAGATGTGAAACATGTGACCATATGGCAAAAACATTTAGATTTGCTTTAACAATCTCGAAGGTCATGGGAAACGCAATGAAATCCTGACAATAGTTGATGAGAAAAGTAAGAATCATCAGGCAAATCATAAGGCCAATCAACGAATGTTACTGTTCAATCTCGATTCTGTTGTGGATAAAGTCCTTAAGGGTTGTGGAATTAAGAGTGACTCAATCAAAGCTTTGAAGTGCGAAAAATAATAAAAAAATATAATAAAAATAAATAAAATAATAATAAAATAATAATAAAAATTTTGCTTACTCAATTTGTGCATGAGAATCCCTACAGTAGGGCGTTCATTGCATCATTTCTAGCATCACATGCACTGTCGTCAAGCATCACTTCCATTGCATCACCATGCATCCATTGCATCATGCATCGTCTCTGGCATCACATGCATTTGCAAAATCATTGTCTTTTAATTTTCGGGTCTTCGCACCCATTGTCCTTTAGTTTTCGGGTCCCCGCACCCATTGTCTTTTAGTTTTCGGGTCCCCGCACCCATTGTCTTTTAGTTTCCGGTCCCCGCACCCATTGTCTTTTAGTTTCGGGTCCCCGCACCCATTGTCTTTTAGTTTCCTGTCCCCACACCCATTGTCTTTTAGTTTCCTGTCTCTGCACCCATTGTCTTTTAGTTTCCGGGTCCTCGCGCTCATTGTCTTTTAGTTTCCAGGTCCCCGCGCCCATTGTCTTTTAGTTTCCGGGCCCCCGCGCTCATTGTCTTTTAGTTTTCGGGTCCCCATGTCCATTGTCTTTTAGTTTCCGGGTCCCCGCGCCCATTGTCTTTTAGTTTCCGGATCCCCGCGTCCATTGTCTTTTAGTTTCCGGGTCCCTGCGCCCATTGCCTTTTAGTTTTTGGGTCCTCGTACCTATCGCTTCCAAAGCAAGTAAGAGCCTTGTGCCCATTGCCTTTTTTTCCTTTCTATTAAGTTTCAACGGATACGCGACTCCGCAAGCTTTTTGTCTTTTCTGCTTTCAAGTTTTCTATCAAGTTTCGATGGATGTCTGATTCTGCAAACTTCTACCTTGTTTAATGTCCGTTTGTTTTTTACGTCAATTTGCTTTCCAAAAAAAAAAAAGAATGAAAGAAAGAAAGGAATAAAAGGAACAAGAAATGAAAATTTTCATGGACAAAATTAAATTAATTCATTTGCTTCCCATTTATCTTAAATATGAAGCAAATGGGGGCAGTACTCTAAAGGATAAAATATTAATTGCATATCTAAAGCCCAAAGTTTCATATGAACCATTCTAAAAAGGCATTGGCATAATGCTTTAAACAGAAACTTTCATTTATTTAGTGGTAATTTGACCCAATGGTAGCTTGCATGGTTATCTCGAACATTTGCCTATTCAGAATTTAAAAAATCTTGGGATGAGTTGAAACTTGAAACTAAAGCAAAATTGTGAAACAAATAAGATTTAAAAAGAAATTTAAAAGGCATATCTGCGTTCTTCAATTTCTTCACCAGCTACTCCTCAACACCAAATGCTTCCAAGTAATGAACAATGATTGTCAATGAATCAACTAATTGCCCACTCAAGAGAATATCAAATTTTACCATATCAGATTTTTAATAACTGTAACAACATCTATAAAATGTATTATAATATGGAAAGTATGCTACTTCAGATTTAGTTACTTACTTCCTTATATAATTTGATGAGGCATGACAACCTTCAACATAATCTTCATTTGCAAAAACCCACTTCCACAAAATTAAAGGCATCACAAAGAACAGATATCTAGCTTGACCATTTCTTCCTATCTTATATGTTTTCATTTTCCTTCGATATTGTTGATACTTTATCTCAAAAGGAATTAACAATTAGTTATTGCTAGTGCAACTTTATCAAACATACAATAAAAAAGAAATAAAAAATATATAAAACTTACACAACTTTGTAAGAAGATAAAGAAAATAAAAGAAAAGAAAAAGTTGTCTGCAAACTCCAAACATCTTGCCAAGTAAGTGTATGTTTGGATTTTCGCTGCACCCTCTGAACGTATATTTTTTATGAAAAATGTTTGTCTTATATTTTTTGTTTAGGATGTAAGATCATTTATATTTTTTAAAAGGATGTAACTAAATAAAAAAATGATAAATATATATATATATAATAAATAATATTAGATAAAATATAAAAAAAGTGTATATATTATTTGATGTAAGAATATTATTATTGATTTCTTATTGTCTCGAACAAAGTGTCTTTTGTTTTACAATTTTACTTTACGTTTGTTGCAATATATGGGTGAGTCTAATATACACCTTCTAAAAGAAGGTATATAGTACACCACCCAATTCAAGTCATTAATTTATTCATAAAATAAATTAATGACTTGAATCAATTATAGAAAACCTACTTTCTTTCTTTTTTTATTTTTTTCAAGTTTTTTTTAGTTTTATATTTTTTTACATACTATTATCATTATTGTCGATTGGTAGGTCATTTGTATGTCTTCTTATCGGTAACTTTTAATTTTTTTAAAGTTGTATGACATTATAAATATTATCGGCTAAAATTTATAAATTTTTCAACAATACTGATTATAATTTTAGGAAAATCGACTACTTCTAATTTTTTTTAAGTTGTATAACTGTATAAATATTATCAGTTAAAATTTATAAGATTTTTCAACAGTTATAGTTATAGAAAAAAAATTTCAGTATGCACAGTTATTTATGAAAAATTATAAAGACTGATATAATTTTAACTGATATTATTTACACAGTTATGTAATTTCAAAAAGTAAACATTAATCACTGTTCACATGCTGAAAATTACTGTTTACGCTGAAAAAATTACTGTTCATGCCGAAAAAATATTATTCACGCTAAAAAAATCACCGTTCATAAATAGGTACTATTCACGCCAAAAAGTATTGTTCACGCAAGTGAATAGTGTCACCATCAGCAGTGGTGGTTGACTAAAAAAAATCAATCTATAAAAAAATCTATAACAAAAAAAAATTTACAACAATAAATAAAAAATAAGATGTATGATGCATTTAAAATAAAGAAGGTGCACCATAACCTTCACCGCAATACATAACATACATTTACATAAAAGTATTTTTTTTTTTTATGTTAAATTTTGAGACAAAAATTTGATTAAAATTTATTTTTAAAATAAAAATTTTTAAATATAAATCACATTATTATAAATTTATTTTAAATTAAATTTAAGTTTATAAATATATTTTTAATTAAACTTAAACTTACTAATTCTAATACAAACATACACTAAATGGTTAGTGTATCCACAAATGGAAAAATATTGGGCGAATTGTACTGTATCTACGAACAAAAAATTGATAATTGCAAAAGCAATAGTTAGTATTATATGGTTATCAACTTGTGATGACAAAAAAATACTACTATTAACAAAAGATACGTATGTATTTTAGACTTACAAACTTGTGAAAAATATATTTTCTCTTTTTACGACTGATCAAAATATCAATTATCCTTTTTACCTTAAATCTTCTATCATTAATCTTGTTCCCTTGTGTCGGACTGACGGAGTTTGAATTTAATTGAACATTGGAAGGAGTACTTATAGTATGACTCTGATTGATAGCGACTGATGAAATATCTCTTACAAGAGTTTTCTCTATCTTCTCACGCTATTTCTAATATACACCGTTTAAAAAAAAAAATTATCATACATTTTATAATCTAAATTATTAATTTATTTATAAAATAAATTAATAATTTAATTCAATTATAAAAAACTTATTAAGTTTTTTTTTTTAATTTTTTAATATTATATTTTTTTTATATTATTATTATCATTATCATCAATTACACGTTCTTGTCGATTATCATTAGTCATTTTTAATTTTTTTAAGTTGTATAATTATATAAATATTATCGTTAAAATTTAAAAAAAATTAACAATAATAATTTTAAAAAAAAATTTTAGTATATACAATTATTTATAAAAAATATAAAGATTAATTGATATAATTTTAATTAATATTGTTTATAAAGTTGTATAAATTTAAAATATGTAAATAATATTTTTCATCATAAATAGTATCTTTTTTTTGACATAAACAATATTTTTTGATATAAATAGTATATTTTTAGACATGAGTAATGTTTTTTCAGAGTAAAAATAGTATTTTCTACCTCTAATATAAACGGTAACATAATCAAAAAAATAAAAATAAAGAAGTAACCTATCCAAAAAAAATCTATTATTACAAATAAAAGTAAAAAATATATAATATACTCAAACTTAACAAAGTCTACCATAACCACACCTATCTTCTCATACTGACAATTATTCAACCGTGATTGCTTAACCCTCTTAGTGGTCTCAGATGCATGGTTTTGAGTAAAAGGACGTTGACTCCCTATAAATTTGGTAAATAAAATCAATGCAACAGAGGAATTTTAAGGATTATGATTATTAAGGATCATAAGCATATTGATGCATAACTAAAGAAACTAATAGAACACCTTGGGTGATAATTCGATGTTGCCGTTTAGCATCCAAGACCAATTTCTTTTCAATCTCGCATCTTTTTGGCCAGATTTAATCTCCGAAATTCTATTCCAACCATTCATGACCTCTATATCAATATTAAGAAAAGGTATGAAAAAATGCAGATTAACATAGATTGTCATGCAATGAATAGTATTAAAATCTTATCCAACAAAATAAGATTGCCAAGACCTCTAAGAGATATATAACAATACTAATATAAAAGTTTCTATAGTAGTTCTAATTATTGGTACCTTTTTTCTTACTTAAATTAATATTATTGACTTCTAATAAAATCTTCATTCAAATTCAAGAGAGACCAATTACGTATAGCGAGACCAATTATATCTAAATAGGTATATATTTAATAGTAATACTAAAGAGGCTACTAATAATATGCCTGTATATCAAGGGAAGAGAGGGAGGAAGCTTACTGGTTTCTTCTTTTGTGGAGGAAAGAATTCATTGGATAGGAAAGGAAATACAAACACAAAAAATAAGACATCCATTAAGAAGCAGCCAAGCAAGAATACTAACAGATAGCAAAAAAGAAAACTCTTATGAGCTTTTCAAACCCTTTGCATATATAACAAAGACACTCTCCTAAAAATGTATTAGAAGAAAGATATAATACATTAAATTCACATCAATACTAAGAAAGCTATTAAAATTAAAACTAGAAATAATAAAATAAAATTCAAGAATAAGGGAAAAGGCAATATATGGACTTAAAAGATCACATAAGCCAATATAAGCAATATATATCAAGCAAATGTATCACAGGCGTATGAAAATACACACTCAACTAAGTTATTGTATTTGGCGCTTCATTCCTTTTATCTTCAACAATTTTGTCAGTGGTATTCTAGCTTTCTAGTTAATTAAAAATACTGAAGAGTTGCTTCAGCAC
This sequence comes from Ormosia semicastrata, assembly GCA_029884595.1. Taxonomy (NCBI): domain Eukaryota; kingdom Viridiplantae; phylum Streptophyta; class Magnoliopsida; order Fabales; family Fabaceae; genus Ormosia; species Ormosia semicastrata. The sequence continues at coordinate 46,732,862 of JAQQTO010000057.1, read as the reverse complement.
ATGGCTTTTTGAAGTGTCTCTGCATCAGTTGTCAAGTTATAATTATCATCTGTAAGGCTTCGAGAAACTGCATCATAAAGAGTCCCAGCAGCACTTGCAATTTCAGGACAGCCAAAGCTACCATCACCTAACATTCATATATTCATTGTATACCTGCAAGCTTATTTCCTAATGTTAGCACATAGCTGACATTTTTTGTACAACCCAGCCTTGAGGAGAATCTCTATTAAAGGGAAATCTAGAAGTTCATGTGAACTGTCCTGTATATCTATGGAGAAATTAGGAATTTAGACTATGTATTATTTAGACACACAGCGGAGGAAAAAATATTTGATGATGAATTATTCTCTTGAAGCCTACATCCTTGATGCAAAATACATGCCTTGTGAACATTATTCAATAAGATGCAAGTCAAACACAATATAACCATCAACATTGTATATTTCTATTCAAAGAAACAGGGCAGCAACTACAATTAATATTCTTGCTCCTAGGACGTGAACCTTCAACTAATATATACTTGCAACTTGCAAGTAAATATATCATCATTTTGACTCAAAGCGTAACCTTCCACTAATATATTAGCAGATTAGCACCCATAGATAATAACAAACTTATATATTCTCATATAACTGTACTCTAAGTTGCCCTTTTCCTTTTAAGATTTGGATCTATCCCAAGAATTTCCAGTTCTGTTGTTCCAAATGATAATAAAGATAAGGAAATGAAGGAGCTTATATTTACAATTTTAGATAGCTTTTAACTATATTTTCAATAACTACATAAATAAAAATTCTACTATTTAATATCTACATCACATGATAAAAACTTTATAATTTTTTTTTTTTTGCAACAAATTTTTCATGCAATTTCAAGTTAAAAAAGTCATTCTCAATGTTAAATCAAAACTTTATATAAATATATTATTATAAAATTACTCGAAAGCTAATTTAGTAAATATTTTTACTACAGATATATTTTAATTACATCTTTAATAATTTTATAAATAAAAAATCTATTAACTAATGCCTATATAACAGAAATGAAAATTTTATATAAATACATAATAAAATTAATTAAAATATAATTTATTTAAATCATTTCCAATACAAAATACTTTTAATTATGAGAAATGTTAGAGAGCCTAGATATAGGAGGCCAGGCCGGATAGATCCCAACAGTATAAAATGTGGCATGAGTCTCACATATATTTAATTCATTTTCTTTTTAAAATAAAAACATTACATATTGAATAAGAGATTCTGGTGCATTTGAGATCTACTCATTGTAACAACACCCTTTAATTATATTTTTTATTATTTTAAAAATAAAAATTATAATAATTAACTCGTGAATGCACGTGTTATGGAGAGAATTATCATTCTTGGTCAAGAGCTATGGTGATGGCTCTCAAGTCCAAGAACAAGTTGCAATTCATTGATGGCACGTTACCTAAGCCACATGTTGCAAATCCTCTTTTGGCTGCTTGGGATCGATGCAATACTTTCTTGGCTTACTCAATGTTTGGATCCATCTATAGCTCAGAGTGTTCTTTGGATGGAAATTGCTATATGGAGGTCTGGAATGATCTCCGTGAGAATCAAGGAGATATTTTTCGTATTTCTGAATTGCAAGAGGAACTATATATGTTTCGGCAGGGTTATCTGTCAATCACAGCATATTTTACTCATCTGAAGAGTTTATGGCAAGAATTAGATAACTTTAGACCGATTCCTTCTTGTGTGTGCAGAATAACATGTGAATGCAATCTTATCTCTACTGTTAGATCTTACAGAGAAGATTGCATACACATGGAATTCTGCAGAATTCCATCCAAAAGTCTTGTGTGTGCAGAATTCCATCCATAATTCCTTGTGTGTGCAGAATTCCATGTCTGTTATTCTTTATTAGAATTCCAATATTATAGGAAAATCAGACCTATTCTAGTCAAACTACCAGATGGTAGTCAAGTTACCACCGATATCTCAGGCACATTTTTTTTTTCTAGTCATTTTTACCTTACTAATGTGTTATACATACTTAGTTTTACTTTTAATTTGATATCTGTGTCTAAACTTACAAATTCCTTGTTCTGTAAGTTGATTTTTTCTCAATTTGTTTGTCACATATAGGACCTGAATACATTGAAGATGATTGGTGTAGCTGAGTTGCAGGCAGGCTTGTATGCAATGGTTTCTCCCAGTTTATCAGTTTCCCATTTTCATTCTGTAAATCATTTTTCTGGTTATGATTGTAGTCTTTGGCATTTAAGACTAGGTCATCCCTCTCATGAGAAACTAACTGTAATGAAATAATTTTTTCCTTTCATTAGATGTACAAAGTCCAAAAATCCTTGTGATGTTTGTCACTTAGGTCGTCCCTCTGAGAAACCTTTTTATGTTATACATGTGCATATATGGGGTCCTATTTCTATTCCTTCAGTGTTTGGTCATCGATATTTCCTTACTATTGTTGATGATAACACCTGACACACTTGACTGTTTTTTATGAAACTGAAATCTGAAACTTCTTCACACATTAAATCTTCTGTTAGATACATTGAAACACAGTTTGACAATAAAATCAAGTGTATTAGATCTTATAATGGTATAGAATTTAATTTTGCTGAGTTTTACTCTTCTAAAGAAATTTTACATCAAACTTCCTATGTAGAAACACCCTAGCAGAATAGGATAGTGGAAAGGAAGCATCAGCATATTTGATGGGCTTTTAATACTGAGTATAAGAGAAGGGAAAGGAAGAAGGAGAGTGGGCTGGGGAGAGTAATGAGGGGCAGCAAAGAGCGTTTATAGCTAGTAGGAGTGGAGAGTAAAAAAGGGACAGTAAGAAGCATTTATAGCTAGTGGGAGTGGAGAGTAAAAAGGGGGTAGCCAGGAGCATTAATAGCTAGTGGAAGTGGAGAGTAAAAAAAGGGCAACAATGAGCATTTACAATTAGTGGGAGTTGAGAGAATAAAAATGGGCAGCAATTAGCATTTAACTAAAGGAGTTATGGCAAATGAATAGGCACTTAGTGGAGGGAATAAATAGGGAAGTGGAAGAGGGGAGAAGGCATCCAACCATTTGAGTAAAGAATTGGGGTCTTTAGGAAGAGAGGAAGCAGACCCTCGAAGATCTGTAAGTTTCTTTGTTCTGTTTTCTATTTTTAAGGGTAATCAATAAGAGTTTTCCCTACTGTAAGGAGCTAGACTTCATTATTTCTTTCTCAGTAAAATCAATACCTATCAATTAGTATTATAGCCTTCCATCATGCCTCTCAGCTACAAACGAGCGGCGTGGATGGTGACGCCGACATTGTAGTGTTCGTCCGGGACTAGTCAAAGGGCTAGTGCACAGCCAGTCCACATGGGCGTCGGGGTTGCGGAGCATGGTGGAATGTTAGGATCCAATTGCAAAGTATGAGACTTGAATCCCACATCGGAAGTTTGGGATTCCGGTGTGGGGTTTATAAGGCCTTGAGCTCTCCAACCACAATGGCTAACTTTTGTGATGTAGTTCTCCTAAAGTTCGTATCATCTTCATATAGCAGTCAATCTTATGTTTCATGAACGTACTAAACACATAGAAATGGATTGTCACATTATTCCCATTCCACTCACTCGATAAAGTTCAATCTGGAATTCTTCATCTTCTTCCCATTTCCACTCACTCTCAGGTAGTAGACATTCTTACCAAACCATTGGTCACGCTGGATTTTTATTATTATTTTTACATCCACGTAGATAGCACCAAAGTAGATGGTGCTATCATTGCAAAAATGCCAAAATGTTTGGCGTTTTTCATGTGGTAATGTCAAGTTTATTGGTGTTTCCAATGCACGCCTCTATAAAGTCAAGTCTCTTCTCCTTCTCACGCACAAATTGTTTATTTCTCAAATTTTTACCTTTTTTCTAGAACTTTTCTCTCTTTAAACTCTCTCTCAAACCCTCCTTTGGCTATAACTTGTGGAAAAATATTTTGAGTACTCACAAATTTATCTTACGTTATTGTGACATGTTTATATTTATTTACACTTTTTTTTAACTTAATCGTAGGTTACAAGTAAATTATAAAATAATTTTATTTATCGTATGACTACAAATTTCTATGTCATAAAAAAAAAAATTTCTAACATTGCAATTGAATTCAGTAAAATAATAAGAGAATAATTCTATTTGTATTTATATTTTTTTGAAAAAAATAGTGACATACACTGGTAACGCTAACATGTCCGGTAGTAATGAATCACACAACCTCTCCATCATGATAATGTGCTCTAAATGTGTATGAGCCTGAAACAAACCTTTGCCCAATAATAGACGTTTATACTTCAGGAAAACACTGAAAAAATGTGTTTCAAACAAAACTTTTGATCGCACACGGGAAATGCCATTTGCACGTGGTAACGCCAAAATGCTTGGCGTTTTTTACATGGTAACGTCATTACGTTTGGCGTTATCACGTGAATAGCGCCAAGCCTGATGGCGTTACTATGTGAAAAACGTCACGTTTATTGACGTTTTTGTATTGATAGCACCATCTACTTTGACGTTATCTATGTAAAACATGAAAATAAAAAAAAATTCAAACTAAAAATATGATAATTTAATATATAATTTCAAAAGTATGATAATTTAGTAAATAATTGTCACTAAAAATAAATTAGTCAAGAAGCCGATAGTTTGTTGTTTAGTTTGTTATAATTAGTCGTAATGATTATTTTAATTATGTAATTAGTTAGAGCAATAATCAAACACAGTATAAAAGCCTAGATACTATACAGATCAATTCAGATTGAATACAATTCTATTCTCTTTCTGTTTTGCGTGCTCTACAAGTTTTTCTCAGTGCTTTGCATTATTCTTCGGTATTTTCTTCAGTTTTTCACACCACCCAAAATTAGAACTGTTTTTTTTTCTTTTTTTGACATGGTGAAAACATATATATGCCAATCTCGATTTCCCAACTTTGTCATTCGTTTTGTAGTTTACAGGAAATAAAAAATCTCTAAAATTCTTAATTGATCAATAATATCTGTACTTAATACTCACTGGTGCACAATATTTCAATTTGACAGGACTCAGAAAAAAACAGTGAATCAGTTGAAATGATTGGCGAAGCGGAGGGATAGTCCCGAGCTAGCAACAACGATCATTTATCTCAATATTAATACACTCTGTACATAATTAAGGCTATGATTGATTACATGGTCCCTACCCACCTGCATCAAAAGAAAAATGCTCACAGCTAAGCACAGTCACACCGACAGCAGAAGAGAAGAAAACCGATCGAACACAGAGATCACCATTCACCAGCAGATGTTCAGATAAATTTTCTTGATTCTTTCCATTGAAAAATTTACAACTTTGACAATTTCATCATAACCCTAAACTCTGCAAACCCACTACCGTTCTTCATAAAATTTTGTTATATCTTTCTAAAATGTATTCTTAATAATTTTTTTAATATTTTAAAATATAAAAAAATTATTTAATACTCTCTTAATTTAATAATTAAGAACATCAGTTGAGAGCAGTTAGAATTAATCTTCCTCAGAATCTTCAGTATTTGCTACTTTGCTATATGTAAAAATTGGGAAGAGCTGAGCATCCCAGCATAAAAGGCAAATAGAAAAATGAAACACGAACCACCCTTTGCTAAAAACTAGCTTCTGGAATTAAATTGCAGCCCAATAATTTATAATGTGAAGCCGTAAAAGAATTAATTTAAGTATTTAAGGCAAAAGCCACCGGGAAGAGAAAACCGGTAACTAACACTCACACCTAGATGACTCATCGAATACACTCTTTTATATGGGAGGCATTTTTGTAGCAATCTTCAACTCTTAATCAAAAGTTTCCCATTTTGCTGTAACTACTACTGGGTCAGAATGTTTTAATGGTTGCTGCTTCTTAGGAATTTGCTCTACTGCTGTGTTTCCCTGCCTTCCCTGCACGTGCTGCTTTTGAACACCAGAATGCATCTTGATCTTCCTTAACATGTTATCTTCATTTTTTAGGGGTATGGAGTTTGGCTTTGGCATCTTCAACATATCAAGAGTCTCAATGTGCTTCTGAACTCTCCTAACCTTCACATAAATAATTTTCCAAAACGTATAACGTAAATAACATAAATATCAAATTGATAAATTGCAGTTATCAAAATAATCTAAACTTACCTGCTCTCTTCTCTGCAATTTCAGTTCTCCCTCAGCGCAAATTTCATCTAATGTAATCAATATTTTCATCAAATTTCCTGTCAAACTCTCTACATCCAACTCTGCTATAATCTGGCCTGTAGAAGCAGCATCTTTCAAAGCTTCAACCTACCCAATTTCATTGAATTGAAGCCATTTATTGCAAAAATATGTAACCCTTTTACAGTGTGGAAATTAAAAGTGAAACTATGCATATTGTTTGTGAAATTAGGTACCTTCTTGGCGAGTTTGTCAACCTCCATGTTGATTTCCTTCAAGGATTTTAAAGTCTTCTCCTTCTTTGCTATTTTTAACGTCTCAAGTATCCTCCGTTCTCTACTTTCAATGTCCTCAAGCAGCACCAATTTTGATCCATCTTTGACCCTTTCAACATCAAGATATGATTTTGAATCTCTCTCTTTTTTCTTGAAAATCAACTTCTGATCTTGAGCATGCAATCCTGTAGGCCCTGTTAACATTTTTTTCAGTTCCCCTGCACCCCAAAGGAACCATAATCCAATAAAATCATGTTATAATCAAAATAATCTCTGAACAAAAACACAAAGAGAGGATATTCTAAAGCTGCATGTACCAAAACTTGCATGAGAACTGATACGAATTTCGTGATAGGATAAGCCATACTTCACTTTGACCCTAATGGTGGAAGCAGAAGCAGATGTGGAATTTTGATTCACATCTGAATTACGCTTTTGCACCAACATTCCTCCTGGTCTTAATTCCCATTCAGCCACATTTGGGGTGCTATGAAAACCCGTGTCACTCCTTTTGCCCCTTGAAAACATGCTGTTGATCGTTGATTTCATCGTTGTTTTTTTGTGTGTCCTCTTTGACTGCATTCCAAGGTTTATGGGGGCAATGGAAGAATGACCTCCTATGTTGTTTTCAGAGCAAAATGAATGTATCTAAAGAGGTGCTTCCCTTAGATAGGAGGAAACCATGGAAAGAAGAAAGAACCTTAACCCTTCCAAAAGTATCTTCTTCATGATGAAGTGCAATGGATTAAAAATGAAGAATCAAAAGCAAAGTTAAGTCCAGGGAAGTAAGATTGGTATAACTAGAGGGGAAGCTAAGGTACAATCTTGTTTTGGCGAAAACTAGCAGTCCGTGGAAGGAAAAAAACAGAGAGGGTGGAGATGCAGAAGATAAAAAGGAAAGCGACTGAGAAATAGAATAAAGAAAAGGGAAAAGAGAGAAAACGAATGGCCAGCGCAAAAAGTGTCAGAATTAGAAGAGAAGAATCTGAAGGATATAAAGTGGGAAAAGGTAAAATCAAACTTGGTAACGTGCAGGAAGAGACAGAGGAGAGAAATCTTTGGTTTGTGAGCGAAAACGGAAGTAGTAGTGGAGGTTTCACCCGGGATTACGACGGAGTGTTTGTCAAATTTATTATGTTGTATTGTTTTCGAAATAAAGAAGAGGAAGAAGAAATTAATGAGAGGAGAAATAACTCTATAAATTGTGCTCTTTTGCTTCTTCTTTTTTCATATATTATGCTTCGCGTACAGAAATATCAATAGAAATATTAGACATGATAAATACATAGTAGTCATGGCAGAAGTAACATTAAGAGAAAGAGAGAATAAGAGGAAAATAAAATGGAAAAAATGAAGAATGAAGTATGGCAGTTTGTATACCTAAAGGTGATCAGTGAGAGTAAAAGTGGACAGCGACTCAAACAAACCTTACTTGTAAAATCAATGATTCTAATCTTAGAATCATTATTTAGAGAAATCTTTATCTAATTACTCCTCCTAATCTCAAATTGCGAGAGTAATTGAATCTACCATTAAAATAAAAAAAGTATGGCAGTTTGATCCTTGAATTAGAGTCACAATGCTGCAATGCCTGAGAGGAACACGCGATGGGAAGGTGCGGGGAAAATAAATGGAACAGAAGACAAAAGGGAAAAAAATCTTCAGCAAAATCTGGAGCCAGCTGGCACTTGTCTGTTTACTTTGAGAGTTCAGATAGAAAAAGAATTATTTTAAAGTTTATTAGAGAAAGATTAATTTTTTTTATTTAAAAAAAGTTATTTTATAAAAAATTAATTATATTTAAGTATTTAAATTAATTTAAAAAAATTATTTTCATAAAAAATTATTTTAGTACAAACTTATAATATGAATTATTTTCATAAAAAAAATTATTTTTAGATAAATTCTTTTAATTATGTTTTAATGACAAAAATATTTTTTATAATGATCCTAATAATTTTTTACCTAATATTATAAACAAAATAATTTTATATTTTTTTATAATTTATTATATAAAAATAATTTTTTCATACCATCTAAATAAAATCAATTATTTTAAAATTATTTTTTAATAAATATACCTAAATTAAAATAAATTCTAATTATAATCAATTTTTATAATAATCAATTATATATATAATCAAATATCAATATAATCTATTTTTTTAACTTTTATAAACACACTCTAACTAAAAATAAAAATCTTGCTATTCAGTAAGAAGCACTAATCAGGGATCAGTCAGTGATATCGACACACTTGTAGACGTAGTGTACGGTGTACCTCGCCTCAAATCAGAGTTATGATTAATGGCCGCATGGGTAGCTACAAATTACAGCCAATTGTTTTTTTTTTTTTTGGTGTATCCTCACAGTTTGGTCGCTGAAAACTGTAATTAAAGAATTTACTGTTTTAGCTCTTTTTTTATGTTTTTAAAATAATTACATGATAATTAAAAAAGTTATTAAATAATATCAATTATAAACAAAAATATTTCATTTGGTTGAATCAGTCTTTATTAAAATATTTAAAATATTAATATTAACTTATTAATCTTTTTTTATTTATTAATAAAAGTAAAAAGTTAGAAAAATAAATTAATTAATGCATTATTAATTTTTTAAAGCGAAAGATAAAAAGGAACAATTTTTTTCAAAAAGATAAAAAAATGGAGAAAATAATGTTTGTTAAACTTCTGCAAGTTACACATTATTTCACTGCTGTAAAGTAGAAGTAGAAGTATACAAAAATTAAAAGAAATAAACTATAGTTATATAATAAAAATTATAAAAATATAAAGTGATATGTATATAAATATATGTATAATATTATTAATAATTAAATGCAATCCCAACATCCTTATTGGATGGCTACAAGCTTGTGTTTTTACTTTTTGTGTCAATTAACAACACTTGAAGGTGGACTGAAATTGCACAGTTGGAAGTGAGAGTATTTATACGGTTTTGTCAGCTTCATGTTGGTAGTTTATTTTAGGAGAGATTTAATATTCCTATTATCCTATCATTCAAAAATAAATCCAATATCTTGATCGTCCATTTTGCATTAGTAATATTTAAGAACAGTAACAATTTTGGAGATGCATGCTAATGCGCCAGAATCAGATATAAACGAGAATGGTGCAAAGTTCAAACCTAGTCTTGAAATGTTCGAGAAATTAATCTTATAACAATATCAGTAAAGATACTGAAATAATAAAAATAAAAAACTTACCAAAATATATCAAAGAAAAAGAAAAAGAGGAGAATGGTGCTTTGGTGGAAGGATTATATAATTTGATTTTGTCTTCAACTAATTTCCCCGCACATTTATGAAAAGTGAAAACCCCTTTCTCTCTCCCTTCCCTTTTTTACCCTTTTGACATGGTCTGGAAACATAAAAATAAATTGAATAAAATTTATATTATTAATTTATTTTATTATCTTTACTTAGAATAAGTTAAATGATTTAACTAAAAAGGAAAAAATATTAATTTCAATAATTAAAACTAAAATAAAAAAATTCACTTAAATCAAATCAAATTTGAATAAATTTTTATTTATGTACAACTAAAATATAAAAGAATTTTCAAATCAAATTAATTTTGATTCCAATTCATGTGGTGATCTATGAATCATCCAATCACCTCAGGATATAACTGATTTTTATTTTACACAACACTGTAAACAACACAACGCTATAATACTAAAATCAATACTAAGATTCACATGTATGTAAATAATATTATTAAAAAAATTTCTATTTATGCGCCTGATCATACCCCAATTAGTCTCTATATATGTGTGTGTTAAAAAAAATTACATATATTTATATTTTAATATTGATCATTTATATAAAATCTAATAGTCAAGATTTATTCATCTCACCTCTTACAATAAACACTTCTCTCACCAATAGATGGGTGAATCTTGACCATTAGATCTTACATGAATGGTCAAGATTAGAAAATAAATATATGTGACTTTTTTAAGTTGACACATGATCTTTAAGTAATTTTTAATCTTAATCATCCATATATGATTGTATGGTTACTAATGCATTAGGAAAAGAAATCTGTTTTGAATTTATAAAATCCTCTTTAATCAAAGAATTAAATATGGTTCAAGATTCACTAATATCTAAAATTAACTTAATAGCAAAGAAAACAAAACACATAAATATGTTAAGTAGATAAGTTCAATATAAAAGAATTCAAGAACAGATAAGTAATCCTCAAATTCAAGATAAGATAAAATATGTTCAACAGAAATTTGAACAAGAAGTATGTAGTGAATTCTTTAATGCTTTTAAAGAACAGAAATTTACATATCTTATCGTTATTTAATTTATGTTTAATCTGCATTTTATTTCCAAAGGCACTACTTAGAGATTTTGTTGTCTTATCATAATACTTATTGTGATTAATCCTTCTTGCACACAATTCATATCTGCTCCGGAATCTATTAGTGTTATAAAATTAAATCTTTCATCTTTTATTACTAATTCTATCGGACAATGTCATTTATGAATAATTACTTGACTTAATAAATGAATATAAGGATCTTTTTCAGGGTCTTGATTAGTGCTTGTATCTTAATCTTGTACTATTATTTCTGCTTGTAAATTTAACATTTTAAATTCTAAATCAGTATCTTTTTCTTTAAGTAATTTCACTTCATTCTTTAAATTTTTTATTTCTTACTGTAAATCTTTTAGGGTAACTTCATTTCTTCGAGGTTTCTTAAATCTTTCTAAAACTTCTTTCATATCTATTTTTTGTACTTTTTTTTTCTTATCTTCGTATTCTAAAATTCTTTTATTTGTTCAATGAATTCTTGCTTAATAGATTATTCTTTCATATTTTCTACTATGCTTAATAATGATGAGGCTTGATCTCTAGTAATTACATTACTAGTATTTAAACATGATGAACAATCACATAATTCTGGTCCTAAGCCTGTACATTCTTTGTCATTTTCACTTTCTGATTCAGATGAAGATGAATCTTTTAATTGATTAACCATTTTTTCTTCGGAATTGTATTCTTCTTTAAAAGATTCAGATTCATTAATTAATATATTTATTAAAGATTTCTTTAATTCTTCATTAATTTTTAGATTATTAATTTTTTGTTTTACTTTACAGTCTTTCTTATAATATCCTACTTAGCCACATTTATAACATACTATCTCGCTTTTAGACTTTGATGGTCTATACTTATCTTTCTTTTATAATCTAAGTTTTCATGAACTTGCTTCTTCTCTATAATGTTTTTTATAGTATCTCCTACATTTTCTTGATTTATGAGGAACATATTTCTGAACTCTTTTTTGTCTACTTAGAGCTTTAACTCCTTCTATTCCCTACTGGGAACAGAATGATCCTAGTTCTTTCCTAATAGTTTTAGCTTCATTCTTAAGCTTATGTTGAAATTTTAGATTTAAACATACTTGTAATCTAGTTTCTATAATATAATTAGACAGTTGACCAAACGTAAGTTGATTGTAAGGAATTGCACCTTCATTTTGAATCTGAATCATTACTTTCACTTTTTCTGCATACAATTTAGGAAGTCCAGCTATAAATCTTTATTTCCAATAATCAGTTGAAGCATTACTTCTTAAATATAGCTTAGACAGAAACATATCCCTATACCATCTATAATCAGACATGGAAGGACAATATAAATTAACAATTTGATCTGCTATTCTTTGCTGAAATTTTAAAGGTTCTCCTATAAAATGTTTTGTTATTGTATACAGGAGAGTTGTTACAGCATCTTCAAATACTTGTCCATCAGGATCAATTTTTGTTGAATTCATTATAAAATCTTTTTTTCTTAACTTAACACATTATTCCACCAACCTTTAAGTTAACCTGTAAATCCCATAACAATTAAGGAGGCTGAAGTTCTATCAGTATTATTTTTTTCCTTAAAGGCTGTTGCAGCCATGGTCATTTGTTGAACCGTGTCTAAAATTTGTTGTTCACCTAATCCGTCTATATTCCACTCATTAATTGCTTCGCCAGTAAAGGCTACAGAATCTTGAAAAGGTCTTTCTTCATATTGAACATCAGGATATGTGGGTCTTGAGTAATACTTTCTAGTTTTTGAGACAGACATATCTTTTTTTAACTTGTTAACTTGAAGATTTAAAAGTTCATTTTCTAATTCTTTAATTTTTTGTAAAGTGTGTATTTTTTGTGTAGAACTCATTCCTATGGTTAATTATTCTAATTTTTTCTTAATTTCTTCAATAGAGTTATCATATTTTGAACCAGAGAGTATGTTTTTTAAATTTGATTCTGGGACATTAATTACCTTATAGATGAGTCTATTAGGATCTAAATTTTTGTTAATATTTTGAGTTGATGTATATTCTTTACGTTTTTCACCTATTTGATTATCTATTCTTCCCAGTGTTTTGGATATAGTATAGAGTATTTGATTAGAGTAATTAAGTTGTTAATGAACTTTATTAAAATCTCCTTTTTCTATGGATAAATTAAGGGCTCGTGAAGCTATTGCCTTAAAAGGGGTGGCTTCAACTTCTAATCCTTCTTTTGTGGTTAACTTAATAGTTTCTAATGGGGGAAATTATGAAATTATTACCTTATCCTTTTCTATTTTCCAAGCAGTTGTTATTTTATTATTTACTAATATTTCTGATATTCTTATATAAGGGTTTTGAACTCTATTTTCTTTACAATATTTTTCAAACCAGTCAAAGAAATATACGTTGATCTGTTATTCTAGTAACTTATGAGTAGAATTCTTCTCTAAATTTAGTAGTTTGTTCCTTACTAAAAGTTTTAAAATATCAATCTCTTTTTTCTTTATTATAAGGAGCTTCAAAATCATTACTTATCCATTTTTTATCTATTTCAAAGGGTTCTTCTTTAGTTAATACATTAATGGCTTGGGATCTAGTGGGTGAGTATTCTGATGATTCTGATTTATGAGTTTGCTGATAAATTGGTTGAGGAACATTTGGTTCAAAATTTACACTAGCTAAGTTTATATTAATAGCTGATCCATCTACTAAATGTCTTGAGGAAGTAGGAGCACTTGAAGGAATGTTAATTATCGGATTTGTAGGAATGTTTAGTCTAGATGAATTAGACCTAAGCATTCCTATTCTTATATTAGAACCATCTTGAACTATTGATCTTATTCTAGTATTTCTTATCGGTTGAGGGGGTATTACATTTGGAAACACCCAATTTTTAGGAATTCTAGACAAGATTTCTTCATGAGATAATCTTTTAGGAGTTAGTATTGATGATTTCTTAAGATTTGCTTCCATAATTACAGTTTCATGCTTTGGGGATTGTCTTAATGCTTTAAAGTTTTGATCTTCATAAGAAACTTTATAATGAACTCTATACATAACAGACATATGCTTAGTTCCTTCTTGAAAAATATTATCTAATATCTTAACATTTAATTCTAAAGCTTGCTTAGTCATATAATCATTTAATGACATGGTATAATTAGGATAACAATTAAAGAAAACAGGACCATTATGTAAATTAGATTCTATAATAGCAGTTATCTGATCATGAAGTTTTCTTAATTTTTTATCTCTTAACAAAATTAACACAGGATTATCAATTCCTAGCCTATGTTGTCCTTTGGCGGCTACCTGAATTAGCCCTATATGTATAAACTGGTAATTATCCTTAACATGTTGATCTATGATATTATCTTTTAATAAACTTATTGATTCACAAGGCTTTTCTAATATGTGAGTAGCTTCGAACATATGAATATGATCTTTAGGTCTGAATAAAGAAGTACTGGTCTTATAAATTTCTTTAGGAGCAACATAAGGAATTGCCCAATTTTGAAGGTTGTTTTCAATATTAGCAATTTCTAATTTATTTTCTTGAACCTGATCTTGATCTACTTCTAATCTAGAGGATGCAGATTTAAACTGTGAGGAACCTATGTTAGAAGCATTCCCGCTATAGAAGGAGAGCTAGCTTAAGTTTCTGAATATCCTAGACATAATGAAGGAATTCTCTTACCGGGACCACCACACACTCGTACGAGACCACCTAACCTACCTTCTCCGGCATAAACACGGCTGACCAAAGTACGGACCGAGGGCTGACCAATGCTAAGTCCTTCTCCCTTCCTTAGGCTTTGGATACTCAGAACCTCTTACAAGGCTCTGCTACCATTAACGACAAGACCGACAACATATGGTAGGCAATCGGATCAACAAAAATATAGTACTGTTAAGAAAGAAGTTTTATCTATAGTGCTAAGTATCACAAAATTTCAAGATGATTTGTTTAATAAAAGGTTTTTACTAAAAACTGATTGTAAAGCTGCTCCTTCAATTATTCAAAAGGATGTTAAAAACTTGGTTTCAAAACAGATTTTTGCTAGATGACAAATACTATTATCTTGTTTTGATTTTGATATTCAACATATTAAAGGAAAAGATAATTATCTTCCTAATTTTCTAACCAAAGAGTTTTTGCAGGGCTACAATGGCCGCTAGCTCCTCATCAAAATCAAAGGCTAAGAAAGTTACTCTGAATAAGTACATACAGATTACTATAGATAAGAACACTGAGATAAGTACAAGGTCATCTACCTCCTTAAAGGGGTCTTCCACCCTAGTTTCTGTTCCTAATCCTATTAAGTTTGTACGACCTTCGTCTCCTTCACCCAATAGATTTACACCCTTATCTTACTCACAAACCATTACTAGTACTCCTTCTAGAATCCCTCAAAAACTGAAACAACCTTCACCGCTACTCACTAATTCTCCCACCACGGAAGAATGCAAATATGTTAAGAAAAATATTTTTGAACCTTTAATTACCCTTGAACCAGGATTCTTTTCTCCTCACTCGACCCCTAGAGAAATCATTCAGAACATGCTTCCCCAAGATTTTCATTTTGTTCCTCAAGAGTCACTTAAAAAAAACATAATTTTTTATGAACTCATCCTTATTGATACTGAATCAATCTCTTTAGATCATTATTATAGTGTTATTAATCCCGAGTATATTGATTTTTCTAAAGTAAAAATCCTTAAAGTTCTAGGTCTGAAAGAATGGAATCAAGCTCTTCACACTCCAAAATATTTCTCAATAAAATTTGATCCTCAAACTTATACTTATTGGGATTATCAGCAAGCATGGTACAGATTTATGCTCCTTAGGCCATATTCCTACTCTTGGTTCTTTTGGTTCCAGAAAGGGTTAAAAAACTTTCCCTCATGGTTTGCCGATTGGATGTGTATCACTAGTCCTTGTGTTGATATTCTTCCTCAGCTTGCTAAGGATTCTTATAATTTGTTTACTCAAAAAACTAATTTTCCTCAAAGTTCTAGACTTTTACATTTTTATGCTGCCTTTGGATTAATGTTTGGGATTATAATTTCTATCATAAATACCAGATTCCTCATCCAGAATGGGTTGCCAGAGAATTTAGTGTTAAATAGTGGCCTCAGTTTAACATGAAATTGGTAAGTATTGATGCGGTTAATCAATAGGTCATTGCTAATCCTTCTTTGGTTAAGAAAAACCATAAGAAGCCATCACAATTTTGAAGAACTTAAGAACAAGTTTCTTTAAGAACTGGTCTCTTCTTCCTCAGAACAAGAATTGTTAAGCAAACTCAAGACAACCATGTCTACCTCTGGTCCGTCTCCTCCCAGTGAAGGAATTGAAAACAACAACCTTCTCAGTGATAATGAAGATGACTGTTATGGTGTGGACTTTCTAACCTGTAAAAGCCTACACAGTTAATTATGAAGATTCCTCATTCGTCTAATTATGAAGGTTCCTCATTCGTTTGGTTAATAATGAAGATTCCTCATTTGTCTAATTATGAAAGTTCCTCTTTTGTCCAGTTAATGATGAAGGTTCCTCATTTGTCTAATTATGAAGGTTCCTCTTTTGTCCAGCTAATGATGAAGGTTCCTTATGGGACCCCTGTCCCAAGTAATTCATCATCTAGTTAAGCATGAAGGTTCCTGACGGGACCCCTGTCTTCCATTCAAAGTTGACGAATTTTAGTTCATTTGAGATCCACCGACAACACTTCGGACTTCATCTTATTTGGAATTTGAAGTCATTTCTCTATATAAGCCGAAGCTCTTTCAGGTGAAGGCATCGAAGTTTTAGCTTATGTTTTGTAAACACTTTGTATCAAAGCACTTGTAATCTGTTTTCCTCTGTTACCTTTTGGAATTCAACTTTTCGTTCAAGAACTTGAACTTGTAATTTGTATCAAGTATTCTGTAAGTATTATGAAATTATCAATAAAGTATTTTGATCCATATCTCTGATTTTCCTTCTTCTACTCTTTGTATGCATATTTTTACTACTGTTGAGCCTATGCCGTCAGTCCTGTCATTAATGATATATATATATATATATATATATATATATATATATAGCGTATCGGTGAAAGGAGTTGTTATTGTAAAGGGTGAGATAAGTGAATCTTGACCATTAAATCTTATATGAACGATCAAGATTATAACATAAATACATGTGATGTTTTTAAATAATCACGTGACCTTTAAGTAACTTTTAATCTTGATCATCCTTGTATAGTTATATAGTCAAGATTTATTTCTCTCACCCTCTCACAACAAAAACTCATCTCTCACTATATATATATATATGGGACATATTTAGTGAGAGGAGTTTTTATTATTAGAGGGTGAGAGGAGTAAATATTGACTATACAACTATACATAGATGGTCAAGATTAAAAGTTACTTAAGGGTGTGTTTGGAAGTTTGGAAGGAAAGGAAGAGGAGGGATTTAAAGGGAAAGGAAGAGAAAGAAAATAAGAGGTTTATCCTTCTCCTTATTTGAGAGTGTGAAATATATGAAGGAAAGGAAATGAAGGATTTAAGATATATTTTTACCATTTTACCCTTTATTAAAAAAAATTAACATAATTAATGTTTTACAAAAAATCATAAAGTGAAAAACTAATATAAAAAATTATCAATAAAAATTGGGCAAATTCTCCCCTCTCTGCAACTCCTGTCTCTTGGTTCCAGAAAAACCCCAAAACCAAAACAAAGCAAAGCCAAAACCGTGTTCTCTTTCAAAAGAAAAAGAAAAAGAACAAAAACAGAAAGCCAAGAAATGCCATTCTAAACATTTCCTCAAACCCCATCATTTTTCTCCATCAAGATTCAATTTTTCCACCGACCCACGAACCAAGACACCCTCTTTCATCTTCCCCCTCTTCCGACCACACCCACAATCACAAATGCTTCCCCTCCGGTTAAACGCCGTCGTTTTACCCCTCATTCTGTGCTCTCTCTTCCCACCCTTCTGCCGCGGGATTCGCTACTTTCCAACCTCCGCCGTCGCCGACAGTTTCTTCCACTTCGCGGAGGCTCCGGACTATCGTAACGGAGTGGGTTGCCCCGGATCCGAGAACTGTCTGTCGGTCTTGTCGTGCGACTCGTCTCTGGTTCACATCGCCCTGACCCTCGACTCCGGCTACCTCCGTGGCTCCATCGCCGCCGTGCACTCCGTCCTCCGCCACTCCTCGTGCCCGGAAAACGTGTTCTTCCACTTCATCAAAATGGACGCTGGGTAGGTGGGGTGAGCTGAGATGAGTGAGATAAGGATAAATGAGTAAATTTGATCAAAATCCCCCAATTTGGGGGAACTGAAAATCAAAGGTTTTGGAGGGTTTATGAAAAACTCACTCTCCTTTCCCTCTTATTTTTCTCTCTCCCAAACAAGGATTTCTCCTCTCCAAACCCTTCCCTCCCTTTCCTTCCCCTTCTAATTCTTGTTCCCAAACAGACCCTAAAGGTCATGTGACCATTTAAAAAAGTCATATGCATTTATCTTTTAATTTTGACCATTCATAAAAGATCTAATGATTAAGATTCACTCCTCTCACCTCTCACAATAAATATTCCTCTCACCTGAATAAGATCCTATATATATATATATATATATATAACACTAGCTCAACTTGTCATCTATCCGATCTAGTCTTAAGGCAGAAGAAATTTTCAGGACTCAGACTCTCAAAATGTAAATACAATCATACAAATAACATGGAGAAACTATGAGGATGACACTACCTACATTGGCACTCAAATCAACAATTGACATATGTGAAGGCATTTTTCAAAGATAAGTACATTTCTAATTCTAATACAGCCCATACCACCTTACACATATCAACCGTTGATTTGAGTGTTTATGATAAGCAGTGCTTGTCTAATAATATCTCAATAACATTACCCTTATTTTCTGGCCAACAAAACAGGCATCCTTTTTGGACAAGATGACGATAACAAATCCACTTGTAGTGGGTTGAGAGCTAAATGGTATAGTTATGCTATCTAAGAATTCCTATGTTTTTGTCTATATCTAAGATTTGAAAAATAAACCAGCTTGCAGTAACTGTTAGGCGTCCATAATTAACAGAGCACAGAAATTGCAGAAATGTCCCACAGTCACACCCAAGGCAGTAAAATTAGTTTCTAACATTTTCTTCAATAATTGCTTTTATCAACCTGCCAACAAGATTATTCTAACCACAGAAATACAATTCAAAGCCGAAGCCAAAAGTGTAAATCAGCTCAACCATTTTCAAGACCAAAGGAGCTGTTACAAAACAATGAATACCAGGGGAGGAACATGTATAAACTGGAAAACCCGTTATATCTCATCATCCTAATGTGATTTCAAAACTCAAGAAAGAATAAACTCCATTGTCAACCTCACTGCTCCTTCCGAGCTTTAGATCTCACAGGCTTTCCAGGTTTGATTACGTGACCAAGAAGAATCATTACAACAGGAAGAACAGTTCCAATAAAATACACACTTCCGTATGAGGCAAGAGTTTCATGTAGACTTAATACCTATTCAAAATCAAACAGAGAAACAATAAAAAGCTCATAAACATCTTTGAATTTTGTATTTGCATGTGTAAGTGAGCATACAAATTGGACGTGTGTTAATGCGTTAGTGTGCGTGTGTGAAAGAGAGAGAGAGAGAGAGAGAGAGAGGACGAACCATGAAACCAACACTAGAGTAATTCAGAACCAAAAGTGTATAAACAAAATTCATAAACACCAACGCATTCTTAACTAGAGCCATTGTTGGAGGCACGGCTTGCTGCCATCTGTATATGACTGCTTGAAAAGAAACACAGCAAGAGAAGTTAACTAACTGAAGAAAGAACAGCAAATAAGTGTAATCCAATTTATTACCTCTGGAACCAGCAATCATTAATGCTGACTGAACAAAGAATATGATGTATCCAGGATATAATCCCTGCAATAATAAAGTAAAAAAATTAAATGAAAAAAAAATGACATGTCATAGGAACCTTACACATAAAGCATGGATACAACAGTATAAAATACCAGCACAGCAAAGTTGTTTCATGCAAAACCTTCATCACCTTGCTAAATTGAACCATATTTTAGGGGTAACATTTTTTGTTGAACATATACTGGAGGAAGTTGACACATATATGTAAAACATATATCAACCATCACAAACTGCTTGGTATCGAGTTTAATGACTAATTATTAGTTATTCCTAGAAAACTACATATGAATTTGCAAAGCCAGCGTGTAAGCTTGAAGCAATAATAATGCATATACCAGATACAGTAGAATTAGACAATCAATTTAAATGCAGCTAAAATTTTACTCACATGCCAAATAGCACTGACTGTCTGTGTGGCAAGTAACTGAAAGAAACCAGGTTTCTTCCCGTTTTGAACAAGCCTCTCGTAAACATCTAGCAAAACACAAACAATAGCAATATTACTACTTCATAGTCTAACCTTATGAATGAAAGGTAAATAGATAATCTACATCAATTTCCAATTTTACATCTTGCCTACTTTGCTGGGTAAACAAAAAAAAATAAAAAAGAATGAAAATCAACTGTTGATGGCTTGACCCTTTTTTTTTGTTACAGGGCTGATGGCATGATCATGCTATAACTTACTGTAAACAAAATATATGTTATAACTCAAGAAGCGAGATAATTTTAATATGATTATGAGCCAACAAAACCTTGATTCAAACTAATTAAAGAAAATAATAACCATACAGGTAACCACCTACAAATACTAGAGCCAAATTGTTACCAGAACTTAAAAATTATGCAGCTAGGACCCTAAATTAAGTTTCATACCTAAAATTGAAAGATTGTCTATATTCTATTGAGATAGCTAAGCAAACCCGTGCAAAAAAAGTATCCAAACTCAATAGCAAGAAACTCACAATGACGAAGCCAGGTGCTGACTTGTATATTCCACACAAGTGGAATCACAACTGCACTCTTTGCAAACTCAACACCTAATATATCTACATTTTTTGCCCGATCCCAGCGTGGCTTCGGTGGAGAAGATTCTGTCCAGCCACTGAAACCCAGGCCAGAGATGATAATGGAAGCTTCTGATATCGACCAAATGAAATAATATTTCCAGCGTGCTGTAAAGCCAGACATATACTGGTAACCCAACTTTTTCCAGAATCCCCATTCATGATATACAGGATCAGTAAACCTGGACAGAGGAAAATGAGGCACTAGGTACAAATACAAGGCCATGCAAAAACCAGCTTGGAGAAGAGCTCGAATGGTTGCCCCATATGGTGATGGTGATGGTACTTTTGCTCCAGAGCTCCAAATCTACAAATAATAAAAGACTATGACTGAAATAGCAAATCTGACAACAGTACTCACTTATCAGCATTAAAATGAGAAACTGCTACTGAATTTTTATTGGTGGTCCTCACTTCAAATTCAAGGAGAATTGGGTAAAAAAAAGTCCCAATAAACATACATACCCCCTTTCCTTCAGTCCAATCAAGATAATCCTTCATTTCATAAACTGGACCAGCAAAGTGACTCCCACAGCAGAGGCAGTAACCGATATACTCAATCAGTGAAGGCAATTTAATCAACCGGTTTTTCTTCTGAGCCTCACGCAAACCATCCTCTTTCAATAACCCATCATTATAATTAATGGCACACGAGATGACCTTCAGTGTCAAAACCATTAAGGCCCCTAGTAGTACAATACCATATAATTAATGATCAACCCACCAACATAAATAACGTTAGTGGAACCATAAAGTTAGTGTCTTTAATCCAAAAAAACAAAAAAATTATATCAATTAGCACTCACCAGTGGCATCAATACCACCTTCCTTCCATGCATCTCCACTCATGTAATATACATGGCTACAGTACACAAACGCACACCAACACCAACGGTCAAAATTTTTCTATGAAGGGCAAAAAGGAGATTATCAGCTGGAAAATTCTTGCACAAAGACGATGTGACAGAGTTGAGTACAGTAAGTGAATCATATTCTTTAATTAATAATTAATTGTGGTAATTAATCAT
The DNA here is from genome assembly GCA_029884595.1 of Ormosia semicastrata. Taxonomy (NCBI): domain Eukaryota; kingdom Viridiplantae; phylum Streptophyta; class Magnoliopsida; order Fabales; family Fabaceae; genus Ormosia; species Ormosia semicastrata. The sequence continues at coordinate 46,711,009 of JAQQTO010000057.1, read as the reverse complement.
TAATTAAAAATATAATTAACTTAGTGCACCTAATTTAAGTATATTAAATTTATGCAAGAATTTTTAATATTAGCTATGAGAAATTTTTAAGTGTTTTTAGAATAAGAAAAATTTCTTACTTTATATCATTAAATATATATCTTATCAACTTTCACTTTAACTACATTTTTAATACTATATATTAATTTGTCAAATATTCAATGATATATAACAAAAAAAATCTCTCGTTAGGTAATAAGAAAAAGTTCTTATTTTGTATCATTCATCATTTACCACCTCAGCTATATGGGCAGTATCCAACTTTAACAACATGTTTAATATTACAGCCGACATGGTGATTAATTAAGAGCAATAACTTTTTTTTACTCCACAATTGAATTGTAACCCTGCATGCATGAAATTGTTGCATAGAATGGGTTCATAATTCATAAACATTCTGCAATACCTAACATTCATTAATTCACGATTCATAAACAACATACCAGCCAATGAGGTAGCCGAATCCCAAGAAGAAGGTGAGGATCCCACATCGGGGGCGATAAAGGAGCATGGAACCGTAACCCATGAACATGGGGACCAAGAAATGGAGGTTGGAAGAGAAGCCAAACGAGAGGTAGGAGAGAAGGGCACCAATTGCGGCAGAGTAGAGATGCTTGGGAAGGCGACCGGGGACGAAGCGCCATAGGAAGCTGAGGGGAATGGTGGCGACGAAGCAGAGAAGGAAGCGAAGCACAGGGACCGAAACCCCAATGGAAGCGGCCATGGAATCCATCTGCAGGTCCATGGCCATGGCTATGCAGCGTCGTTGAAATTATTGGCGCGCGTGTGTGTGTGTGTGTGTGTTAGTTGATTTATGGGGACTTGTGGTGCGGCTTGCGCTTTTGAAGACAACCTTGTTAAGGTGTAAGTGAAATGACATATATGCCCTCCGAACACCTTCTGCGGTTTTATTACTGTTTCCTTTTTGTCTGAGCTCGTTAGCGTCGCACGGATCTTCATATTCTATCGTATATGTTTCTCGGGTACTCCGTCAACGACTCAACTTTTTTTTCTCTCTCACAAAACAAAACAAAATACTGATTTTTTTAAACGAAACTAATAATTTTAAATCTTCTTTATTAATCTTTCTAATAGTTCTTTTAATTGTTAAATAAATAATAATTAAATAATTTTTATAATTTAGAAATTAAAATATATTTATTTCTTATTTAATACTTTTTATTAAATATTAACATGATATAATATTACTTTAAATCTTTTTGGTGCTGAAATGTTATATAGTGATGCAATACTAGTTACATGCGTTCCGGTGCATGGACATCTATAAAGTATAGACATAGACACGAACACGATATGACAGGGATACGAATATAGAGAGACACTAAATTTAAAAAATTGTAAGACACAAATACAGACAAATATATATATAAATTAATATCAAAATAAATTAAAGAATTTGGTTTATATATACATAATACAAAATTTAAGAAAAAATTCATAATTTAATAATGTCATTTTTATAAATTTAAAGATTTATAATATCTTAATATATGTCATATATACTAATATTTACTACTTAGCAAGCCTTTCTTAAAAAATATGGAACATAATTTCTATTGACATTTTTTAAAAAATCTCCTAAATTAACGTCTTCTAATAGAACTAACCATGTACAAGTATATGTGCATCTAAAAAAAAATTAACTAGAGAGAATATTGATATGAGGCAAGCTTTGGTGACGACGAAATGGATGGCTTAGTACAAGTAGATGTAGAAGGAACAGATAAAAATAGTGGTGTGTGAAAAGATAAAACTTAAAAGTCTAATAGTGACGTGTCCAAGTCGTGTCTTATACGTGTCCGAGACGTGTTCAAGTGTGTTTGAGACGTGTTCAAACTGAAAAAAATAATCTTTTTAATTAAACACATTCGGACACGTAGGACACGTGTGTCGTACGGATGTCCCTATGTGTCTGACACTAACACGTGTCCGACATGCGGACACGTCACAAAAATGGCGTGTCCGTGCTTCATAGATCGACACTAATTAATTGGTATGATCCCATGTTTTTAAGATTTTAATTGATATATAAATTGTGTTATGAATAATATTGAAGATGAATGTCTAAGAGTTACTACAGGTACATAATTATAAAAATGTTACAAAATATTCATTATGTAGATATTAATATACATTATTCTTTTTTATATTTCATTATGGTGATGTTGGTAATTTAATATAATGTTGACCCTATAAATAAAAGGTGTAAGGCATTTGAGTATAACACACAAGAATAAAGAAAATTTCTTCTTTTCACTCTAGTTTCTTCTTTATTTCTTGAGTTCTTTATATTTACTTTTACAACACGTTATCAGCACAAAACTCTATCATATGAGTGATGATTTGAACAGCTTAGAGGTTCTACTAAAAGGGTTTGTTTTCTTATCACACTCTTTGGATTAATCTAATTCATTGCTTTGTTTTTTGTTATGGTTTCTTTCATGTTAGTCTTAGTATGAAATATTTTCATATTTCATCTGTAGATTTTTTTTATTATGAATTTTGTTTGACTAACACAATTATCATATTTTGTTTTATATTGAATTTGCTACTTTTGATAAATTATGGAAGATATTACTATTCAAGCATCCTTGAAGGATTGCACAAATTAAAATAATGATTTTCTATGGTCATCTTTTATATGAAGATTTTATGGTTTGGTTCGTGAAGAACTATACTTTTAGACTGTGATTGAATCTAAAAAGATCCATTTCATCTTAGTATAATTTGAAACAAAGAAATGTGATCCAACATCATCGATCTTTTTATGTCTCTCAAATATGCTTTTATAGTAACAAAAATGAGAATTGTTTCTAAAGATATTTTGAATCAAGTTTATGCTTTCTTATGATTGAATACAAAAATGAATTATTAATGAAAAACTACAAAGGTCACCCAATGAGTTGAACTATATTCCTTGAAGTGAATGTTCCGTATTATAATTTTGGGTATGACAAAGGTTGTAGTTATAGCCATTAATGTGGCAGAAAATTAGAAAAATGATTGTTATCATGGTGGTTCTAACTCTTCCAAGAATACATATCAAATGAAGTAAGGAGATAATGATAAGAATATTGAATAAAGTAAAATTACCTTAATGTTGTAGCATGTACGAAATAATATTGGTATACTTGTCATTTGTCAAAATTTTGCTTGTGAAAATTGTTCATTTGATCATTGTCCTACAAATAATATGCATTTGGGTGTGTATATTTTCACTAAATATTATGGAGGAAAGTTTTATTGCTTGACTGACGATTTGAGTAGTTTAATTATTTTCTTGGAATTCATATTTGTCATTTTATATGTATTTATTTTATTTTTTATGTGATTTAAAATCATCACATACACATTTTCTCTTATTTTGTTAGTTTGCAATATATTAAATAAAATATATATGGTATGATTTCTTAAAATGTTATTAATTGAAGAAAATACGTATGTTCCCAATTCTATATATATATATATATATAATAGTAAATTTATATATATATATATATATTAATAGATATCTAGTAATACAAAAGTAATTCAAGTCTCTAGAATAACTACTATATTTTGTTACCTCAATGAACAAAAATTTTATACATTATGCTTTATTATTATCAAGTCAAATAGATATGACTAGTGAAATTGAAACATATGTTATTGTAAACCACAAGTTTACAATGCTCTTGTAAACCAAAAGTTTACTATGCTCTTGTAAATGAAAAGTTTACTATATTGTTGTAAATCAAAAGTTTATTAATCCAAATAATTTGGTATTTGGCATATGACCGGTAAGACTATCCTGACTCAATATTTATAATTCATATGAATATCATTGAAGGATCAAAAGATTCTTCAATATAACGAGTTTTTGTGTGTAGGCTGTTCTCAATACAAATTGATTATAAGGTTATTAATAGCTAAAAATATAATTAAATTTGCTGAGTTTCTATAACAAATTTAAGATGATATATGTGAATTATATCATAAATCATGAGTATCATTTAGATATTTTATTGCCAGAAGCTAGTTGGTCACATGTGAACTTATTATCAACTCACAATTTGGTATTTGTGAGATTATGTAAATTATTTGATTAAGAGCACAAATTTTCAAATAAAGACAATTTATCTTGATAATGCTAGTGAGTTTACTTCTCAATCTTCTAGTGATTATTATGTGACCATTGGTAAAATGTTGAATATCTTGTTGCTTATATTCAAATGTCTTTTTTTGATAGCTAAATAATATATTGTGATAACAATATCCCAAGTTTTTGCTTGGAGCATATGTCTTTTACATGTTGCAATACTTATTGGTATAAGAATAACAAATAATCATAAATTCTTTTTTATACAATTGGATTTTGGCCTGAAGCCAAATATTTCTTATATAAGAATTTTTCTGTGTGTGATATAATCACTTTTACTCTACCATATTGCACTAAAGTGAGGTTTAAAAGAAAGTTGGAAATATATGCTGGATATGAAATTATGTTTCTAATATTACGAGAAAAGAATAAGTAGCTAGAGAAGGAAATGACTTAATATGCATCATCATTATATCATTTTGATCCTTGAATAAGGCAATTTGAACTGGAAGTTCAAATGATAACACATTTACAAATAAGAGCAAATTAATGAATTGTCAGATGCATTTTCTATTGCAAAAGGTTAAATAAATATTATACTAGTTATAAATGATCCATTTAGAATTGATATCAAATGAATCAAAAACATGCAAGAAGCATGGTAGACTAATCGATTTCAAAGACAAAGCCCAGAAAAGAGAATGAGCAAATACTATTGCTAAGAAAACAAATAATCCTAAAGATGATACTCTTGAAAAGGATATTAGAGACATAAGTAGGACTCTTGAAATAATCCAAAACTTCAGAAGTAATTCAAACTCTAAAAGAAGTTAAAATACCTGAAAATGGTGAAAATAACAAGATCTCAATAAAATTATGTCTCTACGGACAAAATAATGGAATCGAAAAGAAATAGTTATCGATAACATATTTGCATAGCGCATAATATTGTGAATAATAATGAGGAATTTGAAATTAGAATCATCGAAGAATATCGATGAAGAAATGATTGGCCAAAATAGAAGAATGTCTTGTAGGCAGAATTAAACTCACTTATACAACATGAGTTTATTGAATATGTAGTTCAAACTCTAAAAGAAGCTTTAATGAACCTGAAGTCTAAACCCTAGAAGTTGAAAAATTTGTGGATACAAATTGATGCAATTATATTTTGATATCTATTAAAGATGTTTGCACACAAGAAGTTTAGTACTTCTAATGGATGTTGTTACATCTTGTTGTTATGGATCTCTTGATACATACTATCTACATAAGAATTCCCTAAGGATTTAAAATATAAATAGCATCCAATGAACTTAATTTACATATGCTAATGATTTATGTTCTTTCTATCATTATATTGAGACTTTCTTATTAAGCATTAGTGCTTGTTGATATGCATTATATATTTATTTCAAATTTTTTTAAAATACTTTATTTGCTTATGTGTCTATTTAAATAAACTTGTAACTGGCTTTGTCATAATTGTTATGTATGTTGGTTATTAAAATTGCTTGAAGTTCATCCAATGTTGTAGAAGATCTAAATAAAGAATTTGAGATGAATGATTTTTGAATGACAAAACTTTGTCTCGACCTACAGATCGAGCATTTAACAAATTGAATTTTTGTCTTACAAGTTATAGATAATAAGTTCTTAAGTGACTTATATTGATAAATCACAACTATTGAATACGTCAATAGTTGTTAGATCGTTAGATGTAAAGAAAATAACAAAGATATTAGTCTTGAAGTACCATATCTTAGTGTTATAAAAGCACACATGCATATCGCTAAATAATACATGGCTTGATAAGTTGATATAATATATTCATAATATATTAGCAAGTTATAGTTCATCTCTAACCAGAAGACATTGGAATGAAATTAAATGTATTTTTCTATATCTTCAAGGTACAATTGATGAAATTATTTTATTCATAAGAATTTATGTCCAGCTAATTAATTATGCAGGGTATTTACCTGATCCCAAATGAGATCTTTATTTACATGCGATGATATTGCTATATCATGGCGATCTATAGAGATAATAGTAATTTATGAAGGAAGTCGTGTATATTTCTAATGAAGAGTTATGATTCATTATATTCAAGAATCTTGTAAATTGTCTTATAAAAATGAAATTCTAACTGAAGGTAATAATGTTTGCAAAGATCAACTGAAAGGAGGATATGTCAAATGTGACAGAACAAAGTATATTTCTCTAAAATTATTTAGGGGGAGAAAATCAAAATTCTGTAGTTCATATATCTTAAGGGATGCTTCTAATAGAAGGAGAAAAATTATACGCTTTTTCTCTTAATCAATGTTTTGTCTTACAAGATTTTTCTTGATAAGGTTTTTAATGAGGTAGTTTCTTTATAAATGATATTGTACTTTTTTTTCTTTACTATGATTTATTTTCTCATTGGGTTTTCTCCTAATAAGGTTTTAATTAGGTATATCCCTAATGAACATCCAAGGGGAGTGTTATGAATAATATTGAAGATGGATGTCTAAGAGTTACTAAAGTTACATAATTACAAAATGTTACAAGACACTCATTATGTAAATGTTAATATACATTATTCTTCTTTATATCTCATTATGACGATACTTGTAATTTCATAAATGTTGGCCTTATAAATAGAGGGTGTAAGGCATTTGAGTATGATACACAAGAATAAAGAAAAATTCTTTTTTTCTCTCTAGTTTCTTCTTTATTTCTTAAGTTCTTTATGTTTATTTTTAAAACAAATTGTACATTTTTGTACTAACAATTTTTTAAAATTGTTGTTTAGTTTGGTGCGTTTTCATAATTATTTTAAACAACTAATTTGAGTAATAAAATAATTATTTTATTATACATTATAACTATTCTATATTATTAAATATTATAAAATTTAATATAAAAGAAATAATTATTTTGTTAATAGAGTAATTGTACTTTGTGTTTACATTCCTAATCTAACATATCCATGGACTAATAAAGGCATTTTAAAAAATAATAATAAAATAATTAAAAAAGAATAGCAATAGATGCTCCAATTTTTTTAAAAAAAATACATTTAATATAGGAACATTATCATTTTAACAAATGAGGTAATTTTTTTATATTTATTTGGATAGATAAATTACTTACTTTGATTGATATATTCTCTTAAAATACTCTCTTAATAATCTTTTTAACACTTAATTAAAAAATATTAAATAAAAAGTGAATACATTTAATATTTTAAGAGCATAGAAAATATTTAATTTTTTTATTTAGTATTTAAAAAGATTATTATGAAAATTGGTTATACGGATTTGGAATTATTCATGTTGAAAGGATTGCTTAACTTTGAAATAGTAATTGGTTGCTTCAGTCAAAAGCCATGTAAAAGAATATAATTTAATTGGGAAGACGGTAAAGGAATAGGAAAAGGAAACAAAAGAATATGATGAAGATCTAATACAAAGTCAAGCTGTAATGCCAGCTGAAGGAAGGATATGATACCCAAGATCTATTCTACTCCTTGCAGTAATAAAGTCAAAATGTTAAAAGATAAGTTAATATATATTTTTGTCCAAATACGTAATCCTTATTTTTAATTTAATCTTTATATGAAAAAAATATATAATTTAATCTTTGTATATACTATCATTTTTACGTTAGTCTCTACTGTTTGTCTGACATTATAACATTATTTATTAAAGTTATATTTTTTATCCATATAAATGACACTTTTGATCTTTATATTTCATAATAATTTAATCTTTACACTTAGTATTATAATAATAACAAACGGCGGGTTCAAAATGACTATATATATATAAGAATTAAATTAATTTTTTTATATATAAATTAAATTAAAAAAATATCACATATAAGAAAAAAAATATTTTAAACTAAAAGAGAAAGAAAATAAAATGACACATCCGACCGTAATTACACATAAAGCATGGATTCAACGTACCTTATATTGATCATCACAAACTGTTAGGTAGCAAAACGGGTTGGACTGACGGGTCGCCTCGTTTAATTTGTTAAAAAAAAACAATGACGATTTGGGTTGCATTTTGCAATCCAATTTTAAAAATGAGTTATTTTAATTCATTATACATAAATCGTGAGTTGAGGTGAGGTGGAGTGAGTTAATTTGTCGGGTCAATTTTTTTTAAAAAAAATTATTGTGAGTTAGGAATTAACCTGTTTAACTTGTCAACTTGTTATTTTTTTTAAAAAAAAATAAATAAATTGACTAGCTGACTCATTGTAAAAAAGAATGAGTTAACACTTTCAACTCATTTAAAAAATGAGTCAACCCATCTGCTCTGTTTTTGGCCAACCCATGGTGAGTTAGGACGAGTTACTCTCTTTGTCACCTCTAATTATTGTTAAGAAACTACACGTAAATTATCTTTTTATTCAATTTCACTCTAGCCATTTGTTGCTTGTTTTTTATCCGATTGGTGATTATTGTTCTCACATTTGGAATTATTTGGCATCATATTTTGGTGCTATTTGGAGGGGGTCGTTTTAAAATAGACCCTGTTATTTAAGGACTATTTATGGACCTTGTTTTATGAACCGTTAGATGCACCAAAAATTAAATGGATGACTATAAACTGTTAGTAATTACCTGATAATCAAGTAAAAAGAGAAAGTAGAATATTTCATAGTAACCTCTCAATATAGTAATATTATATTATTTGCACACTCCTCAAAATTATTTTCTCTCTTGTTCTACTCCCCCCTTCTTTCGGGTTTTACCCTCCTTCTCTATTCAACATGCAGTGGCAACTTCGTGGTTGACTGGCGAGCTTGAACAGCGGCAGAGTGCCGTCGCCGGCGAAGGTCTAGTGGCTTTGAATCTGGTGCTTTGTCCTGGATGAGAGGGAGCAAATGACAGAAGATTCATGGTTAGGTGTGACACGCTGCTCTACTAGATGGTGTTGGAGGTGCATCCGGTGGTTCATGGACTCTGGTGGTGTAGGTACGTTGGGGTTTGAGGTGAGTTGGTGACTTGATGGGATGGAACAGAGACGTACGTGGATGTGGAGTTGGTTGCTAGTTCTAGGAGGAAAATGATGCAAGTTTGGTGGGCTGGCCATGGCTTCAAGAAGGTTGGTCGCCATGGGTTGTGGTTTTGCAGGATGAGTGGTTATGGAGGGGTGGCCGTATGGTGTCACAGCGCGGTGGCTGTGTAGGCGAGAGGAGCGATGGATCTGGGCGGAGATCGTGCGTGGCGCAGTGGCTTAGATCTGCGAAGGTTCATGGGGTTGGGTGACATAGTCGGCGCGGCTTGAGTGCATTGCCACTGGTTCGTTTGAGGACAAATGTGTGGTTCAGGTTGCTCAGGTTTGAGGATGGCTATGGAAAATTTGGGCTATGAGTTAGTGAAGGAAATCTTTGGTTGCTGTGGTGGCTTTGATGGTTTTTGAGTGATCTGGGCAGTGGCTAGACAGCGTGGATGGAGGTACTCACAGTTGTGACGTGGTGGTGCAAGGCGGCAGAGGATAGAAAGAGGTGAGGTGGAGTGGTTGTTGTGGCAGCTCCAGTGGCCCTGCGTTGGTGTGCAGCGTTTGGGGTTGTGGTAGAATTATCAATAGTTAAATGACTTTGAAAATAATAAAATAATTAAATTTTTACTGTAAATTTAAAAACTTGTGATAATGGATAAGGTCAAAAGGTCTATAGATGGACCTTTAACTACAAGGTTCAAGATAAAACGACTCATTTGGAGGTATGTGAAGTCCAAATTTATGAACAGTTGATAATTGGCGATAACATCATATTTTCAATTAATTTTTGTCGATTTTGATTATGGCGTAGTTCGTTTTGCTTGAAACATGAGTTGTGGAACCGTTGGAAGAAGACCAAGGAAGTTGAAAGAAAGGTTGATGACTAAAGAGTTACGAAACTCAGCCTTATCAAAATTCCTGGGTTTTTTTTCTAAATTGCCACTGTTGGTAAAACTGTTTACCAAATTGCTATTTTTTTAACTATTTACCAAATTGCCCTTTTTTTAACTATTTACCAAAATGTCACTCTTTTGAAACTATATACCAAAATGCCACCCTTTTGGCCTTGACACTAAAAACGCCACCCTTGTTGACGCAACCAAGCACAATAAGCCAACAAAGGTGGCGTAACCCTAGTATATATCACCAAACCCCCTCCCCCATTCATAACATTCAAACCATTTCCTAAATTCTCACTATCTCTCTAAAAATTTCTTCTCTCTAAACGCTCTGAACTATCTCAACGAACTCAATTCTTACTAGAAGTTGTGCCTGGATCATTATTTGTGATCAGTGAATTTAGATTGTATTCCTTCACACTGTAAGTACCTCTTTCAATAGTTAAATAGTTTATTTATTATTTGTTGATTGGTTTTTTACTAGGTTAGTGTTAATTGTAATTTGATATTATTATACTTTAATATTTTTATTGACTAATGAATAATGAAGTTGTATGATATGTAGTCTAAATTGTATGGATCATTATTTTATAGGTAATCGAGTAGGATATATATCTTTTCTTAAGTACTTGACATGATTTACATTAAGAAATGTTGCTTATATTAGGGTTTAGGATATATATCTTTTCTTAAGTACTTGACTAATTTCTGAAGTAGTTTTCAAAATAATCGAGTTTAGAAATTTTTTTTTACATAAATAACTATATTGAATATTATAATTGATTGTTAATATATTGAATAAATATATGTAATACATTATTATACATTGTTATAAATATTTATACATTATTATATATCCAATTAATATTGTAATTGATTGCTTTAATATATTAAATAAATGTGTTGAATTGTTATTGTTCAGAATTGGAGTTAACATGACAAAACCGCTAAATGTGCACATTTACTTCAATGGGACAATGTATGATGGTGAAGAGAGTGTCATGTATCGAGGTCCTCCTCCTAGGCCTATTGTGATCACAACCGATATGACTTTGGATGGGTTGAAAACTAAGATCCATTCAAAGTTGAGGCTTCAAGCAAACCAACATGTGTCAAAAGTTGTCTATCGGTGTCCGCAATGCTTCAATCCCTGGAGATGGGTAGGGCTTCCAATAGAAGATGATGATGATGTAAAGTACATGATAGATTCCTTCTGTCAAACTCTGAACATGGCGTCGATAGAGTTGTATGTGGAGGTAGAAACAAGTGGGCAGGAAGAGCATGTTGAAGCTCCTGGTGAAATCGAAACTCAAGTTGGTCCTTCTAATCAAGTTGAGTCATGCAATATGATCGTTATTGGTGGTGCAATGGTTGAACCTGATAACCCACTTGTCAGAGATGCAGTATGGGAGTCAAGTGAAGACGAAGCACAAGTAGCTGAGGGCGACGATTCGGACACCGACATAGAGGCAGAAAACTTTGATGCCGAAGAAAATTTACAGGTTCCATTGGCGGTTGCTCCTCAATCCATATTTATGCCTCGAGGACCTGAATCCGTGTTTGTACCACCATGCCCTCAGTTTTCTCAAATTAACTGGGATGCGTTGAATAATCCTGATAACTTGCCTGAATTAGACAGTCGTGGGACTTGGAGCATGGGTGATGAATTCTATGTTGGCTTGCAATTTCCATCAAAAGATTCCGTGAAGTTAGCTCTCAAACAATATTCCATTCACAGGCATCAAGAGTACAAGATTGAAGACTCTGATTCACGAAGACTGACTGCCAAGTGCCTTAGTTTTGACGAAGGTTGTAGTTGGAGACTTAGAGCCATACAAAGTAAGAGGTCGAATACGTGGCAGATTACAAAATATAATGGACCTCATAGTTGCGTAAACTCATCTATGTCATTAGATCACCGGAAGTTGGACTCTCCTTTGATATGCTTTTGTATTTTGGAATTAGTCAGAACAAAGCCCAATGCATCCGTATCCTTAATTATTGAACGAATTTGAAGCCAATTTGGTTACCAAGTTTCATATCGAAAGGCTTGGAAGGCAAAACAAATGGCTATTGTGAATGTGTTTGGGGATTGAGACAAATCTTATGAGGTGTTGCCCAAATGGCTAGCAGCCATGAAGAGAGACATGGAAGGCACAGTGGTGGAGTTGCAAGACGAGGAATGTTTTGTGAATAACCGACTCGATCATTCAAAAAGAGTCTTTTGTAGATTATTCTGGACATTTAGACCACGTGTGGCTGGCTTCCGATATTGTAAGCCCATCATTCAGATTGATGCCACCCATTTGTATGGCAAGTACCATCATAAGTTGTTGATTGCAACAACTCAAGATGGAGACAGAAAACCTCTGCCTATTGCATTTGCCATTGTGGAGGGGGAGACTAAGGATGCTTGGAGTTGGTTCTTAGCCCACCTGAGATTGCATGTCACCCAACAAGAGGGCTTGTGTTTGATCTCTGATCGACATCGAGGCATTTTACAATCAGTGGCAAATGAAAATCTTGGATGGCAGCCTCCGAATGCATATCATGTCTTCTGCATACGGCATATTGGTTCAAATTTTAACTCCAAATTTCAGAACAAGGAGTTGAAAAGATTTTTGATTAACACAGGTACTTTACACTTTCTATTTGTATTCTAATTTTTTCGATAATAATAGTTAGGTTCTAATAGTAACCCAATTTATTTGTTGTATCAGGGTATGAACCAATCGCAATAAAGTTTGATGCTAGACTAGAGAAGCTTAAAGTTACAACGGAGATGGAAAATTGGATTAACGGAATTCCAAAAGAAAAATGAAGTTTGGCATATGATGGTGGCTGCAGATTCGGTCATATGACTACTAATTTGTCAGAGTGCATTAACGGAGTGTTGAAGGGTAGCAGAAATCTACCTATAACTGCGTTGGTTCAATTGACATATACGAAGTTAGTAGAATACTTTGTCAACCGAAAGGACGAGGCAAATTCGAAATTGATGACATTTAACTAGGTTTGATATTGTTTTACAATATTAAGTACAACCACAAACAAATTGTTGTTCACATTAAATGCTTACAGATTTGCTTAGTACTATCCGTAAATTAAATGCACACGTGCATCTATTTATGGTTTGATATTGTTGTTCACATTAATTTAACCAGGTCTGGAGTGATGACTTATTGAAGCACTGGAGAGTCAACCTGGCAAAGGCCAGTTCATACCAAGTTCGCCGGTACAATAAAGAGAACACAAGGTTCATGGTTGAAGAGACTTTTAATCCTGTAACACAACAGGGTGGACTTTCTTATACTTTGAACCTGGAAGAAAGGCGGTGTGACTGTGGGGTGTTTCAAGCATTGCATTATCCATGCTCGCATGCGATTGCTGCATGTGCTTCAGTGGCAGTTGACCCATTCCAACTTGTTCATAGGGTTTACAGGATGGAAAGCATTTATAGAGCCTATGAGTTTGACTTTGAACCGGTCCAGGCTGAACCATGGTGGCCTGCAGCTCCCGACACCACTTTGGTGCCACCACGTGCATTGCTTAGATCCAAAGGTCGACCAAAATCAACCCGACTTAGGAATGAGATGGATTGGCGCAAAGTAGGGTCAGGACAGACGTGTACAAGATGCCATCAACCTGGACATAATTCTCGCACTTGTCGTGTCAGTGGATCGAGTTCCTTGACAGATGATGGAGTGGGGCCATTAACTAGAGCTGTGTAGTTGATTTAGGACCTATTTTCATTTTTCAGAACCTTGTATTAGCAATCATGTGTATTTAGAAGTTGTATTATTTTGTATCACTAATCTATGCAGTTGTATTCGAATACTATTCTCCTATATATGTTAGTTGATTCTCAGTGTTATTTTCATTTCTTCCATATTATATTTTTGTATAGTTATCATATGGTTATATCATATTTTATTATAGTAATCATAGAATCCTACTAATTGTTGTTATTATTTGGCATACAACTGACAAATGGCATTCCGTGTAAACCCCGGACCAGAGGACGACTCGATTTTGGAGTTGCAGGAGTACCATGTTTCCCAGCATGTATGGCAGGGACATAAGGACCGACACATGCGGGTTAGACGTGCTCAGAAGACGAAACATATGGACCCCCCGCTCCGATTATTCTGTATCTACAGCAGGCTGGTTTCTTGGGAGTTGCCCACATGGGCTATTGCAGCATTGATCACTCCCTGATCTCTGCGTTGGTTGAGAGATGGCGCCCAGAGACGCATACATTTCATATGCCTACCAGGGAGTGCACCATTACGTTGGAGGATATCGGAATGATATCGGGTCTTCTCATTGATGGCGCTGCAGTCACTGGCGTTACGCATAGGGATGACTGCTCAGTTTGTGTGCTCAGTTGTTAGGGATTGCTGAGACTCCCTCGCTCATCTATGGGGCACGCATTGACATGACATACCTGTGGTAGCTGAGTGTTACTACAGTCCTTGAGAACGATGATGATGAGTACGTGCAACAGCGTGCACGACATTATATACTTCGCTTGCTTGGGGGTTTATTATGCCCCGATCATTCGGGTAAGCTCGTGCACTTGATGTTCCTCCCATTGTTAGAGGACTTTGCTGTTGCCGGGACGTATAGCTGGGGGTCTGCAATTTTGGCGTACCTGTATAGAGAGCTTTGTAAAGCTACAGATTATGACGCACGCGAGATCGGAGGGGCATGCATCTTATTGCAGTACTGGGCATGGTACAGATTCCTTCGGCTTGCCCTTTCACTAGCTGACCATGCTGAGCCTGATGTGTTTTACGATGCTGATCGTGGTCAATTACGTCCCTTAGGATGGGAGTAAGTTTCTATTTCATTTCGTATTTTTACATTACTTCCTTGACATACTTTGTTAATATTATAACTTACGTTTGCAATACTTTCATTTACCAAATAGGTGGCGCAAGCATAAAGTATTGAGTGATACTGTGATTGGCATCCTTACATATTATCGTCAGTTCTTCGATCAGTTGAAGAACGATGAGGTATGTCTTCGTTTACATTCCTTTGAGATATTTACTTATGCATATGCCGTCTTAATGTTTTGTGCATCTCATTTTTTCAATTTATATGGCAACCATACAAGGATGAGCAGGTGGCAACATTGTCACCTTTTTGTGTGGCTGCTAGGGACATAGCGCTGGCAGTGGTCCCTCTCATATGTTTCCATATTATTGAGTGGCACCAGCCAGACCGCGTCATGCGCCAGTTTGGTCTTGACCAGCCCATTCCACGGAAACCGCTCCAGCCAGACAGATTGCAATCGGTTACATTGGCAAGTAGGTATGATGAGGATTGGCCAGCTACACATGCTGTTTATATAGCCACCTGGGATAGTCGTAGAGAGAAGCTTGTTAGGGGAGTCTCATTGGTCGCACCCCTTAGTTCGCGTTCTGAGTACATGCGTTGGTATAAAAGAATTACTAGACGCTGGATTGCTCCTACTAGCGCATCTATTGGAAATACGGTAAGGTCTTTACCAATTCGTTAGTGACTATATGTATTTTGTATTCAGTATAATGACATAAATTATATCTGTTTATTAGGCAGACATTGCAGAGTATTTGCTCAGTTCAACTACTGACACTGTCGCTCGAGAGGCTGCTACACAGATCCTCCACTCGTTGCGGGAGCATGACCGCATTACGATGGAACAGCTGCGTCCAGCTCCAGCAGCAGACGACATTTCAGGGCCGCCCGAGGAGTCCAGCCAACAGGGAACGCGGCGTACACGGAGGAGAGGATTGGCGAGCACTCGGACACGACTTCGACATCCCGAGGAGTCCAGCTCTACTACCCAGCATACGACTCAGCCGCCTACCGCTGCTACATACCCCCCACTCAGCCTCCTACCACTGCTACATACCCCTACTCAGCCACCACCTGCCTATTACCCACCATACCCTTACCCACCGTATCCATACCCACCGAGTTACCCCATATCCTTACCCACCACAGGGTTACCCACCATATCCTTACCCACCACCAGGTTACCCACCATACCCATCACAAATGTGTCCCTCTTCCGAACCATCTCACAGGCCACCGCATTCTGATGCGGGCTCATCTCATTGACATTGACATGCAATTATATTTAGTGATTTTGTGTAAAAGACTATTGATAATATCTTCTTGTGAGTTTGGTACCCTTATTAGATTAGACTATATATGTTTTTCGCACAGTTTTAGATTTTATTAAAGATTTTGGTAACTGGTTGCATTAAACAGGATCATTGGCTTTTGGGGAGGTCCAACATTTAGGGAAAACTCTGTCGAAATTTTTACTAATTCAAATTACTAAAAACTTGGGAGGGGGATTATTGGGATCCGAATCCTACTCATTATCGTCCGAATCCTACTCAAAAAATTTTATTTATTTATTTGAATTAATGCAAGAGTAATTCAATTGATATGACCAATAATAGGCTTTTTTAGGAAGCATTTAATGCCCATATAATAAAAGACAAGTCATTAAAATTTGTTTTAAGGATTATATTAACCAAATATAACCTATAAGTGATACGTCTCTTCTAGAGGATATACCATTTAGTTTTTTTTATATGTTGTTTAAAATATTTGTGTCAAAATAAATAAATATATTCAATAACTTCAATAATAAGATATGTACGTACATTTGATTAGATTATTTTTTAAATATTAAAAATCATAAATAAAGACAAAATTAAAGGAAAATAATTAATACCTCATTTCTTTTTTAAAATGAAAAATAAATTGAAACAATAAATTTTAAAAAAATAACAAAAAAAAAACCATATGTGTTATGTAATTAATAAATCCTCATAATAACTAAAATAATATTAAATATTATCAACATATTAAATTTGTTACTTTTTTAATTTTATATTTTATATTTTACCTCCGTACTTAGTATGAAATCATTAATAAATATTTACAAAATTTTATTAAGTAATTTAAATAATTTATAAAATTTTAAATTTAATTTTTATGTATAATGCAAGAAAAACACCAACAAGGATGGCGTTTTTAGTCTAAACCCAACCAGGATCTGCGCTATACCTCTTAATTACTTGACGATCCCTTGGTCGATAATATTAAAAAAAGTCACGTAGGACAAAAAGATGACATTTTGGTATATAGTTTCAAAAGAGTGGCATTTTGGTAAATAATTAAAAAAAAAGGCAATATGATAAATAATTAAAAAAAATAGCAATTTGGTAAATAATTTTACCAACAATGGTAATTTAGAAAAAAAACCCCAAAATTCCTCATTCAATTTCAAATTTTATTTTTTGTCGGCCGACATGATTATAGTATAATTCGTTGTATTTTGCATTTAGTAATTGTTGTTAATTGATATGAGTTGTATTTTCATCCCTAGCTAAAATGTTAACTACGCATCCTTCAACTTGCTGGAATGACTAATTAGTTGAGCATGATTGGTTTGGTAATCAATTAGTTAAATGGTTATTAATGGTTAATGATTAATTAAATGATTAGTTAATTCTCTAATAATATATAAGTCACTCTATGGCTCCATTGTAAACAATTTTTCTCATTAGATAAATTTCACTTTCTTCTCTCATCACTTATGTCTCAATTTCCTATGCTATATACCATGTTTTCCGACAATTATTAAGCTAGAAAAATCCCAAAAAGCATACCCCATTTTCGTCAGTCCAATCAAGATAATCCTTCATTCCATAAACCGAATCAACAAAGTGATTCCCACAGCAGAGGATACTCAATTAGTGAAGGCAATGTGATCAACAAGTTTTTCTTCTGAGCCTCACGCAAACCGTCCTTTTTCAATAATCCATCATTATGGTTAATAGCACACGAGATGACATTTAGTGTCAAAACTCAAAAGTCAAAACCATTAAGACTCCTAGTAATAGACCAACATATATAACTTCAGGGGACAAAACCAAGTCTAGTGTTTTAATCCAAAAAACTGAGGAATTAGCGCTCGCTCACCAGTGGCATTGGTATTCCACCTTCTTTCCATGCATCACTCATGTAATATACATGGCTTCAGGGGACAAAAGCAAGTTTAGTGTTTTAATCCAAAAAAACTGATGAATTAGGGCTCGCTCACCAGTGGCATTGGTATTACACCTTCCTTCCATGCATCACTCATGTAATATACATGCCTTCAGGGGACAAAAACAAGTTTAGTGTTTTATCCAAAAAAACAGATGAATTAACGCTCGCTCACCAGTGGCATTGGTATTCCACCTTCCTTCCATGCATCACCCATGTAATATACATGGCTACACACAAACGCATACCAACTGTAAAAATTTCGAAAAATTAGAAAGGGCACAAACACAATTC
The DNA here is from genome assembly GCA_029884595.1 of Ormosia semicastrata. NCBI lineage: Eukaryota > Viridiplantae > Streptophyta > Magnoliopsida > Fabales > Fabaceae > Ormosia > Ormosia semicastrata. The sequence continues at coordinate 46,692,614 of JAQQTO010000057.1, read as the reverse complement.
AGTTGAAACCATGCATGCATGATATCTATGATGAATGAGTGTTCCAAAATGGTTGTCGTACCTTGACCAGGTACATATTAAGTATTGGAAGGTAATTATTAGATACATTATACTTATTCAATACTTACTTGATGAGTAGGTACACATAGATATTACTCAAACACAAGTCATTAGTCTATGCAAAACACTATTTTTTATTGTTAAATTGTTTGATTTGTTATTAAATTAAACAAATTACTATTTCACTCTCTTCAAATCATGTGCATTCTTTATATATTTTTGATTACTTAAAATATTTTATAGAATTTTATTGAAATATTGTAATTAGAACATTCTAAAAATTATATTTATCTTATGATTTAATTACTTTATATTTTATATTTTTATATAATATATCCTACTGTACTCATATCTTAATTTTTAAAAAAATTTGTCATACTCCGTACCAATACTTGTACCAATACCAATCCCCGTACCTATAACTATACAAGTTAGCATGATACTGGTGCTGGGAATTAAGGCTATTTCTAATATATACCTTGCATAGCAGAGTGTATGGTGCATCTTGTCCATCTCAATCATTGATTGTGTTAAAAAAAACATCAATGATTATGATTAATAACCTATAACCTATTGTACTGTTCACTATTACTATTTATTACATTGTTCATCAGTATTGTTTATGATGGAAAATTTACTGTTCATATTAGAAAATCCACTGTTCACTCTAAAAAATTCACTGCTCACTCCAAAAAATTCAATGCTTAAGCTGAAAAATTCACTGTTTACATCGAAAAATTTACTATTCATGATCGGAGTTACTGTTCACACAGTTACTATTTTATTTTTAAGTTGCATAACTGTGCAAAAAATTATCATTAAAATAATATCAGTTAAAATTATACTAGTCTTTATATTTTTTATAAATAATTGTGCATATTAAAAATTTTACAAATTTTATTGTGTGTAAATATTACCAGTTAAAATTTGTAAAATTTTCAGTATGCACAGTTATTTATGAAACGATTGACTAATATAATTTTAACTGATTTTTTATGAAAAATTATAAAAATTGACTAATATAATTTTAACTAGTATTATTTACAGAATTGTGTAATTTTAAAAAATATGAATAATAATCAATCGAGATGGGTAGTAGTGATAAATAGTAAATTTTTTTACGGTGATGGCTATAAAAAATACAGGTTAAAAAAATAGATGTAACCTAAAAAAAAAAAGAAAAACCTGCTATTGCAAGTAAAAATTTAGAAGTATGATACACCCAAATTTAAAAAGGTACATAGTAACAACGGCCGGGAATTAATTCACAAACATTTTGCAATATCAATCATATAATGATATTGCAGAAAACAGATTAGTGTCAGAAAGAAATCAGCTGATATGCAATCACTCAACTCCAATTAATTAATGACAAAGGAATGGTCAAGGAACATGAAACGAAAGCATGAAAATAGGAAGGAACAAGAGATTAAAGCTTCAACATATCAGCCAATACAGTGGTAACCAAATCCCAAAAGGAAGATGATAATCCCACATAAGGGGTGATAAAAAAGCATGGAAGCGTAACCCAGTAACATGGGAACCAAGAAACGGAGGTTGGAAGAGAAGCCGGCAAAGTAGAGGTGCATGGGTTAGGAATGAAGCATCATACTACTATACATTCAAACTCTCAAATTAACTCTTAAACTCTTATAAATTTACAATTTTGAGATACAAAAATGAATTAACTTATATGTAAATTCTTATTTTGTCAAACTTGTACGTGTTTAACTAAACTCTGACAATATTAATAAACTTTCAATTCAACTAATAAATTTATAAATCTAAATTTACACGTGATTTTGGCTTTAAAACACAGAAGTTTGATTGATTTTGTTTGAAACTTGAGTTTAATTACTTTTGCTTTGCAATATGTATTGAGTTTATGAAGTTAATTTTATATTTTCATTATTATTTATTTTATTAAACTATAAAATTACATAAGTGCAGAGCTAAGTATTTTATAAGAGTTGAATCAAGTGTTGAGATATATTTTTACTTATTACTTTCTTTTGCTTTTTTATAAAGTTAGAATGATAAATTTTACTTATAAATATACTATCTAATTATGTTTAGTGAGTAAAATAAGTTTTTCAAATATAATTTTTAAAGTATGTAAACTATTACGAATTTACAATTAACTCATACTGCATGAATTTATCTAAATTCTCAAATTTGACAACCTTTTGCAACGTACCGTACCAAAGGAAGCTGATCAGGGGAATGGTGGGGACGAAACAAAGAAGGAAGCGAAGCACAGAGACCGAAACTCCAATGGCAACTGCCAAGGAATCCATATACCGTTTCATGGTCAATCCATCATAGAACAGAACTTCAGATGTCGTGTTGATTAGTTGGCACTGTATGAGTTCGGTTCAATTGATCGATGCTTTCACAACGTACAGGCTCCAGCTTTGAAGAAAACGGAGTTGGAATTTCCGTTTAAATATTCATGAAATTTCGCATATGCCCTCGAAAGTCCAAAGTTCTACCATTTCTTTTAAGAATATTAGTAATATATTTTTTAAACACTTCTTTTAATATTTATTTTACTATTAATTCATCTTGTATACTTAAAATAATTATTAATAAAATATTAATAAAATTTACTTTTAGATTGATAATAAAATAAATATTAAAAAAATCCAAAAAAATGTATTACTAATATTTTTTCTACCAATGTTAAGAACGACATCTCGTTTGTTTTTTTTTTCTTGAGTAAATGGTCATTTTCATCCATGAAAGGATATGACTAATATCTTCATATTTGGTTCTCCCTACAAGGTGGCATATGCTGGATTATTTGAACCTTTGTCATTTCTCAAGAGCACACTTCGCTTATTACTTTGTCTAATTCTTTGTGAGTAAATTTTTTAATAAAATGGTTATACTCTTTTAGTATTGAGCATAATTTGAAAAATATTTTAAAATCAATTAAAAAATAATGCATTAAATCAAAACAATAATACAATATTTGATCTCACACTTATGTATATATAAAGGATTATTCTAACACTGAACGAGCATGTGATATATGAGTAAGCACATAATCACAAATTTGAATCACAACTATCTTAATTTTATGGGGTTAAACTGTAAAAAATATTTTTATAAACTCTCTAGTTTCGATAAAGATGACATGTCTTTGATCAAGTCGGAAAGGTGAATTAGTAGAAGTACGCACAAATTGATTTGAATATTACCTGACTGTAATATAATTTTTTTTTTTGCTCTTCTTGTACTAAAATTGATGGACATAATTATTCTTTTTAATTATGTAAAAAATAAGCTTATATTTCCTACAGATCTCATTCGATGCATTAAAAAAATAGAATATAATTGTTTTTTTTTTGTAAAAAAAAATTAAGTGAATGGAGGCTTCCCCCGTTTTAAGGTTTGGACAAACCATTAATCTTAATAAGATTTATAGTGAAATTTCAAAAAATATACTGATGTTTTATTGTTAAAAGTTGATATAACTCTAATGATATTCATTGTTAAATGTAAAATTGTTTAAACAGCATGCCGATATAAGCAAATAATTATTTAAATAAAAAATGATTCTTTCTCTATTGAAAGTTAAAATTCAAGGTACTAATCCAGGTGGCCACGGTGGGATGGTGAGAGCAAAGTGAGAATAAAGTTAAACTATTAAGTTACACATTTTTTTAATCCTTTATTTCACTTCGAGAACTAGGAGTGTCCATGGACTTAGTTTAACCTAACCATAATCTTATTAGATATTTTCATTGGACCAAATTTTAAGTTATAAACTTGACTCAATCATAATTTGATTAGTGATCGAATAAAGATTGATCCAACTTAACATTTAAATAAAATTTATAAATTTAAATATTGTGTATAATTAAGTCATAAAATTTTAAAAATATGAAATAAAAATTATAGAATGTTTTATAATATATATTTTGAAACAAATTATATTAATACAAAAAATATTAATTTAAGTCAAGAAATCTAATAACTTATTATTAATTTTCATAAAATTATAAATTTTAATATATTAAGTAATATTATGTCAATTGGACTGACTCGAAATGTAACTCGAACAATACTTAAAAATTACATCAAGCTTAATTTTAAAACTCAATTTGATTAAATTAGTTTCAAACTGAGTCGGGTCATTAACATCCCTAGAGAACATATACTAATATTTTTTTTTTTATCTGAATAGTTCGATGACTAATTGCATATATCAGAAAGAAGAGTTGGGACTACAAAGTCTGGAGGATCCTCAATCCATATACAAGAGTTGTTAATTTTAGCATGATGAGCTATTAAATCAGCAACTGAATTACAACTTCTAGGAGTAAAACTACTCTCAAAACAGTCCATCCAAGAAGCATATAAGAAAATGTCTTGCAAAATACCTCCGTTGTATGATAAGTCCCTAGTCTCAGCTGAAATACTCTTTATAACCCCAAGAGCATCTCCTTCTAGGTGAACCTTCCAGCACCCAAGCTCCCATGCGAATAGAAGACCCTCTCTAGCTGCCATGAGTTCTCCTCTAAGAGGATTGGGTGATGAATCCAGTTGGAGAGCTTTTGCATGCAATAAAGTGGCCTTCTTCGTCTCTAATCACAATCCCAATACTAGACACAAGGTCCAAACTAGAACCTGCAAAATCAAAATTAACTTTGAACATGCCTCTAGAAGGTTTCTGCCAACAAGAATGATGAGGAGATACTGTTTTATGTGGGTAAATCTCACTTCTAGCTCCCCTAAAAGTACATTTCTAGATTTGTTATTGGTTTAATTAAGAAATAAATCCTTTGATGGACATGCAGTTTCCCCTTCCAAACCAGACATCGTTGGGACCAAATAGCATGCCATAACATGCTAGTCATTTCCTTTGCCTAATCTGGTCCGCCAAAAAAGTATTCAATGATTATTTGTTGGATTCTCTTCATGGGATAAGGATAACCGTAACTCTTCAGGTGCCAAGTCATTGAAAACTGCGTTCTTCATGTAAGGACATTGCAAAAAAATATGGTATATAGATTCATGGGCATTGCCACATAGGTAGCAACTGTTTTCAACCTCAATTCCTTTGCTCTGCAGCCTAGAAAGAGTTGGAAGAATGTCTCTGTAGATGTGCCACATGAATATCCGGATTTTTGGAGGGGTATGCAACTTCCAGACACCCTTCCAATGGCTAGCATGGTTGCTAAGACTATTGAATTCGTCATAACCCCTGCTATTGCTCTCCACTCTCAACTGGATACTTTTATTCCATTGCACCTTGTATGCACTTTTAACAGAAAAATTACCTTTTGAATCAGGGAACCAAAAAAGTGAATCCTGACGCAAGCCTCGACTCAAGGGAATAGATACAATGGAGTTTGCTACTTCTGGACTAAAACTTGTCATAATAAGATCCGCTTTCCAAGACCTGGAATCTTCATCAATCAGTTGAGAAACATACTGCAAGTCATAGCCATCAATTGGAGTTTGTTGAATCCAGAAAGATCCATGAGTTGGCAGCCAAGGATCATGCCAAATTCGAATAGATTTGCCATCACCTACTCTCCAAAGAGTGCCTTCTTGTAACACTTTCCTTCCCTCCATCAAGCTTCTCCATGTAAAGGAAGGATTTGAGCTAGGTTGAGCATTCAGAAAGTCTTGGATTGGGAAATACTTAGCCTTGAGAACTCTGGAGACCAATGCATCCGGATTTGAGAGGATCCTCCATCCTTGTTTGGCTAACATTGCTAAGTTAAAAGAATGGAGATCTTTGAAGCCTAAACCCCCACACCCTCTAGGCCAACACATTTTGTCCCAAGACAGCCAATGGATTTTTTTTGAGTCCATATTTGTTCCCCACCAAAATTTAGCCATCATTTGGCCTAAGTCATAGCATAGCGATACTGGGATTTTGAAGCAACTCATTCTGTATGTTGGGATTGCTTGTGCAACGGCTTTTATGAGAACTTCCTTCCCTCCATTAGAAAGCAATTTTTCCTTCCAGCCTTTAATTCGCTTCCAAACTCGGTCCTTCAATGATTGGAAAGTATTATTTTTTGACCTCCCAACCATCGTAGGGAGCCCAAGGTATTTTTCTGATAAAGCCACCTTTCTTGAAATCTAACTCATATCCAGACAATTCTTCATGCTCTATCCACATTTGGGTCCAAGTAGATTGAAGATTTCTCAAAATTTATCTCTTTTGACCAAAGCTCTAGTTAGAATAACTCTAGTATTTCAAGAATTAAAGCCATATCCTCTTCGATGCTTTAGAGAAAAGAATACTCATCCGAGAAAAAAGGTGAGTGATCATAGGGCAAAGATCTACACACTCTCGGTCCTCTCAGTAAATCACTGACTCGGCTTGAAGAATAAGAGATGATAGGGCCTCGACACACAACACAAAAATTTTTAAGGTGATAAGGGATCACCTTGTCTTAGACCTTTTGCAAGGTTTGCCGGAAATAATCACACGGAATCCCATTCAAAGAAAATTGAGTATGAAACAGTGGAAACACATTGCATCACAGTAGATATCCAACCCTCTTTAAATCCCATTCTTCTCATAAGAGCCCTCAGAAAATTCCATTCGACTTTATCGTACGCCTTGCTCAAATCCAGCTTCAAAGCCAAAAACCCCTCTTTTCCGGATCTCTTGTTCTTTAGAGCATGAATGAGCTCGTAAGCTATGAGGACGTTGTCTGTGATATGACGATTCCGCACAAAAGCACACTGAGACTCAGAAATAAGATAAGGTAAAATAACTTTCAAATTCTGGCTAAAAAAAAAAAGGCAAGGGTCTTGTCTTGATAATTTTATAGATGACATTGCACAGTGAAATGGGTCTATAATGGGCCATTGTTTCTGGATTTTGAATTTTCGGAATGAGTACAATGAAAGTACGGTTTAACTCAGGGTCAATCTCACCACCATTAAGAACCTGCAACACAGCGTGCATGACATCTTCGTTTACAACATGCCAGTATTTTTGGTAGAATAAAGCAGGTAAACCATCAGGCCCATGAGATTTGGTGGCCCCCATCTGAAACAAAGCTTCCTTGACTTCAAAACTAGTAAAAGGCATGGATAAAAAACTATTTTGTTCCTCACTAAGCATATTAAAGTCTCCTGCCAAGGCTTCATTTATGTTTGATGGGTCAGAGCTAGAGAACAATCTCTCAAAATAAGAGGTTGCTGCAACCTCAACAGCCTTAGGCCCCTCAAACCAAGTGCCATTTTCGTCCTTTAACTTTTTAATTCTATTTTTTTTCTGCCTTGTCAGTAGCTCGACCATGAAAAAATTCAGAATTCATATCCCTTTCTTTTAACCACTGGACTCTAGACCTTTTTGCCATAGAATTTCATTTCGCAAAGATAACCTCATTGAGATCGTCCTTCAAACGCTTCAAATTTTTACTATATTTGCTTCATCGCAACGCAGTTTCTTCATGTTACTCTGAATTGCGGCCTGGAGCTTTCCAACTTGTTTCCCAATATGCCCAAATGAAGTTTGATTCCAAGTAGTTAGCTCATCCGAAACATCCTTGATTTTTGAACTAATATTTTTCCTTCTAGTGTTCCCAAGAGCCTGTTTCCACCCCATTTCAATAATCCTATCACATTCATCATCTCTTAACCACATTTTTTCAAAACGAAAAGGTCTTTTCTGCTCGCTGGTTCTTGAATTAAGGCATCCCTTTTCAGTGTCTAGCAAAATGGGGAAATGATCGGAATGGGAAGAGACCAAATGCTGAACCCGAGCCTCTTGCCACGTTGTCATCCATGCTGAGTTAGCAAGGAAACGGTCTAGTCTCACCTAAACATTATCAATTCCTTGCCTACCATTGCTCCATGTAAACTTATAGCCTTCAAAACCCAAATCCTGCAAGCCACAAAGATCCACCACATCTCTAAAATCATGGATTTGCCACTCTGCCCGCAGGTTCCCTGTTTTCTCATGTTGTTCCAAAATCTCATTGAAATCTCCACCAATGATCCAAGGAGTAGTGTCTTCACTATGTAACCGTTGAATTTGTTGCCAAGAAAGGTGCCTTTGTGCTACATTTGGATTGCCATAAAATCTTGTGAACCTATACTCCTGATTTTCATGAGAGCTCTTTATCATTGTATCTATAAATGATGTGCAATATTGGGTAATAGTGAGGTCTATGTCCTGATTCCAAAGAATTGCGAGTCCCCCTCTTCTCTCCAAACTGCCAACCCCAAACCCAAAACCAAAACCCACTTTCCATTTGAAATTTGTAAATTCATCACCTGATAGTTTGGTCTCTGAGAGAAAGACCACATCGGGTTTTTGCTGCCTTAAGAGAAGGCGCAGAGCAGGAATTGCCTGGGGATTCCCGAGACCCCGGCAATTCCAAGCTAGTATTTTCATGGTTCCCGGCGGGGTTGCAAGGCAACCACCGCCATTCCTCCTGCTGTACAGGTTCTGCCCAATCCTTCCTTATCCACCCTGATTTTCTGAAAAGCAGGCTCATCATCAATATCCATTTCCCCTCCTTCCATACTGAAGCACTGTAAAGACCTCTTACATGTATTGGACTTCCCCTCCCCTTTGACAATTCCAGTATCCCTTGCCTGCTTTTTCCACTTCTTTCCGGGTCGAGATTCTTCCTTGGCTGTTTTAGTTTTCAGTGGGGACGTGGCTTCATTATCTTCTGTGTCTACCCCCTCCCTGATAGCACTGCTAGAACCAGATTCTTTTGGGGTAGGTTCCTCATGAACCAAGGTGATGGAATCAGTAACCTTTGGTTGTTTTATTTGTTGAATCTCAACATTATAAACATTTGTAGCCTTCTCCTTTACAGAGTTTTGTTCTGAACTCTGTTCAAAATTTTTTAATTCATGTTCCATCTTAGCAGGAATTTTGGTGGTGGAATTTGCACGCAACCAGTCCCCAAACTGCAGAGAATCATCCTCCGCATTCTCAGCCACTTCACAATCATCTACATTATGCCCCAATATACCACAGCAGTAGCAGAAATTCTGCAACCTTTCATACTGTATTGGATACCATTGAGGTTTCGAATTATGTGTTATCTGGACCATAACTCCACGCCTGAGGGGCTTCGTTATGTCCAAATCCACTCTAATTCGAAAGTGATGTCCCAGTGATTTTCCTTGTTTATCAACCTCAACATCAAGACAACACCCAATAGCATCCCCAATAATCTTCCCCATTTTCCTATTCATGGCAATCAAAGGCAAATCAATTATTCTAATCCAAAATACTTCTCTATCAAAACGTACCTCTGATGGCCTCAGAATTCCATCGTACTCTTTTATCACCAAATGTTGTTTGTCAAAGCTCCATGGGCGTCCCTTCATCACACGGTCATAATCCCTTTTGCTAAAAAATTCAAATAGCACAATATTATCTCCCATCTTCCTGAACTCCATCCCCTTGATCGGTCTCCAAACGGATTTCATTGTTTTCCCCATTGCCTGAAGGTTGTACGGGCGGATCGAAGCCAAGCTTCCCATCAGCAAGAACTCCATGTTCCTAGAAGATGAATCTCCCTCCTCCTGAGTACATGAAATCAGCGCTTTCTCTTCTCCAGAAATAGACAAGCTCTTGTACCTTGCTAATATTTCATCCTCCTCCCTTACTCCTCGAACCCTTTCTTCCATTAGACGAGGAAAACAAACAGAACAGAACAGGGGCTCCAAACAACACCGGCAGACCAAAGCCCGAAGTAGAGCAGGAGAGCGCACCACTCCTACACACGCAAGTGAGGAGACAATCTCATATTAGTGAGACAGAAACTTCCATGGATTTCTAGTCGTTGTCACCGAACCCTAGCACTCCAGGAAGACGGTAAGCAGGTACTGATTTTTTCCAGTGAAGTTTAACCGAGAACATATACTAATATTATTATATGAGATACATAGATGAAATAATCTTTCGAGCAATTTTTAGATTGTGCTGCCCGAATTGTATATTGGAATCGAATGTCTTATGTGAAAGGACTGAGCTCCTATTTATTTTATGGTATGTAGTGAGTCTTCTCTTTGGTTTGGACTCGGTTTCCTTCTCTTGTAGAGGGATTCTTGTATAGACTGCACTAGAAATTTTCGCTTTGGTGGATAGAGCATTCTTAGGAGCATACCTGCGCCTAATGATTGTTAGTGGAGCAGTATTACACAGTAAATATTAAATGGATCAATTTACCACATTCCTACGTATCCCTGTAATGCAATGGTCACAGAACATATATACCCCTATGCCACAGTAGGCTTGCTATCCAGTTTTCCGGAACATCAGTTTAGGCCGCAAAATATTTTGTCAGTTACAAACTCGCAACTCTCAGTCCTCATCAAATGCAATGTGTTTTTTTTTTTTTGGTTGGGTGGGATAATTTGGTCTTTAGCCCAACCCAGTAATATGGGCCAGCAAAAGATGGTGACATTTTATAGTCTCCCTTTTGTCTTCTAATTTTCTCTAATCCGATTCTACCAGAAGCCATTATCAATATCAATATTATAACCTGTGACAGGGATGTATTTTGTAAGACTAGAACATAGTTAATTAATTATCTATTAGAATCAGAAAGTTATGTTCAGAAACTTTTTAAAATCCATAAAATACATTTCAGACAAAATAAATTATTGGTTTAATTATAAAATGAATGTTGATAAGGTATTAAAATAAAACCTCTCATACCCAATCATGTCATAGTCTCTGGACATCTATTAGTTTACAATTATCAGATAAAGATCTTCTCATATTATTTACTAATATAAAAATATCATGTTATTAAAAAAAGCCAAAAAAAGTTATTATATGACCTATTATTATTTATGTAAAATCCATTAAGACAAAAAAAATATTAATCCGCAATTATCTCTTCAATGTTTTGGCCATTGAAAACTCCACCATATAGACATCATGTGAATTGTCAGTGGCGCAAACCATATTCCTATAGCGACTAATAAAGTAATCCACTTAATCCCATAGCTAAAAGAGTAGTAGTACACTTTATTTGTTTCCTTTCATCTTGACCCAAGTTTCATTGTGTCATCAAATGGTCATATTTATTCCATCCGCCAAAAGCATACAACATTCTTCATCGTACAAGATTTGGATAGAACGTTCCGGACTACTCAACAGATATTTTACACAAATATACATCCCCTCCTGGCTCCTACAAAATTCTACACCTGAAAGAACCATATTAAAAACTCGATTCTCTATTCCTCCTGACGCGGCCCCAAGCTCTCTATATATAAATACTAGTATACTACTGTACATTTGATATTACAAAGGTTAAGAGTAATTTAAAAATGCTTTAACCTTCTTGAATTCACTTGGATATATGAGCACAGAATCTAAACAGAGACCACCTTTAGTGTGTGTGCAATCAATTTGAGTCATAGAGAATTTAATTTTGGTTGATGCATTGCCATCCTCAACCACAAAATCTCCTGCATGGTAATAGCTCCATTTGCCGGGTCCTTTCAGAAAACACTGGGATGCAACGTACTGCCCATCTGAAGTCCATAGCTGGAATCGTACTGGCTTTTTGTCCCACCCATGAACATGCTCTGTGTTGCAGAGCCGTCGTCCAAACCTCTTCGATGCTCGGCCTAGATGTATTCTGAAGTATAAGCTATATGTCCCAGCTGGAAATGGGAATTCAACTTCTCCATCCACTTCAAACCACCATATTTGCTGGAGGTATGCAACAGTACTGAATCTGCAAATGATGGAGATAACTCTGACTTTAATCCAAAGCACCATTAAAGTGATTAAAGATATAAACTAATTATTTTGGCAATTAAACTACATGACTATGAGCTTCATAACTTGCATCATCAACCAGAATAACAATAGAAATAGAAGCGCAATCTTCATCAATGTCTACATGTTTTCCTTCACAACAGCACAAGTCAAGAACAAAATCCAGCCAATACAGAACGGCACCAAAAGCTACAAGTTTGACATGATAGGTGAATTTAGAACATATCATTCATTTACGGTACAGCCAGAAGACTACTGAAACATGGAAAAAATGCAAATAGTCACCAAATTTCCAAAAGTCATAATAAACTAGAACATAAATACACAATTGTTTGTTACTTTCCCAATTAGCACCCTTTAACTTCATTTATCAAATTTTTTTCCTGAAATGGGTCAATTCATTGAACTCCATCCTATGGTTGAAATGATTTGATTATCTCAATGAGTACCTTTCTTGAAAAAACATAGACAGACACATAGTGCATGGTACCCCAAAAAAATCCAAGATTTAGAGCATAGAAATTAGCTTTTGACCAAAAACACGTAGTTAGAAAAGTCACATTCTTTGAATATATATAAAGATCCAACGTCTTAAAAGGGGAAAAAAACTATAATGATAGCATTGTACTCCAAAATAATTACAAACTACAAAGTTGACAAAGAAAAGTATCAGCATAAAGGATGGGATGTGGGATAGGAATAACATGATATTTAATATGGATATTAGGATTATTTGGTGTATGGTAATATATTGGGAATTTATGTAATTTTGGATTTTTTTAGTATTTTGGGGTTATTAGGATCTTTTAATACTTAAGGTTATTTGGGGTTTTTATTAATTTAAAATTGGGGTTTTTTTTATTAATTTAGAATTGCTTGGCAATCAAGCTGGGTTTGCCTAAGGATTGCTATGTTGTGAGTTTTGGAGACTTAGGGTTTGCTTGAATAAGTAGGTGGAACATGGGAAGGTGGAAATTCAGAACAGAGTGAAAATGATTCTCAACCAAAGTTGTAACCTAGAGTAAAAATGAGTTACATTTTATTTTCCACCTTGTCATGCTCTTGTTACACCAAGCAAGTATAAAACGATTTTCATTCCAAATTTTCCACCTTCCTACTGTCCACCTTTCTGAACCAAGCAGATCCTTGATTTGAATTGAGAATTGAGAATTGAAATTATTCCAGAACTTCTGTTTCTCCCTCCTCAATCTACTTCTCCCCCTTTCTCTTCACTATTTTCTCAATTCTCACAATTTCTTTCTCTCTCTCCCTCAAACAGTGTGATATAATTTCAAAACCAAGACATAGAATCAATAGCTGACACTTGAAAAAAAAAAAAAGAAGAATATAAGACAACAATATAACCTTCTTTGGCGATTTCCAGAGAAGATATAATCTGCAACGTTTGAAAGCTTTGATAAGCCATAATCTACTACATGATAATAAGAAACAGAAGTGTTCCCATTGCCATAAGCTAAGAAGATGACTGTGAAGAAGAAAGACTCACCTAGATTCTTCAGTGGGAATATGGTTCCAATATCTCCGATCATCAATCCCTGTTATTGACAGTCCCTTGGCTGATACAGACAAACAAAGCTTACCCAAACTTCTATCCAGCCAAACTTTCTGCAAAAACCAATGTACATAAGGACGCTAAACTCACCAAAAAAATTATCAACTCCTATCTTCTTTTCCCATCCCTAACTAAACCAACACAAGACACTGAAAACATAAAAATAAAATTTCAAACTTTCATTACCAAAAGGGGCACACACAACACAAGCCCCATCAGGATCTGAGCCTCTTCTCTTCAACTTGAATTCAAAAAAATCATCTTTTCCCCAAAGGGTCTTATATAACAAATGAATCATTTTCATTTTACCTTGGTGCCTCCATCAAAAGTATTGATCCGGCAAAGCTGTGCATAAATTCCTCTCTTGCCCAAATCGGTGGGAAAATCGTCCAAGATTTTGCGGACAAGCACACCATAATTGGAGGGCAGCTTTGATTCCCAAACGAAATCGGCCCAGGAAGCACCGCGAAAAGTGCGATTCAGCGTAGCGAGCTTGCAAATCTGGGGAGGGTCCATGTACCCCATGATAAGGGCAACGCAGCTTTCGGGTAATTCCCCCAAAGTGGGTTTGGAGGGCACGATGGGAGAGGATGATGGGTCTCCGTGAAAGGATGAGAAGCGAAGACCCATGAAGAACAACAGAGAGTGGAACCAGAGAGAGAGAGAGGATGGGAGAATAGGGAAATGGTGGGAACTTGGGTTGGGTTCTTGTAATGGACGCGGTTGAAACAGTTGTTTGTTGTTGTAAGCCTTGTAGGTGCAGCTTGTAATTTGGTTGTTTGTTTCTTTCCTTAGAAAGCGAACCCGACAGGCGACAGCGGCATCTGATTTGGACGAAAAGCTGAGGATAAAATCATGAATGAAAAACTACTGTAATATAATTAAGAAATCAGATTTTTTAAAAAAAATTAATTAAGGGATTCTTTTACATATTTAATTTTGTTTCAAATTGCAGTAATTGTTTTTAATTTATAATTTATAATTCTGTGGTATTTTATATGCCAAACTTAAATTAATTTGAACTGACCTCGCATTCTCAAAACAATTAAAGTGAATAAAGTTGCGAAAAACGTGCACACATATTTACTTATTAAGAATCAAAACATCATTGAATATATATATTTTTTTAATAATGACTAACTTTGAGACCAACTAAGTTTTTCTTTTATAATAAATGGTATTCACACATATACGTTATTTTATATTTATATATTTTTTATTATTTAATTATAATTTATTTTATTTTATTTTATTTTATTATATATTTATATTTTAATTTTATCATATATATCAAATGTGAGAAATATAAGAGATATATAACTCACATTTTTTTCTTTTATGATATAAAGATGTAATTACATGAATGAGACGTTATTATATCTGATTATAAATTAAAACTTTTGAAAAACTATTTAAAATTAAATCATTTATTCTATATCTAATTATTCTACTATTCCCAAAACATATATATTAGTACAAAAAAAGAAAAACTTCAAGAATTTTGAGTTAGAATCAATAGAGCTCTATCTTTCAAAAGAATGAGGATATTTTTAAAACATTTCCTAGTAGATGAAATTTTATGACGAACCTTTTTTATTTTTTTGGACCTGGGTAAGCAAGAAGTATATCTTTTATAGTAATATAATGGAGTATTGTCTACCATATATATATATATATATATATGAAGGATCAAGTTATATCGTGTATAAGTTAAAGTTATTCTTATACTTATTAAATTTTTTTATTGAATAATTTTTCACTAAATCTATCATTAGATTAAAAATTATTATCATATAAATCATTTTTATAAAATTTTACATTAATTAAAAATCGTTTAAGTCCTTCATTGATATATATCATATTTCAAAAAAGTATATATTACGTTAATCTTGATGTATATCAAAAGAAATACTTAAACTATTTTGTATTAATATAAAATTTTATAAAATGATCTATATGATAAAAACTTTCAATCTAATAAGTAGATTTAGTGAGAAAATTTATTTAATAAAAAGTTATTTAATGGTATAATAATAATTTTAACTTACACTTTTGAATTTTGATCCATTTGATATATTTATTATGTGATCCTTAAATTATGTCTTAGTTCTCATTTGATTTAATTTATACTAGATTTTGTACTCATGTAATGTACTAATAAATTAAGAATTAAATAATGAAAATAAATATAATTTAAATAAAAAATATTAAATAAATTATTTATAATAATTCATCATAAAAATATTTATAAGTTTAGTTTAAAAATATAATAATAATAATTAATATTTAGTCAAATATTATTGAAATGATTAATTTTGCTAGAGATAATAAAAATATGAATGCAGACATTATAAGAAGATTATTGAACAAACTAAATTAATAAGAAAATATATGGAACACAAATTTGATTATGAGAATTGAAAATAACATAAAAATAATAATATGTGATTATTATATTGACAATTATATAATAACTTTTCATATATTTAAAATCAAATTTATTTGAATTTATACCATTAAGCATAGGTATCAATTATAGCATAAATCATAAAACATATTAATTAATACATTATTTTCATATTTGAAATAAAAATAAATCAAATCTAATTATCTGAATCATACCATAAAGTAGAGATTCTTAGGTAGGTACAGTCTACCACGTCATTTATTAGGCACTTAAATCATTATTTGACATGTGTAAAAGTATTATTAAAAATTAGTGTAATATTATTATAGTTCTCATCACATTACACATGTCAAATAATAATTTGAGTGTCTATAGTAGACCGTGTCTACCTAAGAATTACTCCTAAAAAGTATATGTTTTGACTTGGATGACTAAGAAAAAAAACCCTAATAAGAAAGAAAATGAAACCATATTAGCATCAAAATTAATTAACAATAAAAAAAATATTACTTTCTTCAATGTTGTGTCGGTAGACCAAAGCAAGAGAACCAATTTTTTTTTTCCAAATCCACAGTCTTTTCTACATGTTTCCCCTCAACCAAATCCATAGCGAATAAAAACTCTACCGTTCGTCGTGTTTCCCCTCTTTCCCATTTTTTCTCATCCTTTTTCTGCATCCCTTTTTCCCAATACTTTGTGAAATTGTGAGAATTTGAAAGAATAATAATAAATTACCAAGAATGATTTTTTTTATAAACAAAAAATTTAATGTCAAAGAGTGGTTGCCCTATCCTAAGGTTAGGGCAGGCCTCCAAGCTCAATGAGTGTTTACAGAGATACTTACAGATAATCCACCAACAACGAACTCTAACAAGAATTAAACCCTGACCAACTTAGTTGATAAGGTTCGCCCTTATCAGTTGTGCCAACCATTATTGGCTTACCAAGAATGGTTTTAATGCTCATTTACACGAGATATGTTAGTTGCTTTAAAGAAGAAAAAATTACCATGAGCAGATAGTAATTTTTTCACGCAAGTCTTTGCTTCTTGTCCTCTAATCAACAGTAGAGTCATTCACATATGTTGGTTACCAATTAAATCATTTTTTGCACCACTCTTCCCAAATACATATGAATTTTTGAGTTTTTGATTATAAACAAATAAAACTCACGTAAAAAACTTTTAATTCTAAAAAAATTAGTTTCTGTACCCTTTTTCCCAATTCTTTGTTTTTTTTAACAAATCTATCTGCACCTTTAAGTGGGTCTTAGTTTTTGAGTTTTTAAGTTTTTAATTTATTTATTTTATTTTTTATTTTTGTTTTTCATTTTCTCTTCATATGATTGTATTATTTTTTATTTGATTATGAAGTGTTTTTATTTATTTATGTGACAAAATCTTTAACAATTAGAGATATATATACATATTTATTTTAAATTATAATATAAAATGCTATATAACAATTATTAAAATTATATATTTATCATATAATAAATTTTTAAACATATTATTCTTCATCAAGATGATAAATATCAAAATATTAAAGCATGAATGTGCACTTTATACATTATATGATGCTCCAATTTGGCAATTTCCCCATTCCACTACCTCCTGTCCTTTTCAAACTATTTTCACCCGCATATTGTAGTGCGGCACCGGCCTATATTCTACAATTTATTATACTATTCAAAAAGCTGATAGCTACAACATTATACCAAATTAAAAAAAAAACAAACAAACAACCATTATACAATCAACACCTGTACGCCGTGGCCATTTTCCTCGCGTACAATTCAATTAAATAAATAATATACTTGTTGTTTTGTTGAAGCCCAGATAACATTATTTAATTTAAACAAAAAACATTCCCGTCATCCAACAACTACGTTTTACGCACGTACCACGACACGAAATACTACAAAAATAAAATACGAATCAAATTATAAGTGGTCAGTGTTGTTGGCAGCCCTCCAATTCAAAAATTTCGGAACCGTTATAAAAATAATAATTTTGTTAACAAATATTCTAAAGATATTTATTAAAAATATTAAAATAAAAAATTTTAGATAAAAGAAATTATTTAATTTTTTTTTGGCTCTCATTTTAATGTTTTTAACCAGTGACCTTAATAAATTTTTAAAAAAAATCTTAGACCAACTACTACTCGTGCAAATCCAGCAAAAATAAGTGACGTGGTTATGAGTCGTGTCGACAACACGTTGGTTGGTTTTGTTGGCTTACGGGCACATGCCCATTGAACAAGCACGGTTGTCCAAATGCCAACCAAATGGAGGACTCCAGTTAAGTACATGAGAAGGAGGGTATATATCTATGCGGTTAGGTTATATTTGGTATATATGATAATATAAAAATTAATAATATATAATAATAAGATAAGAATAAATAGTATAAAGAATATGATAATTTCTTATATTATCAGTTATTTAATACATAATAAAATAAATAAGTTGATAATATATTAATTATTTATAATGACAATATTGTTATTTCTCTAAAACAATACAATAATAGCAAAATTACTATACTCAGATGATCATTTCCTCAAACCTATAAATGAGATTAGAAAACCCATGCTGCCTTTCACCGTCAAGCTCACCACAGATCCCTCAATCCAAACTTCCAAAGTCATCGATTCACCTCACCCAACCGGCCACCATCCAAACACCTAGTAGAGCCCCTCCACGAACGAGCCACCACCCAATCTGAACCCATCCACCGTTGTCCATGCTCGGATCTGCTCTGCCTTCGCACGCACCACCCAATCAGAACCCCCATAAACCAGAATGCCAACCTCCCAAAACAAAATCAGATCTACGGCCTAGTAGATCCACCACGATCCATACCCGAACCTATATCTGGTTACGACCCACCACGCAAGCTACCTCGGACCACAGCCGTCCTTGTCCGCTATCGTTGGAGACCTTCCAACGCGCCATCACCGGAGTTGCATGTCAGCTCCTTCCTCTCAGCTCCTCGTCTCCATGACTTCTCCTGGTTGAAACTTAAAAGCCAGAATTTTTCCCTCTATTTCGTTTTCCTGTTTTAGAGGCTGAAAACCTTTTTTTTTTTTCAAAAAATGACTTCTTGTTTTAAAAAGAAGAGGGCGGTGACAGCGGCAGAGTGGTGGTGGAGGGAGCCCAAGGAGGAGGTAGCGGAGAGGTTGTAGAGGTGGATGGTATCGTCAGAGCTGTCGGAGGCGACGACGGAGCCAGAGACAGTGACAGTTTTGATAAGGGAGAGGTGGGAGGGGTAGGAGAAAAGATGGGTTAGGGATGGTGGGCTGTGCACAATCAGACACGTGTTGGGGGAGATGGAGGGTAAGATTTGAATGAAAACTTTATCAGGTCTTATCATAGGTGGGTGGGGAGAATAATTTTATCATATTACAACAGGATAAAAAATGTTAACATGATATGACTATACAATCACATGAGTATACCAAACATCTGATATAACTTGATAGTATAAGCTTATATTATCAAGTCTTCCTTATACGATGCATCAAACGTAGCTTTAGTGCGTGCTTGATGACATTGAGGGATGGACATACATATAAAAGAATAGGACTCATGCCGTCATTTGTTTTTGAATTTTTTTATTATAATAATTATTTATTATTTTTACTTTTTTATATTTTAACTTTGTTTCATATAATGAATAATTTTGTAATAAATAGAAGTTTAAAACATTCAAGATTATATATATATATATATATATATATATATATTTGATAATAAATAAAAAAATATTTAACATAGAGAAAACAATTATAAATTAATATTTTACCATCTTGAATCAATATTTTATTTATTTATTATTTTTTATATTTATGTATTACCTTTGCTTCTACTGCTTAAAATTTCTGTCACTTAGGACATTAAATAATTGATAATTGGAGCAAGACAAATGAATTGAGTTGAAATCAAAAGATTTATATTTCTAAATTCTTTGATCAATTGCAGAGCTTACTTTTTATTCATTATTAATGTAATATTTGTTTACATATTAATATAATTTTGAGTTATTATATTATTAAAAAATTAATATTTTATTATAGTAAAATCTAAATTGAAATTAAATGTAATCATATCCAACCAAAAAAGAAGAGCTGTGATTTAAAAGTAAATAAATAAATAAAATGTAAATATATATACTCTGCTATTTAGTTGGTCGTGAAAATGTAAACTAACTTATATTTACTTAATCGTAGTTGAGCATAATAAAAATGAATTGTAATATCAAACTAACCTTATTTATAATATTAAAGATTTGAATTTTTAAATTATCACTTTAGAAAAAACTTTATTTAATCATCAATCTTAAGGAAATTGCGCAAGCAATTATTTTTACCAAAAAAATTAGTTTACATTTGTTTGAGACAAAACCACACGTTTTATTTATTTTTAATATATTAACTCATGTTTTAATTTCAATATATGAAAATTCTCTTTTCACTTACATATAAGTTTAGTTAAATTTAGATTTAATTTATTAGTCTCAAAACTATACCATCGGTTCATTTTAGAGTATCTATTATCATTTTTATTCTAATAATTTTTTATTAAATAAATTATTTTAAAATATTAAATCAAAAAATAAAAAATTATTTAATAAAATATTAATAAAATAAAAGTAACAATAAACATAAAAAAATAAAAATAACTCCTTCATTTTGCTGCAATGTAAAACTAGTTCTCATCAATATTTATTAAAAAATATGATCTTTTATCATTTTTATTTCATATTATTTTTTATTTTATTATTTAATAATTGTAATTATATAAAATAAAATAAAAAATAAAATAAAAAGTGCGGTAAAAAATATAATAAAAGAATTAAAATTGATATTTATTGGCATCCTTTTTCAGACTTTCACATCTGCATTTATTACAAAAAAAAATCTTAATACATTGACCAATGAAAAGCTCTTCAGACTTCAACTTGCTCCATGATCTTAATCTCTCCATCGCAACAATTGTTTTCTATCATGGGATGAGTGGCGACAACTGACAACAAAAAGAGTGATGCGGACAAAGACGAAAAGATTGACGCGGACATTCACGACAAATCTTAGAGTCAGGGGCGGACCTACATACAAGTTGAGGGAGCAGTTGCACCCTATTAATGTAAAATTGAAAATTTTTGTTAAGCTTTGGTTAAATCTAACGTAATAAAATTAGGGTTTTACTAAAAAATATCTAATAGCTTTTAGTTAAAAATTCAAAATAAATTTAGTTTATGAAAATTTGAATATTTAATGTATTAAAAATTTTAAAAAAATTTTTAATATAAATTTTTTATTTTTATTTTATAATAAGTATTGAATATTTATTAAATAAATCCATGAAATTATAAAAATATTAATTGCTTAAGTATTTACACCCAGTTAGCCATTATGGGTAACTTGGTAGAGAGAGATTTGTATGGTTTTAATGAGTTGTTAAGTTTAAATTTCATAGTTACCATTTATACTTTTAATAAATTTTACTTGTTTCCTTCTGCCTACAGTTGAAAGGAAAAAAGAGATAGAGTGTATAAAAAATATATTTATCTTATTTTATTACTTAAAAATAATAATATAAGAATGATTACAAAAATAATGTGTAAATAAGATTGTTAGAATTTATACTTGATGTTTGTCCTTTGGTAATGGTATGCCACTTTCGGTAGCTTGTTAGTTGATACTAATCTGTTTTTTGTTTTTTAACATAATTTTCATAATCGTCTCTAAATTATTAAATAATAATTAAATTCCTCTTAACCTATTCTTAAAGGACTTCAAGCTTACACAAATAACTTTTTCATATAATTATGCAATAATTATTTCCTTCTATGTAATGTAGTCTAATAACAAATTGAAAGGTATATGTAACATTGATCCTAAAAGGAAGAGTCATCTATTGCGGGATCCACTAGTGATAATGATAATTGTTTTAGTTTTGGATACAATTTTAACTTTGATCTCCTCTCAGAGATGTATTACGGTCGATATCTTTTTTTTTTAATATAGAAAATTATGCTTACATCTTTTGCTTTGGTTTTTTTTATTTTTTTTTGTGTTTCATCTTTTGCTTTGTTATTTATAGGGAAAATGGTGTAGGAATTGTACAAAAAGCATAGAATATCTGCTTCATTTTTTTTTTAAAGTACAAGATATATGTATAATTTTTCAAACAAAGATGTCAAATGTAAGAACAATAAATAAAGTAAGAGATGTTAACGCAATTTTTTAAATAAAAAATATTAGTGTAATAAAAGCTAACTTTAGTAAAAGTGAGCTTAATTACCCATTTAAAAAATCATCTTCAACTTTATCCCTACATACAATTTGCTCCATAAATTTTTAATTATACAATAAAAAATAATTTATGTATAACTTTTATATGTATATTATATTTATATCATATGTTAAATGTGATAAAGATATTAAATTAATATATATATAACTGTAATATTCTTATGAAATATATAATAATTTTATGAATATGTTAAAAATATTTACACTTATAAAAGTTAGAAGAATAATTTTAGTTGGCTTGGTAATGCAACTTGCACGTACGTAATGTACCCCACTCTGCAAAGTAAAATCCATGACACTGCAAGGTGAGGTGGGATAGTGCTGCGTGACGGAATGAGTGTAAGTTTTGAGACAATTTGTCTCGTATTATATTTTTAATATCGTGGAGATTCACCTAAATTCTTAATATAATAATTATTGATAATTTTTTTATATTTGGTAGATTAAAATTGAATTATAATTAATACTAAGTTAATAGAGAGATATTAGATATATGTTATGATTTTTTTATCAAGCTTTAAAATATTAGTATGTGCATGAATTGTATGTTAGTATAATTAAGTAAATATGAAGTCGATCTCATAGAATTTTATAGTTAAATTTTAGGTATTTAAAAATTATTTTTGATCTAATCACAAAAATTATGAAATTAAATATGTAAAGATAAAATAAAAAATAATTAAAATGAATAAAAAATTAAATTAAAACAAGTAAATGAATTGAGTTTTAACTAGATGTAACATGATTAAAATTCAGAATTTATCAAGATTATTTTTAACATTAATTATATTAAATTATTATACTCAAATAATTTATCTCATGAATAATTAGCGACAAAATATGTGATAAAGAAAAATATACTAATGAAACACAAAATAATAATAAAATGCATGATTTAATTTTCTTAATCAATTGTAAATTATCAAATCATCAATTTTATCCCTAACAAGAAATTACAATTGATATCTAATAATTATCACTAATATTTAGATAACACAAATAAATTATAAAATATGAAAAAAAACATGAGTGAACTCATCTAAAAATTCATTCATATAATCTGATAAGAAAATAGAATCAATAAACATCAAGTGTGTATTTTGTTCAATTGTGAAAATTTTGATTATTTCAATAATTGATTATAATATAATCAGTTTATATTTAGATATATTAGTTAAAAAATAATTTTAAAATAATTTATTTTTTTAAATAATATTTATACATTAAATTACTAAAAAATATATAAAATGATTAAAAAATTATTTAATTAAAGATAAAATAAAATTTACATCTTAAAATTTAAAAAAATTTATAATCTAGAATAATAAATTTCAAATTTCAAGCTTCAAGTTTATAAAAAAAGTTATTATAATATATTAAATTTCATATAAAAATAAAAATAAAAATGATCAAATATGCAATAAATAAAAAAATTAAAAAAATTAATTGACATTATGATAAAATCTGTGTCAAAGCTCTAAATTCAAAAAATTAAATAATAATTCAACATAATAATATTAAAATAATTATAATTTCGTTATTTTTTAATATAAAAAATTAATAAAATATAATAAATTTATCTGACTAATTTTTTTCATTATACACAACTTCAAATTTTTCTGCCTTTTCTTCATGAAAAAGCGCTGTGCTCTTGGTCTGCTACGTCGCAGTTTCTGCGCGTTTTCTAATCCCGCTTGTGGTCTCCAATCTGTTTCTCCCCTCCGTGCAGCGTGTCCCTGTCCAATATATAATTTTTCTTCACCGCCACATTAGTTTAAGCTAGGTTATTTTGCTGGATAATATTGGGCTTCAGTGCACAGCAGTTCAGCTTCCTTTCTTTTTACAGCTTTGTTTGGATGAAGAGAGAAAATGGGAAGAGAGAAAATGGAAAGAGAGAAAATAGAGAAGATAGAAAATAGAAAGAAAATTGTATTTTCTCTCCTATTGTTTGAATCAAGAGAAAATAGAAAGAAAGAAAATAAAAACTTTTTTTTCTTTTGTTTGGTTGAGAAGAAAAGTAAGAAGAAAGAAAATAGAATTATATAAAATGACTAATATACCCTTCATATTGAGAAGATAGAAAATGAGGGTTTAAATAGGGATAAAATGGTCATTTCACTAAATTATCACATTTTCTCTTCTGTTTTCTGCTCATCTAAGGAGAGAAAATTGAAAACGCTTTTCTCTCTCTCTATTTTCTCTCACATGCAAACAAGAGAAAATAAAATATTCTTATCATTTTCTCTCCTCTCATTTTCTCAACTTCCATTTTCTCTTGAAACAAACAAAGGGTACGTATGCCCCTTGCACTTTTTACTTTTCATTCTTCTTTTTAATTGTAAGCCCACAACTTTTTTATTTGTCTTCAATACCTTCCTTCTATCTAAAAAGCATAGCAGCACTATAGATGTCAAAAATCTCCGGAGTTTGGGATCCTCATGGGAAGTACTCTGAATAGAGTTCTGAATGTAGAATTTTTCTCTCTACAGAGATAAAGGTGGGGATAAAAGTTCTATTATGACATATTTAGAGACAGAGAAGAAGACTATACTCTCCCATTCCGTGAGATCCCTCTCCTCATTAAATTATTAAAATATTTTATATATATATGTATTATTATATAAATAATATATATATATTTTAATAATTTTATTTTTTATTAAATTTTATATTTATTTAAAATTTAAAAAGTAAAATAATTTATTTAATCTTTTTTTTTTTTAATTTTTTTTTTTGACATTGTGAAAAATCATCGCAAGTACTTATGGGGATTCAAAAAATAAGAACAGAGAAAAAATATTCTCTTGTGGTGAAGAATAAGACTAGGATGAAGAGATATTTGGTTGTTTGGAATGAGAAACGAAGAGATACTCTTCACTCTTATTTCGTGCAGGTGTCATCCCTAAGCAACAACATGTTTTGTGAAGCACATAAAATTTTGCATCTTCATTTTCTTTAAAATCATGGTCTCAAGCAAATATTCTACACTTATCATAATAACTAAATTAATAATTTATTTAAATAAATCAATCAATAATATCATAAAATCACAAAAATCAAACATAATGAAATATAATAATACTTATTTTTATAAAAAAATATATAAAAAATTAGGTTAATATCAATATATTTGTTATTAAATAAGAAATTAAAAAAATTCTTATCTTGATAAAGATAAATTGTAGAATAATTAATTGTCATGTAAATTATTTGTGAGTTATAAATATTTGTATTAGAAAATTTAGTAGAATTATGAGAAATAGTGTGAAGATTAGAAACTTAGTAAAGATGTAGGGATAATAGTGAAGAATTGTGAGATAAAATAGATTAAGATTGCTCACAAATATTATCTTATAATTTTATTGTGATAAGAGGCTATTGAAATCTTGTTGAGTTAATAGACTTTTCTCATTAGTGGATATCAGCATATTTGACCAAATAACGTTAAATTTTGTGTGTGATTTAAATGATACTTTTTCTTATTACTTATATTTATGCTAGCACGTATAAAAAGGAGATAAAGTATTTTTAACAAATGTAAATAAGCATCATGCCTAACTTAGTAATTTATAATGAAGTTAATATTTAATAATTATTCAATAATTAAGTATTCTCTAATAGTAAATTTTGTGAAAAAATTATTTAATAAAAAGTTATTTAATAGTATAAGAGTGATTTTGATTTATATTGATGTAAATTATCTCTTCTCTTATTCATATTATGTATTTTTTTTTTGCAAACAATTGATATTTATTAATTTAAAGACTCATTTACTAAATAGGAGTAAATAGAAATAAAATTTACTAATCAAGTATAAGTTAAAAAATAATTATCAAAGTAGTATAAAAGAATAGTATATGATAATAAATTATAACTCTTAATTACGACTTATATCTAATTTTTTATTAATTTTTTAAAATAAGCCGTTGGTAAGAAACATGATTTATCTATTTTTAATTTTTTCTTATTTTGATCAATAAAATCGTATTTGATAAAAATAACTTATTTTTTTTTTATTAAAATCATAGCTAAGAGACACTGACTTGTATTTTTTTTTTAAGACAGTCCTAAAACTCCAAATATAATTATAATGTAAAACTCCAATCTTCAAACATTATGGTGTCGGTCCGGGGAAAGTTGTGTATAACTGTGACGATAAATTTGTGCAAATAAGAAGAAAAGGAAATTTTATAGAGTTCTGTACCTGTTGTACGGACATTCAATCCAAATGGCCTATTATATGCTCTTCTTTTAGAGCGGAATCTTGTGCACCATATATCGAGGGGTCCAAATCACTGACCGGCGGAAAAGTCTATCAGATCATTGGTCTACAATTCAACCTTTGTCCATCTTCCCGATTCATTGTGCTTTATGCCAAGAAATTTTAGTGGAAGTCAAATCTATAAAGTATTTTTTTTATCATGTTTGGAAATTACGATGTTCTCAACCACTAAATTGTATTTTTTATGCAAGTCAAGTCGCGCTTTTAATAAAAAAAAGTCATTTTTATCAAGCATGATTTTATTGATCAAAACAAAAAAAATTAAGAATGAGCAAAGTCATATTTTTCACCAATGATTTATCTTAAAAAATTAATAAAAAAATTAAATGTACTTACTATTATATACTATTCTTTTTATACCATTTTAATAATTATTTTTTGATTTATATCTAATTAGTAAATTTTATTCTATTTACTCCTATTTAATAAATGAGTCTAATTTAACACTTATCATGAACATATATTTTAATTTATGTTAAATGACAAATTCTTAAGATTATGATTGATTATTATGTAAATTTTTATTTAAAATAAGAAAAAGATAATCATATATTTTTTTAAAAATATATGCATTATTAACATTCTTTTTAAAAGTGTCAGATTTAGTGAAAAGAATAATAAAAATAAATAAATATAATAAATAATATTAAAAAATATAAAAAAAATATATACATTATTAATAATAAAAATATTAGAAATATTTAAAATATTCATACTTGCAAGGCGAGGTAGGTATAGGCGGGTTTAGATGTTTTCTCGTGGGGGAGTGGGTTTGAGTTTTCTTCCCAAAACTTGAGGGACGGGCTGAGTGCTATTTCAAATCGGGTTATGCAAAAACTGCCTCTATCTGCCTTATTACCATGCCTACATTTTATCTTCGTGAAGTTATACATAGTGTATTCACTCTTAAAATTTTTGATTAATAAAAAATATATTATAATTTATCAAATTCTGTTATTAATTTCAATAAGACTATGAATGAAGGATAATTTACATATTCAAATAGACTAGAGAGGTAAATAGCACTGATAAAGAAGTTTGAAAAGTATATTACACATAACATACAGTCAAAGACTTTTTTTTTAAATTAACCCTTTTTTTTGTCACATCTATCAATTAATTTGCTTCGAATAAAAAATGTATTCGCAAGAAAACCTTCCATGCTGTAAGGCCAGTGTTTTACCCTTGCGTATATGCAAAATTATACTAATAATCAAATTTTATGATTTTGAATTAACTAAAATAAACGTAAGAGTAAATAAATTGAGTGATATTGACTAAAAACACATAAAAGCAATTAAATGACAAAAAAGAAATTTACATTGGTTTATAGATAAAGTGATCAATGTGATAGATTTTTTAGTTTTTTTAATCTTACAAAGTTTCTATATAACCTTTATATGTGAGATTAAGATTCCTCAAGTGCTGAAGTCAAACTTATTATCCTTTGTGGATAAGGAGTTATTATTTAAAAATTGAAATGCTGCACTGTCAACTTCCTTCTGTCATGATACAATATGCAAACAAACAAACCAATTCATTTGGAAAGTTTACATCGCCGATTTGGCAGAATTAGAGTAAGAAACTAACCTAATTTTGAGTAAGTAAGAATCTTATAAAGTAAGTTTATTTATAAAAAAAAAGTAAATAAAAATATATTTATTATTAAATTTTAATAATTAAGATCTTAATATATTTTAAATTAAATTAAAAATAAATACAAAAGAACTTTTTGCGAACATTAATATTATTATTTTAACCCACCACTTGAGCTACCCAAATGGTGACTTATATTAGACTATCTGAGTAGGTAAAAAGCCTCTTTCGTATTGATTTTGATGATTACACATTTACACCATTAACCTTATCAGATAATAATGCATTTTGTCTTCTACCCCGTTTTGCAATAGTGCCTAAAGAAATTCTCATTGCGTCATTGACCTATATTTGAAATTTATAACAGTGCAGTCCCATGAGATTACGACATAGATATGCCGAATTTTAGTTTTTAATACCAAATGGCCCTTTTAACCCAAGAAGCAAGAAACTTGTGCATATTTTTTCTTAGCAGTTAGTACAAAATGTGGTGGCTTTATACCTGCAGAGAGTCATCACACAAAAGCCATGGACAAAACAAATTCTAGGGTTCATTGGGCTGATGACAATTATAATAACAATCTGCCTCTTACTGGTTGATGACAAATTCTTGGCCTTGATTAAGTCTATATCGAAAAGTAGGCGGATAGCGGAAGGAACGGTGGGATGAGAAAATTGTCCTCTCAATTTTATGTTTTTTTTGGGTAAATAGTTTTATGTTTTATTTTTATAAATATATGACTTTTGGGCAATACTCTAATGGTAACAGACAGTGATTCTTTCCAGTTTCAGCTCCATTTGAATTGGTTCTATTTGAAAATATCTTCTATGTAAATTTTGGTTCTTTCTTGTGTCTATTTTGCTTTGCATCCTGTGTTGGGGCCACGAGCGATGGGGCACCCCTATCACATTCCAAAAACAAAATATCTGGAAATTTGATAGCTTCTCTTCCTACTGCTGTCCTCCATGTTAATTTGGAGCATTATGTAATTATTGTTTATTGATTCTCTGATAGATAGTGGCTGCTATATACAATTACCGATCCACTATATTACCAAATTTGACTTCTTTCTTTTCCTACAAAATATTAAATATTACAATAATAAGCGCCACGTTGCAGACAAGCGCAGCAAATGATCATGCTGAGATTGTATTAGTGACAATTACAACAAAAATTTGTATCTGCCAGATTGTTAAAACCTGCATTAGTTTGATAATTAAACTCATAATAACCTGCATACGCTGCTAGTTTCGATTTGAAATTACTTTCCGGGTGAAATGTTTGATAGAAGCACCAGAGTAATAGATTTGCAAAATGAAAATGAGTAATAATAGATATGAAATAGCCAATAGGGTATATAGAATAGTAAAGAGAAGTATTTGCAAAATGAGTAGTAATAGATATGAAATAGCCAATAGGGTATATAGAATAGTAAAGAGATCAGAAGGACACAAATTACTGAATTCATTTCACATATAATAATATGATCAAATTTTCCAATCACATGCCTTACATACTATTTGACCCTTTGGAAAAAGAGAATAAAATGAATGGACTAAGAAAGAATTTCAGCTTACATAAAGAATAAAATAATGAGCACAAATTGACTCCAAATGTATCTGATATATCTTGAAATCTGAAAAGCAGTATTGCTGTATTCATACAAATTGCACCAACTACTTTCTGAACTAGCAAATCTTATCTGCAACAAAGAATGAAAGAATAATAATGACAATTTACCTACCTACAAAGAATACTCTCCCTACCCTTTGACTTTGTTGTATATTTCTGAAGGAATGTATGAATGAAGAAAAGAAAATCCGTGGCAATCAAATTGGCTGAGAAAAAGAGGATGAGCTGCCGCCAGCATCAACTGGTGCCCATGCTGAGACTGTATAAAGAGGTTGCTCTAGCCAACCCAATGTAAGTGCTTCTGCTCCTTCTTTCTCCTGCTTCTTCACACTGTAATTCTCACAAGAGTACATCTTCAATAGCAACTGGCTCTGAACCATTTCCCTCTCTGTAACTCCCATGCATCTGAACCCTCCTTGCTCCACCATCATCTTCCTCCAATTCCCAAAATTCTCATGCCTCTCCAACCTGTCAGTTCCTTCACAAGCAACGATGTTCCTTATCTCCCTAGCATACATCTCCTCTATCTTAATCCTCATAGGACTCTCTGGTGGAAGGCAGTGATCAATGGAATCAAACAGTGCTGAGTAATATTTCAACGAATTGCACATTCTTATTTCCAACCTGGGGTCATTGTGTTCTGCTTCTTGCTCTGCCATAACAACAACAGTAGGGTTTGTGCTACGTATGAGGCCTAAAAAATCCCTCAGTGCTCCTAAATTCCCATCATAAAGCGTCTTGTGAAGCTGCAAAACACAGTTTACAGCCACACTTTCGTGTTCCTTCACATGAAGCATCCAAAGTCTCACATCTTCAAGTCTATCCACCACAGGATGAAACTCAAAGGGAAGGTTCAATGCCTCAGCAAAACCAGCAAGCCTGTCGCCAGTTTCATTCAGCTCTTGCTTAGACTCCCCTATACCCGTGATTCTAACATGGCTTGGAGGGTTAGTCCTTGAAGCTAAACTCTGGAACAAGCTAGGCCATTGAAGCCCTTGCTTTATGTCAAAATCTATAATGTGAACCTTGTCTTTCCCTTCAAAAGCCCTCAACAGCATCTCATTGGAAGTGAAATGAAGGAACTTGGGAATTGGGGTAACCTGGTTCAGAAGCCTTATTGCAGTGCCAGATTCATCCTCCACCACCCTTTCTAGCTCCCTTGAAGTGGTGATGTGAAAAATATGAGGCCAAAGCCTTGTGACCCTGATGGCTAAAGCTTCTGTAAAATAAGCACAAATGCGGCTTATTGAAGTTCCCCTTGGAGATGCAAGATCACCCAATTTTGCTATGAAATGGTTGATTGCAGCTACATTCCTTGATCCAATAGAATCAACACAAGCTGTTAGAAGACTAACCAGCTCGAATCCACGATGCTCCTCTTGGTCATCCTCCTCTCCTGTCTCCACCTCTGTGCCTTCGTGTTGATAAGGATTCTCTGAACCGTTACCCTGCACTTCGTGTTCTGATGCATTCTCATTTAACCTCAGGCTCAAGCTTTGGCTTTCTGATGAAGCATTGGACACTGAACCTTCCTTTACATGAAGTTGGCTACCCTCGACAACATGCTTCTCACCAAAATTCGTGATCTTAGTCACGGCAGATTCCATTTCCACCCATGGATTGTTGGATAAAGGCAAAGGTGCAGAAACCACTTCACTAGGAACAAAGCACACTCTTTCCTCTTCCCCTGAACAAGCCAGAGAGAAAGGAAGTGAAGGGTGTTGAAACCAAAAGTTGCCAGCACCCATTTGTGCTAAACTCAAATTATCTCCTCCTTCAAGAATGTCATCAAAATTCCCATTATCACTGCTACCCTTTTTCCTCTTAGCTCTGTTGGCAAAGGACTCATCAACAGAACCATGTTCTGCTAGCCTCTTCAGACTCTTATTACCACCCTTGTCCCAAAACTCATCATTGATCTCTACCTTACTTTCAACAAATGGCATTGTCTGAGTGCTTTTGGCTTGAGTATTAGTTGTTGTTGTTGTTGCCAAAGGTGGAAGTCGAATGTTCTGCTTCTTCAGGGAACAAGTGCTGGTCTTGGCTTCGATTGGTTTCTCCACTGAGAGTCCCATAGGCTTCAAGGGTTGTTGTGAACGTGCGGGGTCTTTCCGAGGGAAGCTGCATGATGGCAAGTCCAATCTCTGTGTGTTCATGGAAGAAGGTAGCTGGAAATGGCAGGCTTGAAACTGATGTGCAGATGCTGCTTCACTCCTCAATCTGTGCCTTGGTGACAACAATGTAGAACTAGAACACCCAGCCAACATCGTCTATGGTTTTTGTAACACTGGCTGTTTCACCCTCCCAATGCTTCTGCTTCTTTTTCCCTTCCCTTTCTTTCTCTCTATCTAGTAATAACTTGATGAAAAGTATAGAGGAAATGTATGGCTTTTTTTTGGGTCTAAAACTTAATTTGCATGCGTATATTAAGAAAAGGAGAAAAATGCAGAAAGACTAAGTGAGTGTGTGAAAATTCTAAGGAATTTTTTTTTTTATCTTGGATAAAATCAGAAGATTTAAAAAGAAAAAAAGGAATCCGATGAATATACACCTCCAAAACAAACCGAGAAAATGAGCAAGCAAAACGTAGTTTTTCTTTTCTTTTCTTTAACAAATTCAAAGTGTTCCTATATGAATTGAATCTGTAAATGCCAAAATTAACAATAAAGAATATGAAGTTACTATATGCAAGAAAGAATGAAAGAATTGGAGAGACTAATCAAAACGGCCTAGCACAAAAAAACGATCATCGGATTCCAGAAACATTCAAACAAGGGTCATTAGGAAGTGCTGTGTTGTTTTTTGTCTATGAAGAAGAAGGGATGAGAAATAGAAACATGCACCTTGGGATTTGTGGCAGAAATCCTGAGAAATAATTTTCAAACCCATATTAGTAGCAGTGGAAACGTTGAACAAGCCCGTCATTGCAGCTTCTGAATCAAAAACAAGAAACCCCACCTTTGAATACACTTTAGACATGCATTGCATGAAGTACAAACCCTCTTTTGAGCGTACTCACTTACCCAAAAGAAACACAAACCGTAAAAGACTCGTGCTTTTATATACTATGCTCTCCCTCTCCCTCTCCCTCCAATCCACCATGCATGTTGGATGCTATGTACTTGTTGTTCAGGACCCCAACACTTGCACTTGCAGGGCTGTCTCCATCATCGTAGTAGTGATAGCTCTTCTTCTTTTCTGGGCCTACGAGTGGGTTATGGGAGGCAAAAGAAAAGAATTAGAGGGCAAAGGCAACTTTGCTCCTGCGCCGTGTGATAGAGATCGAACGGCTCGGAAGTGAGGTATTATATGACCGTTGAAGGATGTCGGTGAAATATGACCGTTGAGAAGGGGGGGAGGAGTTGGTGTACGGAGGGTGGGTCATGGACTCGTCACGTGCCTGTCCCCCTGATATCCGTTCACTTGACCGTTACCTTTGCATTCCATGCTTTATCATCATCATCGTGTCGTCTTTGTGCATAAAACCTTTTTATAACAACGTAGGGGGACACGTGGCGCACAACAAGTCCCAGGAATTGGATTCTCTACCTTCTCTCCACTACTGGTGACGACTTGAATTGACTGTTCTAATTATTATTTTGGAGTTTAGAAAGACAGGAGAATAATTAATTTTTCCTATAATTATGTTTATATATCATTTTAATTTTTGTAAAAGATAAATGTATGTGGATTCTCTGAAGGTGCTAGTTTTAATACTGAAATTCCACCTCTATTCTTCATGGTATATTTGGATGTTGGAGTCTTGAAATGTTTTTGGAAGAAAAGAGAAGTCGCAACTTATTCTTTATTTTAAGTAAATATTATATATATTTATTTTAAAAAATAAAAAAAAAAATCATATATTTTTTATTTATTTTTATAAATATTTTATAATTCTATTAATTTAAAATTAAAAATAAATATTTTATTTCTTTTCCCTTCAAAACTTTTCATCCAAAAACAAATTCTTAGAATCATATGAATAAAGCTTAAAGTGATCATTCTCCCTATAAAGGTATAGAGTAGAATGTCTGTAACTATGATAGTTAAAAAAAAGGAAGTGAATTCTCTATATAAAAATTAATAAGAGGGAAGTGACATCCATTCACATCATTTGACTAATTTCTAAGTGTAATTTGCTTAAATTAAAATTTGTACACTTATTTTTTGTAAAAATATATAATACTATATGTTGTTTACATTATTTTATATAAAAAGCGATTAGAGTTCGTGTCATAAGTAAACACGACATTGAAACGAGATCCCAATTTCTTTTAGGCCTACAGCAATATGGGTATACTCCTAAGTAGGTAAGCTTACCCAAGGATTGTTATTAATTTATCATTTATTTATAATAATCATTACTCCATTTTCATCATTTAGGCGGGGAAAAATTAGGGCCTTGTATTTGAGACTCCCTTCATGAAATTCACGGAGATCTACTACTAATTATAGGTTACGGTGGGTTTTATTTGCGCCATCACTCATGTGGGTAATACTATATTTGTTTTATTAAAGGTTTGTTAGTCAAATTAAAATCATAGACTTATTACAAACACTGATATTAATTCTGTAATGATGGTAAACTTGTTATTAATAAAACTGATGGTTTTTTTTATTTGAATAAAATTGATGATTATTATGCTTTGTTCAGTTTGTTGTATTTCAAAAGACAATATTTTTTACAAAATACTTTATACATATTTAAAAAAATTTGCTTCTAAATTTATATTGTATCACGTCAGATTTTTTTCAAATACAATTTAATCTATCTTGTTTTATTGTTTTTACATATTATTTATATAGCTATTTTAAAAAAATCAGTTCACTCAAAATTGTGTAAATCGTGATTTCCGTTGTGCGGGAGCTCCAAAAATGTTGAAAGTTGGAAGTTGAAAGAGTCTCAGACATTGTCTAGCAGAAACACCTGCACATGCATTGAACCAATTTTATATGATATCAGTCTCGAAAGATGCAGGCATGACTGGCAGAGAGCAGTTACGTAAGATATAGTAGGGAATGAATTCTTAGTTTAAAATTTTTATATAATAAGATTATGTGAAAAAAATAAATATAAAAATTTAAATAGTAGGATTATCTTGAAAATTGTGACACCTAATATTAAAGGCTTTGTATTTATTTATTTTATATAATCTTATCATATAAAATTTTACATAAAAGATTCTATTTCTAATATTTTTTTACTGACATTATATTATACAATTCTGATTGTTTTATTTACTTTTTCTTATATTATTTATTATACTTTTCTTAATATTATTTATCATATATATATTTTTATTATTTTTCTTATTAAATTACACATTTTTAAAAAAAGTATACATAATGCATATATTTTTTAAAAGAATGTATAATTAATTTTTTTCAATATTATATGTATGATGTATGATTTGGTATTGTTGCGTTTGGGTCATATACTTCTTAATTATTTTATTTGTCAATCATATCATCTTCTACTTATATAACCATCGTGTGGTTGAGTAGCAATTTTTTCGATTGTTACTAAAAAGATCTTTTTTTAACTTCAGAATATAACATTTGTTTTGGACAGTGAGTATAATTAATTATTTTATATATTATATAAATGACTCATTGTATCATTTAAATATCGTATTATAAATATTCAAATAATAGAATTCTTTTTATTATTGCATAGCAAAGCGTGGGAAAGGAATAATGAAATGAACCAGGCTTATGGTCCAAAAGTTTGTGACCATAGTAGAATCCTCCTTAAAATAAACTTTAATTTGCAAGCAACTTTTAAGTAATCTCAAGTGCTAATGTAAACTTTCCCAACAAATATGATGTGGGTCACTCAAGTGTTGACGTAGAGTTCTGTAAATAAAGAAACTCTTAGATGACTCTGGAACAAGAAAAAATTAATGTAAGAGATATTGATGACCGACCTGACATATTTAAAGTAATACACATTGAATAATACAAGATAAAGAACTTTCTCTTACCCCAAATGTAGATAATTTTTCCCCATAATTGCCGGCATTCCAACTCTAGGATCTTTCATGAGCATTGGCATTCCACTTCCATGTACATAAAACATCAGAAGACAACCCGTAGCAAAGTTAAAATAATAATAAAAAAAAAGTTATAACTTTTTCATATACAATTTCTTTTTCTTTTTTTTCTATGCAGCTAAATTTGAATTTGGTGTATCTTCAAATTTAAAATGTTCAGTTCAAATGAAGAATAAAATTTTTGAATAAGGCTATTTTAAAATTATTTTATTAATAAAATGAGCAAGTAAAGATATGTTATTCATTAAATAATTAAAAATAGATACACTCTTACTTTACAAATAAACTTACTTTAAAGAAATTTTTTTTTAAAATTTTCTTTTTCATTTATCTTTGCTATATCAATTAACAAATCAGTTAATTTTTCATTATTAGTGTTTTTTGCGTATGAAATATGAATTGTAGAGTTATTTGCACATTTGTAAACCATAAGGTTTAATTCACATATGAACCAAAGTTAAAGGAAAAAACTATAATTTACCCTGATTTCTATTAGGGTTATATAATAAGATAATCGTATAAATAAATATTACCTTAGAACAAAATTAAGCAAAAAAAAAAAAAATTATAACTCATATAGAGAGTGGTCTCATAATATCTTTTAAATATATAAGTCCTATCTTCGAAATTGAAAAGGTATTAGTGCAAAAATATATAGTTTATAATATTATTTAGTGTCTAACATGGATATAAAATTCTTAGAAGGAGGCAAGAAGTGGGGTAGTAAGGGAAAAAGATAGTTGCAATTTCATTAATCATGAATTATTTCAATCACATGCTATACTATTGTATATTGTATAAATATACAAAACATCTCCCACGAAGATTGAGTCACAAGTAACTGATGGTATTGTACTTCATGTTGATCTTATAAATCAGAAAATTCATAAATAACATCATCCAAACATCACAAACCCATATTAAAATGCCACATCCGTGTGCGTATTGATTCATATTTTAATAAACTAAAAACTTCAATTGAATGTTTTCCAGAAATCTGCATCTGGGCATTAGATTAACTCCAAAAACAAGGCTTCTTGCTTGTTGGTTAGGCCAAGTTCATCCAGTGTCGCAGCACTTTCTCCATCACTAAAAGCACGCCTAGGATACGGTCTCACCTGTCCCGAGAATAACATCAAAGACAAACAATCACAATGAAAATATACGGTAAACTTAAGATTAAACATTTTGAAGAATTTTATTATATCCTCCTAAATATCCTCCTAAATCTTAATACTTAATGAAAAAAAGTATTAAATGTAAAAGTAAATACATTAATATCTTGAGAATATAAAAAATATTTAATACTTTCTTTACTTAATAATTAAAAAGATTAGTTATGAAGATTTAAAATTATTCTTCGCTGAACAAGTCACAAGAATTAAGAATAGGAATGATAAGACTGAAAGGCAACGAGTTTCTCACCAATCTGTAACTGCCTGGTTTCACCACCCTACCAATATCTATGAAGTCGAAAAGAGCCTGAAAATTTCCAGAAGCAGGTTTAGCAAAAGTATGCACCAAAAGAAGGGAGGATAACAGTATACTTTCTACCAGACCTTTACCTGTAGGTTATCAGATCTAAGGAAACGGCGTCCACGACGGCTGCCATCTGGCATTCTTACCAGCAAGGTCACAGCATTATCGTCATCTGAGGATGGTTCTGGTGGTAGAGAGACTTCTTTGGCCGCTAACTGTGTTTCCAATTCCTGACACACAATTAAGCAAAATGCAAGAGTAAGCAACTTGGAAACGGGAGTTTTCTTTATATCCCGAGGAAAGCATGAATTCATAGTTAGCATTTGCATACGCAATATATCCTGGATACAAATACTGGAAAAGAAGAAATAAACAGAATACAATTTTTTCTTGGACCAAGTGTGGTAAAATATTAAGGGTGGTTCTCAACGCAGTTATTGATGAACAAAATTCCATTTTTATATAAATGAAAATTTTCCATGTTCCAAAAATGGGTAAAGAATCTTTAATTTCCACTAACTCAAGAAAACACACACACACACACACAATTAATTAAATTCAATGTAAAAAATAACATTGTCTCTCATCAAATTCAATGCCAATACTTACTAAACAGGTAGGTGTCAGCTAACTTGCTAATAAAGTCTTTCATAGTGAGTGCAAAGACTTGGAACCAAATCCCATCTACACCAGGGCGGGAGGGATTTAGGCAAGGGGCAATGAAAAAACCATGCAATTAGTTACAAATGCATTATTACCTGCTCTTCCTGTAATTTCCTGCGAGATTCTTCTGTTCTCTGTCTTTCCTCTTCACGAGCAGCCTCAGCTTCCTCAATGGCCTTCAATTCTTTTTCTCTGTCTGCTTGTAACGATGCAAGATATTCATCATCCTGCATTAAATAAAATGGACAGCAATAGCTACAGTTAGACCATCTCCAACAACCTACAATTCCAACTTATTTAAGAAATGAGTCATACCTGTTGTTCCCTTATCAAGCGCTGAGCTGCCAATGATGGTGAAGGTGGGCGATATGTAGGCTGATTGAAACCCCTACTCTGCATGAACTCATGTGGTGCGTAAGCATAGCGATACCCACTCCCTTCTGGGATTCCACCAAACATTGCAGCCTCAAGCATTACTGCTTCATCATGCTCCTCAGAAGAAATGCCACCCCACTTCAATTTCATTTTAGTCAAAGATTGGAAATTAGGAGGCATGGAGAATTTGAGATGATATATGGCAAGTAAACAGGGTTTTATCCTTTTTGAAAATTCATAAAATGAAGGACTATACCTCATCAGAGTGGAAGGAATTTTCATTAGGCTGAGGAGGATTACCGCTCTCCTTCTGTCCTATGCTTGGCAGCGTGCTAGCCTCAATAACTTCATCATCTTTGGCCGATACTGTGGATCCCAAAGACATACATCTAGTCCTGTTCCTAACCAGAGGCTGCTCCTCTACATCTTCAGCTTCATCTTGAAAGGATGAGCTTCCTGCCTGCAATCTAGAACGACCACAATTGCCCCTTTCAGATTTTGACAATCACACAAGAACATGCCTTTTAGGGAAAATGCTGAGCTCATTGCAGCCAATGCAACAGAGCACAACAGTCACAGGCCCACAACAAGCTGAAAGAAAGAGAATCTACCTTCCATTTGATGCCATTTCCTGTAGTTCAACCTCTGATGACTTAGATGGCACGGCAGTCGGTGCTCCAAAATCTCCTCCTTGCACATGCCATGCTTTCGCTTGCTCAGCTGTCTGGACTCATTTCATGTTAGAAGTAATCCAGGTGCCAAATTTCCAATATTAAAGAAAAATCAAAGTCAAAGCACTGGTCTATCCTGGTGGTAACACACTGGTGAACTTTCTCAAGATGACAGATTCAAGACATGGTGACATAAAGGAACAACTAACAAGAGAAAACAAATTAAAGGTGTACCTCCAGGGACAATGAAACTGCATGGGCAAGCTCAGGATCCTCCAAATAAGATTTCTTTGGCTGAGGCCCAGATTCACTTGAGTCCTGCACCAGGTGGGAAATAAATACTAAGACAAGCATTCAGTATAATGGAGCATGAGAAATCCATCAAGAAATGTACATACAATTTGTCTGCCAAGTTTGTGATTTCTGTAATTTTCCTCAGCCTCCCGTTTAGAAGCCTCAATGGCTGCACGAATCATTTCTTCTTCTATGTCATTGCTATAATCTGGCAAGTTCTCAAACTCAGGAGCACTAGGTCTAGCACTGCTGTCAAGTGAAGTATCAGCCAAGATCTTATGCTTTTGCTCATCCCGATGTGCTGTCTGGGCAGGTGAAGTATCATCATCATCTTCATCATTAATAATGACAGTCCCATGGATATCTGGACCATGGGCATGAACAGTTCCACTGACATCTTCAATGGTTGGATCACGGCCAGCTTGAGGATTGGATTGATTACCATCCTTAACCTCTATTGGAATCTCCCTTACCTCTCTTGGAAGTGTAACAAATGGCGCCTGGTTTGTTGAACCAAGATGAGTATCAAATATACTTCTCCCAATTGTTGGATCAAGAAGAGAAAATGGATTGAGATTTGTTGCTGAAGAAAAAAGTGATGGAGGTCTGTGAGTTTCAGCATTAAGTTGATCATCGATATCCATGATATCATCTTGAGGAACAGCGGTGGAGGTTTCATGAGTTCTGGCCATGAAGGAATAAACTAAAGATATCAATATCACAAAAATGAACAGGAATTTGCAGAATGCAAAGAGTAATACTACAGCAACAAGGTAGATTTCTGAAGGATCACTTGCTTACTAATGGCAGAAAAAGAGTATACCTGGTCATCAAATTTCTGTCTCCTTCACTAAAATGTGCATTGATGGCTTCATTAAGATTACCACCATGCTCCTGACATGAAACAATATTTACAAATGAAGAGGAGAGATACAAACAATTACTTAACAGCACTGAAAATGCCTAAAATCTTT
Source organism: Ormosia semicastrata (assembly GCA_029884595.1). NCBI lineage: Eukaryota > Viridiplantae > Streptophyta > Magnoliopsida > Fabales > Fabaceae > Ormosia > Ormosia semicastrata. The sequence goes on along the minus strand of JAQQTO010000057.1, from coordinate 46,652,491 downwards.
AATCACAAAAGCTAAACAGAACTTGTTCTATAAAGACAACCAGACCCAGATACCAGTTTGATGAGATAATCAGAATATCTGTGTAAACAATTAGAAGCTAAAACTCAAATGTGAAGAGTGAGGGGTCACATATCTAAAATTGTAGCATGAGTAAGTTTCCAAGCTCATATATAAGTATCTGATCAACAATAGAAGAAGCTAAATCCTCTGAGGTCAGAAAAAATGGCTAGAATAGAGAACCATATGTGCTCGGCCATAATATATGCCAAATCTTTAAAGCTTATTAAAGTTAGCCCTCATTGTGCATCTACGAGAATAAGCATTACGCCAAAGCAGATTTCTAATAAAATCACCACCAAAGACAAAACACTAAAACCTATTTCCTGGAGCCAGTCAGGGCCCAATTGTTAACCCCAAAACATATTACAAAAACAAGAAATTTGCAATGGTAAGATTGAACTCTATATTTCCTATATTCCTAGAAACTTACAATCAGCAATAACAGAGCATAGTTAAGTCTACAAATCTTAATATTTCCTCCCATAAAACGAGTAAGTTTCTGGTCAGCAAGATCCAAAATGAATAGTGCCTGCATCTTATTAGCAAGGACCATAGTATACTGTACTCGTACCCTCAATGAGACCTCTAATTCAGCCAACATCCTAGAATCGATTATAGTGACTCCAAATAGAATTAGACAACCTAACTATACCTTTGAAAAGAAGAGAAACTAATCCAACTAACAAATAAAATAGATCATGCTAATTCCACCAGAAGTTAAACCGATGAATATTTAAAAAAATGGGTATCTTGTATACACAAGCAGTAGCTAATGATCGAGCCTCATAGATCAGGGTCAGGAGGCATATAGAGAATCTAAAATCTCAACTTTGCAGCGAAACATACAATGAACAACCATAAATCATTCAAAATCCATATGGGCAACTGAACTCACTAAAAAAAACCCAACCTAACTATGATCGATTAACCAGAAACAGAAAATTCTGGCATCAATTTAATTATCTTTACTCTGTTTTCTTTCAAATCTAACTAAAACCTATGGGATAATTTGATCGTAATATGTTAAAGAAAAATAAAGAAATAACCTTATCAGCAAAGACCACAGTATTATGTATATCCCTCAAAGAGCACCTCTAATTCAGCCAACATTCTAGAACTGACTATAGTGACTCCGAGAAGGATTAGACAATCTAACCATAGCTTTGATGTCTTTGGAAAGAAAAGAATCTAATCCAATTAACAGCAATAGAATAGACAAAAACAAAAACGAAAAAAAAATCAACTAGTAGCTAATGATTGAGCATCATTGATTTTAGAGAATCAACGATCCAATCCAGACTTTCCAGCAAAACAAACAATAATAGATCATTCAAAATTCATAAATGCACAAAAGCCCTAACTATAATCGATTAACCTGCAACAGAAAATTCTGAAGTCAATTTAATTTATCTTCACTATGTTTCCTTCAATTCTAATTAAAACCCAAGAAATAATTTGATGATAAAATGTTAACAAACAAAAACAAACAAACCTCGAGTTTTTGCAGTGCAGTTGCTTCAGATAGGCCAGTGAAGCTGATGAATGTATCGATTGCCTCCTGATTAGGCCTCGCCATTGAAATCCAAATTGTATGGAACAGAAATTCAGCTGCTAAATTCACTGCTCTTTTTTTTTCACTTATTTTTGTTTTATAAAGGAGAAAAAAGATTTGGTTTTGCTTCCATAAACAGAAATATTTGTTGCGGTGGGTCACAAGAGACTAGAGAGAAAGGGGTGGGCGGTTAGGTTGAGGATATATAATTTCTGGGTTATTACGGTGAAAGATGATTGGGATTGGAGTTCTCTAACGTTGTACGCCATTCGGAGGCTACTATTGTATTTGTATCCAACTACTATACTTCGGGGACAAGTAGCTTCAAAGATGCCTTGGAAGCCCACAAACACTTTACTACTTTGTAATTAACTTTTACCAAAAAAATAAAAGTACCAAAAATATAACGATTTTTAAAAATTATAAATACTATTGAAATGAATTTTCAAAAATTATTTTTAAGCAGATAAAAAATTATTTTTAAGGAAATAAAAGGTTATTTTTTATCTAAAAAAAGTTATTATTTTTAAAATTAATATTAATTTAATTTAATATTTTAATTTAACAAATTATTCACACAATTTAGAGTAAGGATAATAGTTTAAGTAAAGTCCTGTCATGATTTGATTTAATTTTGAATTTAAGGAATTAATATATAATTATGATTTAATTAAATTTTAATGATTTCATCCTTACATTAAAAATATTATTTTAAGTGCCTTATAATATATATGCTTTTAATATTTATTAATTTTTCTATATTTTTATTAACTTATTTGTACTTATTTTATAATAAATGCATTGTTTTAAATCATTAAATCGAAGGTTTTAGACAATTTATATAAAATCATAAGTTTAAATTTTTTGTCACTATTGTACTAAAAAATATGTTGTTTTGATTATAACAATTTATAATTAACATAACCATCTAAGAACTATTCTATTTTTTTATTGATAATATATTTTTAATAGGTAAAACAAAAAGTAAATGCTTGTAATCAAAAGAAAAATTCTTCAAATAAATAAATTTTAAAACAAAAATATTAAAGTAGTACGTGCTTTTACAAACATAGTTTTTTATTTTTAGCTGTGTTGATAGATGTTAGTGGTGTCTCTTTTAACCATTGTGTAATTGTTGTTTAGTTAAAGCATTCAAGTTTTTGATAGAGTTAAGCATTCAACTTTGCTGTTCATAATATATATATATATATATATATATATATATAAAGTAAGTTTGAAGTCAATTTCATTAAAAGAAAAGTGTTTATTCATTTACTATATTTTGAATTTGTTTAATTTATTTTTAGAAAAGGTCATAAATAAAAAGGTTTTTTAAGTAACATAAACTAAATTAAATATGTATATATTTTTTGTTGATTTGGAATATGTAGTTACTATATTACATAAAAAGAAGTAGAAAAAACAAGATGAAGTGAAAAAATTTAGTGTACAAATATACAAAGAACTATTTTATATATAAAATAATTAATTTCAATTATCTCATAAGTGGTTAAACTAAAGATTTTTTATATAAATTATACTTATGTGAAAAAGTAAAATTAATCTAATATTTAGATTTTTGTAATGCGTATTTCTTAAATTAATTTATAAAAAATATTCTCGTAAATTTCTTATTCCTATCATAAATGAAATGTCTTTAATTAAATAAAAAAGTGGAATAGTCTATTTACACGCCGTACATCAAACAATATTAAAAAATATATATTCAGATTAAAAAAACAAGATTTGTGTACTACTTTTCCGAGGGGAAAAAATAAAAGAACAGAACGACGGCGATGGAAGTCGTTTTGTGGATGGTAGTGCTCCCTCTCTTCCGAAGGAAGACCCTAATACCATATACCAGTAGCAGAAGCAGTCGCCAGTTTGGTTTAGGGGTTCGGATCTGAAGACGAAGCTGCCACTGGCACCACAACGAAGAAGGAGATGAAGAAGAAGAAGCTGCAATGGTTCTGGACTTGGGTGATTGGTTCCGTTGTTTTGAGGTTGATTCTGGTGTACTTCCCCAAAAACCTCAACCTCTCTTCTCGCCCGGAAGTCTCCACCCCTCTCACCAGCCTCCGCCGCCGTATGCTCCCTTTCTTTCAAATCCTCACTCACCGCACATAACTATGCCTTCCGTTAAACCCTATGTATATGCATATTTTGTGCTCATTCAAGTTCTGTTTTGGCAGTGGCCGAGGGTTACTGGTTGAAGCAGTCATCAATGTCACCCTATGCCGGATCAATGTACCATGGTTCTCCTTTGTTATTGACACTTCTCGGCCCCTTAACAGTTACAAGGTACCATCAATTGTATCACATTTTCTTTTGTTAAATTGTTGAGGTGGTATAATGACATTGAAAACCTTATTGGTGGTACAGAGTTGAAGGACAACCTGATCATCTTTTATGCAGGTAACTAACTGTCTTTGCCTTTTACTTGTGATTAGTATTCAACCAGTTGTTTGTTTCCTAATCTAGTAATCATAATTGCTTAGTCTTTGTTGGTCTATAATTATCTTTATCATTTGGCAGGTGTGAAACATTTTTGGCATGTTTTTGGTGTTTTATTATTATTATTATTATTTTGTAACTAAAAGAAATGTACCTCTTGTAGATGAGAAACCATGATTTTACTACTACTCTTTTGCGCTGTTTAATCTGTACCTTCCCGTAGGACTGAATGATTGTTACATGTGATCAACCTGATTGACGTTGTTCCTTTAATCTAAATGACACAGTTTTTCATCCTTGTTCTTCTCCTGATTTTTATTGTGTACTCGATTAAGAAGTAAATATCAACTCATTTCTGGATATAGTTTGGTTTTTGTGATTGCAGATGTGGTCAGTGCGATGCTCATTCGTGCTGCTGGTGAAAGCCTTCAGACGGCATACAGTTCTAGTTTAAAACTGCTAGGCCTTCATCACTTATCAGAAAATTCAGGTTGTTAGCATGTGCTGTAAGTGTGATCATTTTGTCTAAATTTCAGATGTTACAGTTGGCTGTGCTTCTCCCATTTTTTTTATTTATTATTCTAAAGTGATAAATAGAATAAGCATATAAGTATGAAAGGCCCTTTGCAGATAAACAGATCTTGTACCATCAAAGAGAGAGGTTTTTAAATGGTACTTGACTGTATTATGAGATAATCATGTATGGTACTACCATGATGATTACCAGATAGTGTTAATAATTTGCTATGGAAGATGGAATGCTTCTTTTGACTCTTGGGTTTGTTTTTCTTCCTTTCTTTTGGAAAGTGTATTAAAAGTGGAAAAAGTAGGGGGAATGAAACACCCCAATGATCAATAGGAACTAATAGTTGTAACTCAATGGTCAATGATTGGGCTCACCCTGAGGAAAGGGAAAGTTGTTGTCATTTTGTAGTCTAGGTTTATGTCTTTTGATTGGAAATCTGGAGGCTACATCAGTTGAAATTGGAAATACAGAGTTTTGATTTTCTTTTTTAAGTTTACTACTTTCATAATAAAGTATTTTCTCAAATTTATTTAGATATGACAAAATTTTGTTATTTGTGTGAATTAATTATTGTGAGCTAGATTTTGGCCAGAAATGTGCGTTATCTAGTATATACTCTTGTTTAAAATGAAAAATAACAAAGAAGTAATGAGTGATAGATATAGGAGGTATTTAGAGTTTAAACATCAAATTTTGAATATATTTATTTATTGAAATGAATTTTATAAAAAATGTTGAAACCTGTGGATAAAATTACATCATCTGTCTTTTTGTTTCTAGTAATAAATGGATGGTGAAGAATTATGCCAGTGTGGTGTTTGGGTGACAAAAAAAAAACTATATTTGTATATCTAGCACTCTTTCTGGAAAAGTATTTTGTTGAAATGCTCAGAAGAAAACACAATATTTGCGATTACTGTTCTGCAGGGTAAGTTATGATCATATATTTTAATGTTAAAAACTCTCTTGTTAGGCTATGGATCTTTTTGGAATTCAATGCAAATTCTTGCTCATCCCTTTTGATAGAATCTTCAATGTTTCCAGAGGTTCTTCCTTCAGGAGATTTTGCTGCTCTTGTATACTTATGGAATCCTTTCACGATAGTTGCTTGTGTTGGTCTATCCACATCTGCAATTGAGAACTTGATGGTTGTGTTATCACTTTATGGAGCATGTAAACGTAAGCAGCTAACTACCAATGGTTTTAAATTTCTGAGTTTATAGATATTTCATTGATTCTATTGACTAGCTTTTAAGTTTCATTGTTAGGTGTTGGTTGATTTCTGGTTAAGAATTATGTGCTCCCTAATACAACAACAACAACCACCACCAAGCCTTTTCCCATTAGGTGGGATCGGCTATATGGATCAAACGACGTCATTGTACTTTATCATAAACATAAACAGCATCGTGCTCCCTAATATTGAAAAAAATTAATTTGATAGTGTTCTTATCTGATGAAAAGAACAGTTAGTTTTTCGCTCCATGGGGAAGTTTTGATGAGAAATGACTGTAGGAATCTCAGTTTTTAGCTGAAGGATTACTTTTATACAAATAGACTTTGATTAACAATTTTGCCAATGGTTTTATTTCTATTCTTTTCTGCTTACCTGAAAATGTTTCTTGGTCTTAGGTTGCTTTTGGATGAAAGAAATGTGATTTTTTTTTCTTTTGTTGAGTGGTAAAAAGTAAAAACCAATAAAACAAGACTACTAAAGGGGTCTGAACCCATGTACACGAGAACTCGTACTAGACTGACCACCTAAGTCAAATTAAAAGAATTTATTTATTTATTTTTTGTTATTTTTCTATCAGTCCATTGTTTCTTGTAATCCTGTGTATATTTTGTCAAATTCGATGTCATGTATCCCTTTTTCCAATAAGTTAGCTGATTATGTTTTAGAAGAATTTCACTGGTTTACTTGACATACTTGAGTCTTGCATCTATAATCCATCTTGTTTACTTTATTTTTTCTTAGTTTTCCTAGCATGCATGGGCACTATTTCATTTTTAATTGTTGCCACTTGAGTAAAAAGATTGCTAATTGCTATATCTAGCAAGCAGATCAAATTTTGGAAATGCTGTTAAGAACTCATCAAGGAATTACATAATGGGGGAATCATGAAAGATTAAAACAGCATCAATTAAACACATCATTATCACCTTATATTAACTGGCTTATGATCTTCAGCTAATATTTCGTCTAATGTTGAAACTGTACTGATGTATAACAGGACTAGCCCCGCTAGCAGCTTTCGGGTGGGTCATGGCTACGCACTTGTCCTTGTACCCTGCAATCCTTATTATCCCAGTATGTTCTTGCTTGAATCCATTACATAAAATTTGCGACATCTTCTGCAAATCTTTTTAGTCTTCTTTAATTTATCATTTCATCTGTCTGTAGATATATCTATTATCTTATTTGCCAGGTGATATTGTTATTGGGGTATGGTCCTGATGCTCCTCCTAGGAAATTATTCCAGCAAAGGAAAAATTTTGAAGTTGGCAATTCCTCTTCAAGTGATAGCAATTGTTTAGAAGAGGAAGTGAAGAATCAGCTAAGAGTGCTGAATGTCTTCTCATGGAACCCAGTCGTGCATTTTTTGTTCTGGATTTTGCTATGGTCATCCTATGTTTTAGTCCTATGTGGCATTTATGTGCGACAGCATGGTGGTCTACAAGAGTTGTTCAAAAGGTTTTGTTTAAACTTGACTTATGGTGGTCTACAGCATTCGTTACAATTTTGCAAGTGCCAAAACATACTGCATATTTGTTTGTGTATTGTGCCTATTTGCGTATGCAAATTAGGATATATTGATATTTCTGACTCGGGGACTTATTTTTGGTCATTTTAAAATGCTCATTATGATAGTGGCTGCCTGAATTTTGTGCTTACTAGCAAGTAAAGAGTAAATACCATTGCTTGTGGGGGAGCTTTTTCAAGATCTAAGGAGTCTATGGGATATCATGTGAAGACAATACACCATTAAAATCACTGGAAAGCAAATTGCAGAAGTACTTGGTCCATATTACTGCTGTATATATATATATGGAGCCATGTAGAAGTTTTGAAAGAAATCTGCTGCCATGTGGACTCTCAAAAATTTGGAAAATTTGAGGTCCACATTACTGTTATTTGTTCATGTAATGCTGGAAACTTAGTATGAAGTAAATAATAAATTGTAGTTTGGGAAGTTAAAGCATTCATTTCCCAGTTTAGTCACTTGCTTAGATTTTATTGCATATGCTATACACAATTTTTTTCTTCTATTATCCAAAAAATATTATGCATTTTTTCAACATCATTGTTTAAGAAGTAACTTTTGGTTCTGGATGAATTTAGTGTGATGACAATTAATGCTTTTACTTTGTGTTGGAGGAGGTAGATTTTACTGTATTATGCTCAGCTGAAGAGCACTGATTGTCATTATAAATTTTATATTGTTCTTTTTCTTTTATTCTCTTTTGTTCATTTCATATCAAGATTTGTCACAGAATTTCTTGCTTAGTGGGAATGGCTAGTTTTCAATCTTGTTAGTTAATGTTTAGTATATATGCCATCTTGATTGGTTCTAAATTTCCAGCTTGTTTATGCAGAACCTATGGCTTTATTCTTACTATACCAGATCTGTCTCCAAATATTGGAGTTTTGTGGTATGTTCTATAGGAAAGGAAACTACCATTTTTAATCTAGTCTTGAATGTTTTATTCCTCCCATGATCTTTGGCACTTATTTAGTTCTCATATGTTATTTGAATACAGGTACTTCTTCGCAGAAGTTTTCGACTTTTTCAGAAATTTCTTCCTGATAGTATTCCATGGGAATATTCTGTTGATGATAGTGCCATTAGCCCTACGGCTTAATCACCGGCCATGCTTTCTAGCTTTTGTATATATTGTGATTTTTTCTATGTTGAAGTCTTATCCTTCAGTAAGTTGTTTATTTTTCCATTAGTTTATATATATATACACCTGAAAATTACATTGTCCCAAATAGACCATGCACATATACACACTTAGAAGGGAAAAACCTAACAATTTAGTAGGAAAATGTAGAAATGCAAATTTGAAAGAAGAATGAAAATTTATGAAATTTGCCAAGTCTACTCTATCTACCTGTTTACAACTTATCAGTAATTAGACATATAAAAATCCATCAATTTTTTGTTAATTTTATATTCAATTTGTGTGAATTTGCATCCTGTTGCAATCTAATTGATCCCTGAACTATTATGTTTCCATTTTAACCAGGTTGGTGATTCAGCTCTTTACTTGGGTTTACTGGGGTTATTTGCTTATGAACTCAGAGGTTATTTCTCTTCTTACTGACCTTTTATATTGAGCATAATCTCTTGAATAATCAACCTTCCTTGATTTTCAGATATGCAGTTTTCATTCTTCCTGTTTTCTGGTTATGTTGGGGTTTCACTTCTTAGCCCTGTGATGCACAACTTATGGATATGGAGGGTATGGAGTTTTGGGTTGATCGACATTTTCAAACTGATTAATTATCTTTTGATCCTCAGTTCCTCACGTGTGTAATGAAATTGGCAGGGTACTGGGAATGCAAACTTCTACTTTGCAACTGCAATTGCTTATGCATGCTTACAGGTGCATTATCTCTACTCATTGATATTCACTTTTCTCCTTGTTTTAATTTAAAGCTTCAAAAAAAAAATGTTGCTGTCTCTTTTTTCTTTGCTATTCTTTTTCTTCTTTTCTTTTTTTGGGGGGGGGGAGGTGCGCCCAGGGTGTGTGTCAAATAAATGTAAGTAGCCATTAAATTATAATTGGAGGCCCATGTCAAACTATATCTACCGCACACCTCATTTCTTTTACGATGATCAGAGTCAGATTTCCTCCCACACCTTGTCTTGAAGTTAAGTTTTAGACTTTAGCTTTTAAACTGTTTATTCTTATTCATTTAAAGATAATATTAAGCAATGTGAGCCTACTTCAAATCATTTGCCTCATATATTTGTTAGCCTGGTAACTGATTTAATTCCAAGTATATTTTATAGAGCTGTTAGTTTTCATGGGTAACTTGCGAGCCATAGAGTGATGCAAGCTGATGAATCTTGTTTTGTTCCATTAACATGTTCCTAGTTTGACAAAAGTGAGAGTACTTCATCGCCACTGAAAAATGCTTTTAGGCTGTTATCTTAAAAATTTGGGTCAATTGGTTTTATGTTGACAAGTTGTATCAAAATTAAATGATTCATTGTCATCCTGTGAATTTATGTATGCTTCTTCTCATATGGACAGATCATTCTGGTGGTTGAGAGTGCTAGCGCCATGCTCAATCATGACAGAATGTTGACAAAGCTATCTACTGCAAAGTATGTCAAATCTTGAGAACAACTTCTAAGTATGCTTTTATATGTTTCCATTAAGTTTCTGTGGTGTCCCTGAGCTCCATGAGGACAATGACCTCGGTTCCACGATCCATGACTATGTTGTCCTTCAATTCCTTTTATCAGCCATCTGCTTTGGATGCAAGCATTTGTCATCATGATTAGTATTTGGACGCAAAGCTCTGCAATCATGAAGCAGATTGCCAGTAATAGGATAGAATTTGTTACAGGGGTAAACAATCATGATTTCTCATTGTAGTGCTTAGAACTCTTGTTTTTTGGTGTACAAAAAAATTGATGGGTTTAAGTTTTGATGGCTTCGTTGTTCAAATAATATCTGAATGCAGCACTGTTTTTTTTTTGGTAGCCAGCACATGTTTATATGTTTCAATAATGCACTTGCTGCTCGGAATATCTTTAGAGCATGCCTTATAAGCCCCCAGCAGTTGATCGGAATAAACCAAGTGATGATGACATCAAAACACTTGAGCATATCTTCCATTATTCATAAGCCTCTACTGTTTCGGCATTTTGTATGTCGTATTTAATTGGCCACATGCTCATTCATGGCTCTATAGTACGTGGCGTGGTATTGATCCAGCAATGAGTTCGGATTATAACTTGGGTTGAAATTGACCCACGATGTGTCCATTTTGTGATGACTCGAATCCATTTCTTCTTGCGACTCCTTCAGATGAATCCATATTATTGCTGAAGAATGCTTAATTCAGACGTTCCTTGGGCTGTGGGTCCTCATCGACTTCATTTATTTCACCGATCGACTTGCACCGTGCACTTCGTTCTTTGTCTCCGAGGCCCTATCTGTCTGTCTCTGAGCAGTCTTATAGGTGAAACTAGGAGTTGCGAAAAAGGGTTATCCACTTGGGCTTGTCGTATGCGAGGACAAACGCCCATAAAACCGGTGTTCTCCTTGCTACATGTAAACATTTTATGGCTTTCACATGCGCAAGTGAGAGCATTTGGACTATCAAGGTCAACGAGTCATCGACGTTCCCTTCCCATACACCTTTTTTTTATTTTTTATGAATTTCCCATACACCTTTTGGACCACCATGTGCATTCCTTGAATTAAATAGAATTTTAATTTAAATAATGTATACAATAGACATTCTTCTAAATGTGATGTAATGCTTTTTTAATCATGCCATGTTTCATGTAATTAAAAATATTTATTTTCAACGTGTCATTCTAAAAAAAAATATAGTTGATTTCTCTTATTTTGGGTGAAATGATTTTTTTAGGATTATTTACATAAAAAAGCCGGTTGAAATCCCTAAGTTAAATTAAAAGTAATAAACAAACTGGTGTAATTTCAGTTAAAAGTAACTCTAATTGACTCTAAGAAATATAATGAGTAATGCTAATATGGGTAATGCTATACACACTTATGCACAAATCATGTCACATTATTTTTCATTAATCAAATACTAAATTTATTTAACTAAGAATCTATTTATAATTAATTACCAATAATCTGTAATTCAAACGATATTTTTTAACTCCGTTAAAGATGGAGATTTATAGCTCAATTCTCATTTTTAAAATTGTGACAGAAAAACGTTGCTTTAGCACACCTTTTTCCTTTATTTCACGACTTCTTTGTCCTGTAAATATTGAAATGAAAAATGTTATTCTTACACTTATTTTTAGATGTGTATTACTGTTTATATATTTTTTAAAGATTGTGATTAAGTGATAAAATATGATAAAAAAAGTATACATGATTAATGGTACGAAGAGAAGTATAAAAATTGATATGAAAAAAAATAATAAAAAAAAACAGAATTGTATTAAAATAGAGCATGATACCTTTTTTTTGTCTGGGTATTGGAAGCTGTTTGGGAATTTTATTCCAGCTAGGGATTTGGGAAATGGGACTCGAACGATTGCCTCACCTTTGGTGGGGCTAGCTTGGTGGTTATAACCACCGTTCAAGAAGGAAATCTTATAGTTTATAATGCACAAAATTTACATTATTTTGGAAAAATATTGCAAATCTCGAAGTAATGTTCTGATTTTTGGTTATATAATGCATAGCTAGAAGTAGAATGTGCAGAAAATGATCTTGATAATTTATTAAGAGTAGATATACGATTATAGATAGGGGTGACAAAATGGGATAAATCTAATGAGTTGGCCCGAATAATTCAATAAAATAAATGGATTAAGTTAACAAAATGTCAAATTAAAATTTATATGGTCCGAATGGGTTGAATTCGATCGAACTGAGTCAGAATGGGCCAAATCAGCCCGCTTTTTAAACTTGACATAAGGTTAAATAGATTGGACTAGAATAACAAAATATTAACTTAAAATTTATATAACATGAATAAATTAACCCAAAAATAACTAGAATCGGAATGGATCAATCCGAATACGTTGGACCGGCCCGTTTTAACACCTAAGTATAGGCGAATACAGAAGGGAATTAATAATTGAGTATGTTGACAAAGATCAAAACCCGTGATCAACCTTTTTACTTTATTTTGCATGTAAACTAGTGGTCGGTTGATGTGGTTGTTTGGAATTGAGCAATTGCTTTTGCCAATCTCACATGTCTCAGTTACGAAGTAGAAACTAGGGAAAAGGGTGTGGAGTGTGGAGTGTGGAGTGTGGAGTGTGGAGTCGACGACCATATTTGATTGAGTTTGACCATTTGTAATTTTGTTTATGTAAATGAAATCCACCAAAAACTCGTTTCACAATCCATGGAACCACTCCAGAACTGCTCTTTTTGTCAATTTTAACAATATAAATATCATTTTTAAACTAAAAAATAGAAGTTGGAGTAGGAAGTACGTAAGACAATGGGGGAAAGATTGTTTGGCAGATTTTATCAGGGGGCAAAGCGGTGATGCGTGCATTCTTCCTTCCTTTCATGGTACGGGCACCGACCTTTGTTCTGTCAACTGTCGGTATCAGGCATCAGCCCATCTCCCTAATGTGAATCACGTATTCACGTGATCTAGCAGTAGTAGCCATAATAAGTGTCTATGCTCTATGGATTGGACAGGGGCTTGGCACTTACTAGCAAATGCAGAATAACACAACTACTAAATTATATTTTTTTATTTTTTTACATTATATTTTATATTATTAATTATATTATTTTTTTAATCAAAATGATTAAAAATATGATAAAAAATTATGTATTTTAAAAAATAATGTAAAAATATTTTTATTTTATTTTAAAACACATATAAAATATAATTTTTATTATTTAATTATAATTTAATTTTAATTTTTTATATATTTATATTATGATTTTATTACATTAATAAATGTGAAAAATATGAGAAAATAAATGATATAAAAAATAATTATTCATTGAAATAATACATATAGAAAAGCGCAATGTTACATACCTCAGTTTTGGAAGCTCGGTTGTTGCCCGATTAACTAAATTAGGATTTTTTTTTTTAAAATGAAATATGTAACTTACAAATGTTCATTTGAGAATGTTTTTGACTCTACAAGCTGGGTTACAAAACATTTCTGTATAAAAAAAAAAATACAACTATGTGTAATTAGATATTAAAAATTATGTAAAATAATTTTATTATTCATACATAATGTAAGATATCAAATATATTTAATTTTATTTAATATATATTTTTATTAAATATTAGAAAATTTTATTAAGAGAATATTTTTAAAAATATAATTCTTCTAACTATTGTTCTTATCGAGTAATGTTATATTCATTTAAAATATTTTTTAATAATTTTTCAATACTTAATAAATGAGATATTAAATAAAAATAAATGCATTAATATTTTATAAATGTAAAAAATATTTAAATTTTTTTGTAAAAACTTTTTCAAATTGGTTTTTTTCTAAAATACAATTTTTATTTATACTTAATTATATTTTTTAAAAAAATATCAATACTAACTTTTGATGATTAAATAAAACAAGGTGACTTTTTTAATATGAAAAGAAGGTGATTTTTATGATACCCGTCAAATGTATAGATGCATTTTTTAAAAAGATAAGTGGAATAATCATAATTTTTTATATTTCTTTTATCCAATTGATAATTTGATGATAAATGCACTATCAAAATACAATATCATTTTCTTTTTATCATAATTATTTTCTTTTTAATCAAACATTGTTTCAAAATTAATCGTTTTAGTATAAAGAAGTTTTACATTGATATTCACTAATATTTTAATAAATTAGTATTTATTATTTTTTTGTCAAAATATTAGTTAATATTAGGATAAAATTATTTACACTAATGATACATACTCTTTTAATTCAAAAAATAACAATCATAAGTTTTCCAACTAAATGAGAAAATGAATCATCAAACATTATTAGTAGGAATGGGAAAAGAAAAACAAATCAAAAGTGTAATACTCCTTGCAATTTTTGTAACCGTTCAAATTTGGTTTAAAATTATTTAATTTTAATCTACCTGCTTGTATAATTATAAAGTAACAAATGTTATAATTTTAATAAAGTAATATAATACTTTTAGGTTGTGTTTGGGTGTAAGCACTTTAATATTTCAAGGAATTAAAAATAAAAAAGATGATCTTATATTTTTTTAGAGGTGTAAGTATTATATACATTTTTTTAAAAGTATATAATTAAGAAAAAAATAATAATAAAATAAATATAATAAATAATATTATATGAGATATAAAAAATATATATTTATAATAAAAAAATTAAAATTAATTAAAAATATTAGACAATTGAATTCATCAATTCAATGTATATCATTTAAAAAAAATTGGCAAGTTATCTTGAAAATTGCAACAATTTAAAGAAGGCTTATTGGAATAAGTGAGATTAACAGTACAAATTGTGATAACCCATGATAAAATACAAAGTTAATAGTTAACCCACAACTTGACACTATAAGTGAGCAAATCGTCCAAAGGAAAGCAAAAGCTTGCCAAGCGATAGAGATGTGCAAACAAGACAGAGATAACATGACTAATTCGAGCCAAAAACTTCACAAACAAATGATTGACCCACATGCCACAGCTTTTTTGAGAGACATGCTCCTAGTAGTCACGACTTGCAATTTGAGAATTGAAAAATATGATGAGTTGTCAAAAAAAAAATGGTGGTTGCTTGTGGGAAATGAGAACTTGACTCGTGCTTATAATAAGAACAAATACACTTGATTGAACATATCGTTATAGAAATAACACAAATAAGTGAGAGAGAAAAGAGCAAGATCACACAAAAAATTTGAGAAACTTCAGAATTTCACCACTTTATTAAATATTTCAAATTCTTTAATTTGATTAAAATAGAATCTCTGATAAAATTATTGCAAAATTTTAAAAATTTTACAATGAAATACTCAAACTAAATATTTCATAACAAATCATTTTGATTTCTCTCAAAAGAATACATCACTTCTTTAAAACTTTTTATCCAAACACGCTATTAGAGTACAAGGAAACCTCTCAATAAGAAATTAGTAAAAAGTCATACACAACGAAAAATGCAGGACAAAGACGATGGAAGAAGTGTGGGAATTTGTTGCGCTGGGACCTGGGGGCTACTGGTCCCTCTAATCTCAACACACATCCATTTTCTGATTCCGATTCCGATTCCATCCTTGCTCGGATCGCGAGCTCACCTTGTCACTAGATTTGATCATTTTAGTGGTGGTCCACAATATTCTGCGTTGCTTCTGCTTGCTTTTATTTTGTGTATAGCCTATGAGGCTATGACTATGAGGCTCTGAACTTGTAAGACCCAGTCAATGCTGGTCTATTCCAGTTACCCGTTTATGCCCTGTTTGGGTGCCCTCCTCGCTTTAGGAATGGGACCTCACCTTGTACTTGTAGCATAGCCTCATTGTGCAACAGAATAAAACTTCCATTTCATTGGATGCACTAGAGTAGTTATATTCGGATAGTATAATATTTTTTTATTTTATTTTCTTCAAAAAAAATATAAATATGAAACAAAGCAAAAATAATATATCATTTTTATAATTATAATTAAAAATATACCAACTAAAAACATAAAGTTGTTAACCACCTTATATACACAACAAGCATCTCTACACATTACTTCAGTACTTCTCATGTGGATTTTTGTTGTTGAGAGAGAAAAAAAGAGAGAAAAAAAGGTGAAGAAAAACATGTGAATAATGTAAAAAATAGACTTGTATGTATATTATAAACATCATCCTTCATCTTAGCCAAAAGGCCGAGAACGGTGTTAAATATTATTCATTAACGCCTAGAAAAGTGTCGTAAAGGAAACGTATTCTTTTAAATTGTCCTAGTGAGAAATGTTGTTTGTACAAATCCTATTCATAGGAATTACACATATTCAAATTGTGATGAGATATATTACATCACCTTTTTTATGTTTTTTATAAATATTAGTAATTAAAAAATATATATTACAAATTACACAAAGTTTAATGTGATTTAGTGAACATGTTGACATTTATGAATTAAAAAGTTAAATCTTATATATATATATATATAAAATTATAAGATAATGTGTGTGGGTACTTTCAATCTCTTCTACTTCATAACTTTTTTACTATTATTTATACATTTCTACCAAGTTTCTCTATCATATATACCCTTCTTATACTTGAAATAATATTATAATACAAGTATTTATAACTCTTAACAATTTATATAGTAATCAATTATTTTTACACTCTATCTTTATCAAGATAAAAATTATCCTTATTAAGATAATATTTTTTAATTCTTATTTAAAAATAAATATATCACATATCTTCTATATCTTAGTATTAATTACAATTTAAAATTCAAATTTATGAATAAAATAAGAAACAATCAATTTTTATCAAAATAGAAATTTAGCCTAACAATAGCTTGTTTGGTTTAATTTTTGGAAAAAGGAAAAAGAAAAATTTACCTTCCTAATGTACTTTTAGGCTATGTTTGAGAGATTTTAAGAGAATGAAAGTGAGTGACTAATATTCGAAGGGAATAGTAAGACAAAGAATGAAATGAAAAAGATATATGCCACTTTAATATTTAGGAGTTTAATGATGGAAAAGAGAAGAGAGCTAGAATCGTGTTAGGGAATTATAATACAAGTGAATGAAATTGAAATATCTATAAACTTTATTTTTCAATTTTACCCTCATATAATGACTCCAATTCACATGTTGAGAAATCATTAAATGATTAAAAATGGTATAATAGTAATTAAACTAAAATTGGTGAAAATTTGTACCACTAAGTTATATTATTCCCTCTCAAACCCTCCAATTTGGAGGAATACAATATATGAGATTTCTAATGGAAATAAGGGGTGTTGGAGTCCCTCCTTTACCATTCTATTCCTTCATATTAAGTAACTTTCATATACACATTTTATATTATTTACCATGTCATTTCATTTCATGTCTTTATTTGTCAACCATTCAAACATATTCTTGGTCTTTTATAAGAAGAAAGATGAATATTACTTTAATAAGAAGGCCATTTAACCACTTTTAAAACAAACATAACTCAAATTGCCACCTTTAATTTTGAAAATTGGGATTGGAGATTTATAGATAACGGAGGAAGAGTTTTGTGCAATTTTTGTAACAAGTTTTTTTGTGGATGTAAAACTACCTTCTCTATTTATTTGTCACTGTAGATTATCTTAAAATATATAAGTTTTTTTTATTTACAGATCATTTTCTTGTATCAAATTATTATAATTTTTTCTTTAAGTAAAAAAAATAGAAATACATTTCTTAATATTTTTCTTTCACTTCCTTTTCTCAAAAGGAAATTATAAAAATTTAATGTTAAAAAATTATATACAAATATAATTTCTCAAAAAATAATACGTTAGTTCTAAATAATTAATTAAAAATAATAATACTATTTATGTATATTTATATACATATTATTTTATATTTATATAATTTTTATTATTTAATTATAGCTAAGTTCATTAATTTTTTATACATATATAATTTGATTCTATCATTTATATAAATATTATTTATTTATAATTAAGCTCATCTCATTTTCATGTATATAATAATTTGATTTGATTAGAGAGAAAATGAAATGTGTAACGATCATTTACCAATTAAAAGTTAAGAGATGCGACAGAAAATGAAGTGGGTAATGAGTATTTTCTAATAAAAAAAGAGGGTAAAATATTCAACTTTCAAGTCTGCGGTGGCATGAGGGTCCACAAGGGATCCGTCTAATTTGGACACTGTTTCGTGA
Organism: Ormosia semicastrata; assembly: GCA_029884595.1. Classification (NCBI taxonomy): domain Eukaryota; kingdom Viridiplantae; phylum Streptophyta; class Magnoliopsida; order Fabales; family Fabaceae; genus Ormosia; species Ormosia semicastrata. The sequence continues at coordinate 46,634,323 of JAQQTO010000057.1, read as the reverse complement.
TTCCTTACACAAAATCCCATCCTTGATCCTCCTCTATTTCTCTCACCCACACACGCACTTTGAATATATTTTTATTATTTAATTTTTATATGTTTAATTTTTTTAATTCATTCACATAAATTTATTTTATATCTTATAAAAATATTATAATTACATATAAAATAATTTAATATTTTTTATATTAATATATAATATAAATACGATATATTTATAAAAGTTAATCATATAATATTTCTCCACCTCTTCGCTCCAATTTCTCACCTTCTCCTTCTGCGTCCTCGTCCTCTCTCTCTCTCTCTATATGCATGATGCATCTTCAAAAGTCCAAGTGAGGACGCAAATCCAAAACCATTAGCTTCTTGGGAGAAGAAGAAGAAGAAGAAGAAGAAAAAAATGGGTAAGGCGTCCAGGTGGTTTCGCGGGCTTCTGGGTCTTAAAAAAACGGACTCCAACTCTCCCAACCCACCCAAACACAAACGTCCATGGACCTTCCTCAAATCTTATACACAAAACCGCCACGCGGGACCCACGTCCCCAGAGATGCCCCTCGATCCTAACAAGCACGCCATCGCTGTCGCTGCCGCTACTGCTGCCGTGGCCGAGGCGGCCGTCGCCGCTGCCCAAGCCGCTGCCGCAGTGGTGAGGCTCACAAGCAGCGGTAGGTGCGCCGGGGGCATCGGGATTCGTGAAGAATGGGCCGCCATTAAGATTCAAGCCGCTTTTCGAGGCTGTTTGGTGAGTGTCCATTCTTCTTTGTTGACTTGTTTATATATATATATGAATGCTTGTTTTTCTTATCTATTGTTTATAGTTTTAAGTGTACCCAGAATCCTTTTCTTTCCTTTTTTCCAATTTTTTTGGGTACAATCCTTTTCAAATTTTCTTATACTGGTTTGGTTGTTGCAAACTGCGAAGCTGGTTCCTTCTATTCTTCCTTGTGTTACTGAGCTGTTTTCATGTGTCGTTTTGCTGTAAAACTGGTTGTCTGAAAAAGTTTTGCCTACAAAATCTGTCATTTACCGTTTCCATTTATGTTACTACTGTATCTTTGGGAGACAGTGGCTAACGTGGACTGTAGTGGGCACAGTGCCCGCTCTGCCCTCCTCTCCTTTAGTAGCGTTTGAGTCTATTTCCTCTGTGTTGGCCTTTTCACTGTCGAAAACGAGAAATATTTTTGGGTCACAACTTATTTTACCCATGAATCTCTCATCGAAAAGATTTTTTTACATTAAGTTAGTTTTGTACATCACTCTTACCCGGAGATTAGTGTGTAAATAACTTGTGAACAGCAACAGGGTTGATTTATTTGGTCGAACTTTTGCTTATGACAAAGGCATGTCTTAGGTTCGAATCTTAATATTCTTCATTGGTAGGTGATCTTGATCTATATCCACTATAAATATTTACTAAAGTTATCCTCACCTTAAACTTCCCTGTATAAAAATAAAATAAAATAACTTGTGAACAGATTATCATATAATGCTTGCTCTTTTAAGTTATCTGCCGGTTAATTAACGTTATATAAGTGGTATATAAAATTTGGTGTGTGATCACAGATCACCATGGAATACACACACGTCACATTTATTTGCATGTTAATCATCAATATATTAGTGGTATATAAAATTTGGTGGATCAATAGCATAATTGTTTCACTATTAGACCGATCAGAATCGGTCTTCAGTAGCATAGTAGCCCTTACTTTCATATTACATGTTTACTAGTGAGTGACCTCTTTATTTGCCTAATATTGTGTTTATTTACAAATTACAATTTTGAGTTTAAACATATATTCGGTGGCTAATTTACGTGTGTTTTTTGTTTATTCGTGAGAGAGATTTTTTTATGAATCAATTGGTAATGTTGGTACTTTCGTGCAAGGATAGATACGCAAATTGAGATTCTAACATGATTTTACTTTCCTGAAGGATGTAACTGGTTACTCCTATTCAATGCTTGATTTCCCTCATCCACATCATAAGAAATTCTTAGGTGTTTTTGGGGGAAAAAAATCTTATTTCGTATTATTAAATGTGTATCATTTTATTTATATAAATTATTTTTTATTTTAATTACATTTTTAACATAATTGATGTGGTGACTTGTGAAACTTGCTCCTGTTTCATTCTTCTGTCCTGGCCCAAAAAAAAGTCTTCTGCCTTTGGATAAAATAATGACATTATGCTTTTGGGCCTTTGGCCTCTTGGTTTTGTGGGGACACAAACGAGTCTGAAAGAGGGTTTGTTGCTCCGGCTTGTGGATATGTAATACGTTTGATATTTCCTTAGGTGGGCTTGTATGATTTTTCTAAGACAAATAAAAGATGGGTTAGTTGACCATCGTAATAACACTAAAATGTTCGAGAAGTTGACGTATACTTTAATGATGGTTTATGTCTTTGTCTTCCAATGTTTGGATAGAGGAGTTTGTAGGAAAAAGAGAGGGTAATTTTTTATTTCAAATAGACATTCTATTTATTTGGCAATTTTTAAAGTGAGATGAATAAAGAAAATATTATCATGTAAATTTTAATTTTTTTTATTCATTCATTTTTATAAATATTCTATAATTTTTTAAATTTATAAGTAAAAAAATCAACCCTTTCTTTTTTTCCCTCCAAACTCTTCAATTTAAACATATCCTTCTTGTCATGTGTGGCCTCGTATTTCATGAGAGACAGAACTTGGCTCCAATTTTAGGAGGAGCTATTTTCCTCCAACTCTCTTAATCTGCTGTCATGTGCTTATTTTATTATTCATTCATATCACTTAATTGAGTTAATAGACACATGATAGTAGATTAAGGGGAGTTGAAGAGATAATTCCTCCCAAAGTTGGAGTCAAGTTCTATCCTTTAATGAATGCCTTAATAAAAGTTCTTTCATTTGGCTCCTGGTAATTTCATGTAGCTCTTTCAGACTTCACGTTGCGCTAGCTATATATCTGAAGTGTACTTTAATTTGGAGCCCCTATATGAATGAAACAACTTGGTCCTAAACTATGCCATTCTACTGTGTTATCATTCTCATATTGTAACGAAACACCTGGTTAGAACTAATTCACTGAGTTGTTTCTTATTCGAGGTTCTGTTGCGCCAATATGTGCAGTCTTCATCTGATTTAAATCTTTATTATTATTAAGAGAATACTCCAAAATTGATGATGTATCCGTATCCGATACTGATTTCGTAAGATACATCTTTTTGGCGTGTCCCTATTTTTTGTTTTGTGAATACCTACCACTATTTTTTGTTTTGTGAATACCTACCACACCCTCATAGTCCCTCTATTTAAAAAATTCTAGATATAAATTTAAGTCCCGTTCTTACTAATTCCTTCCCGCAATGCATAATCTCACTTTTATAATCTTAATCTTCTCAAAATCATTGTACAAAATAACAAACTTTCATCTATATATATATATATGTTGCCATATCCATATCTTAATTTTTAAAAAAAAACTATTGTATTTGTGAATCACATTGTATCATGTTGGCGTATCTATATGCGTGCAACATAGGCAGTAATGCTAATCTACTGTTGCTTCAGTCCATTGACATCTATAACTTCGAATTTAACCTTGTTGCAGTCAAGATATTAGTTCTGCTCATTTGCTCTTTAATGCCGAAATTGTTAGGCAAGGAGAGCACTGCGAGCATTAAAAGGGTTGGTGAAGCTGCAGGCAGTGGTGAGAGGTCACATTGAGAGGAAACGGACAGCAGAGTGGCTGAAAAGAATGCAAGCACTCCTACGAGCACAGGCACAAGTCTGTGCAGGGCAGGCCCAGATAATGCAGACCTCATATTCGAGTGCAAAGTCTTCTACGTGCCACCTCCATGTAAGTATTAATATTTGCTTCTTCCATTAGTGTTTCTCTTAGTTTTTATGGATTTCTTCGAAGTAGCTTTATGCTTTAAGTTAGATTGTTCGTGTTGGAGGATGAATCGTAATTATTTTCTCCTTGTAGCGCTCATTTCTAGTTTTGTTGCCTATGAAGTGGATAAATCCGACTTTTGTCAATCAAAATACTGATGCCCCAATGCATAAGCTGATATGAGTAATTGGAGTCATAGACTAAAAGTTGAAATAGTATCCAATATAATTTAGTTTGTAACTGTGGATCTTAGGGTTGGCTCACCCTATTTCACCTTCTGCTCATGACAACTACATGATTTGAGTTCAAGTCTTAGTGTTTTGCCTTGGTTGTAGAATGGAAAAAACCTCTCGTCATCCTAAACTTTTTATTCATAAAATAGAACAAATATTCTCTCGTTGATATAGATATCACATGGTTGAGCATATTTTAAATTTGTCAATCAAAATGCTGATGCTGCAAATATATTGCTCTTGGTATGACCATTTACAGGGTCCAGTAACACCAGAGAAATTTGAAAGCCCAATCAGATCTAGGAGCATGAAATATGAGCAGTCACCGGTACTCAAGGTATTTTCCTGCCACCCCTTACCCAACAAGGCTGAATTCGGTTCATTATCAAATTTAATTTGTCTACTTATGGAAGCATTTATATCATTGTAGAGAAATGGCTCCAAATGCTGCGTCCAGATCAATGGCAATCAAGAAAAATATGGAAATAGATCAGATAGTCAGGTAGATGAACAATCATGGAATCAAGGAAGATCATCCATAAGAACTTGCAGCACGAATGATGAAAGAAGTGATAGGATTCTTGAAATTGATTCTGGAAAACCACATGTCATATCAAAACGTAGAAACCTCTTTTACTCCACTAGTCATGCTTTAGTTTCTGATCATTATAGTAAGAGTTTGACCACCACAAAGGACTCAACATCTCTTCAACCAGGTCAAACCCCATCTAATGAAGTTCAGTCTTTCAGCCCACTAAAAATCAACGAGGTTGAGGAGACCCCATTCTGCACTGCCAACAATAGTCCACATTTTCTATTGCTGCCAGTGATGGTTTGTTCAAGAAGCTTACAATAGTCCACAATTTTTATCTGCCTCCTCTAGAGATGATGGCTACAAAAGAAGTCCTTTTACTCCTACTAGGAGTGATGGTTCAAGAAGCTACCTTTGTGGTTTTTCTGACTACCCAAGTTACATGGCTTACACTGAGTCTTCAAAGGCAAAGGTTAGATCTCTCAGTGCCCCAAAACAAAGGCCCCAATATGAGAGGTCCAGTTCATCTAATAGGTACTCACTTAATGGATTTGGCGAGTCTAGATTGGCCACACACAAGGCATCTGCATTGCATGCAAGCTTCACCAGCAAAGCCTATCCAGGTTCTGGTCGTTTGGACAAGCTTGGTATGCCTGTGGGGTATAGATACTGATGTTTATGTCTTTGCTAAAAGGGTTTTGGACCTTATTTTCATAGTCTTAAAACATCTGATCTTGCTAACCAGTTGTACTTGGGCTTTAAATCTTCACCGTCCAATGCGAGTTTACTTGTGTGTCAGCATTAGAAATCTGTAACCATAATTAGTGCATGTCATTTAAGTGATAAAATGACTTGACTTGCTCTAGGAGCTGTGAAAGTGGGTTGTTCCCAATTCCTAGTTTTTAACAGCCATCTTTCGGTCGATATTTGAAATCTTACTTGGCTTGTGTTTGTTATAGTTGCCCGTAATTTCTTTCACACGTCTCATGTAAGGGTGATTTGGAAAAATTTCATTGGTAATCTCAACCTGCTCAACAACTCAAATATCAATGAAATTATTTTAAGTCCTGTTCTATTTAAGTCCTAAAAGTTATGTTTGGAATCACAAAATTGAAATAATTTAATGATTTAAAAATTAATTTTTATATTTGAAACTCATTATAAAAAAATAGTATTTAAACTGATTTATAAGTCTAGTTTTATGTTTAGAACACATTAAAGATTAATTGAATAAATTTTATAGTAGTGATTTATTTTATTGCCCTTTATTATAATAAATTAAATGATTTAACTAATTTAAATAAAAATGTTAATACGAATAATTTATTTAAATTAAAGCCAAATCAAATTCACTCAAAAAGATTTTATTTATTAATTCTTGTTCCATGATTTTCCAAACAAAAGATTTTATTTTTATAGAAAAATAATTCTTAAAATATTTAATTCCAAACATACTCAAAAGTGCCATGAAAGATTTGGGGTTGAGTGTAAACCTATTCCTAACAAGTGTAGAAGATTTTGATTTAGTTAAAATAAAACTGATTGAAAGATTGTTACAGAATGATAACTTTTTGACATTAAAATAGTTTAAAAGTTACTGCTTATTTTGACTAAATTGATGTTTCAAAGTTCTTCAATGACTAAATTGAATTTACTATTTACATATAATGCTTGAACGTGTTAACTAAGGAAATTAATATAATTATTATTAAAAACAATACTGAATTGATATAGATATAATTATTATCTTTGTAACGAAATATATCGTTTGAGAGAAAGTCAAAGTTTACTAAACTGATAATACTATAGATAATATAATCGCCACAATCAACCAACAAGGTGTCGTGGTGTAGTTGGTTATCACGTCAGTCTAACACACTGAAGGTCTCCGGTTCGAGTCCGGGCGACGCCATTTAGCTCTATGTTTTAAAATTCCGTTTTGGATTACCGATTTGGAAATTTGGATTGAATGGTGATAACTGATAAGATTTTAGGCTATAGTACTTGTAAGCCATTAAAAAATAAGTACTTATAGACGTTTCAGTATGCATATATGAAACCAATGAGACCTGCTATGCGAATATGCGATGTATCACTTGTAACCATTTACGAGAGCAAATACGTTCACGGGCAAAGTATAGTATTTGAACAATTCTAGGGACATAATAGGTTTGTTATGGCTAAAGTAAACTTTAATAGACCAACCATACAAGGTTAACATCTATGCTAGGTAAGTTCATTTCCAAACGTTTAAGCCCATGAAAATCCGACTACAAGATCTTATTGACCTATATCCGAATGGATAATAACTCGATAAACACGTGCTTAATACAATTCATTAACGATCATCAAATCATTTGATGCTATCATGATCAATGATTGTTAACAACTTTGTACCATAATAAAGAAAGCAACGAGAGGAGGGGAGATTGAGAGCTAACCTTGCAATGGGAGAGAGTGACAGTGAGATATTATAATCCTAACGATCAAAATTCTAAATTGTCTAAACGAAAAATATCTGAAGAGTCAATCCTCCAGAGTCCTATATAAATCTGCTTGATAGTCTAAGCCAGATATATTTCATCTTTTAATCAGACACTTGAATCTACCTACTTTACCTATAATCCTACCAATTTCTTAACCTACTTAAGTTCACTTAACTTTGCTATTACCTTTCTTGTAAGTCTTCAATGAGTCTCTTCTGCCTATCTACCTAAGTCTCGATTAGTATTCAAAACTATATTAAATCATTGGTTCGGAGGAATACCATGACTGGTGGGTACGCTAATACCATGTCTGGAAAAATTAAGAATTTGATCATTTTGAAGTTGATGATTAACAGGTTTGTATTAGAGAAGGTAGACAGGCGTTACAGACGCTTCATGAGATGCAAAAGGTGGAGGTTAAACTAGACAGCTTCATTGTTTGTAAATGCAGTTTCTTTCAGCATGTTTTAAATTCTAACTCGGTAACTAAAGGTGAATAAATCCAAGCTTTCATAAAATAATAATTTTTTTGGGTTAAAATTAATCCTGATTTTTAACAAGTAAATTGTATTTTCTAGGCGAAGTCTATAATTATAGAAATTATTTCGTTAAGTAATGAAAACAAGGAAATACGTTAGATACTTAATAATCAGCCAAAGGAGAAAAAAATATACTGATGGTTCCGTCCAGCATAACTCGGGTGGTGTGCAGGCGTGCGGAGGTTTAGTCGGAGACTCCCCTGGGGGCTGTCTGGTTTTTGGGCCAATCTTGGCAACTATAGCATCACCCACGCATAACTTTGGGGTGTCCTACATGACTACATGTGAAATTTCAATCTTATGTAAATCATCATGAAGATGGATTCACCGTTTGCACTCAACTTCATTCAGCATTGGTGTGAGTAACCACCCCCATGCAACAAAATTTAGACATGTGCGAAACCAGACTCCTTATTTTGCTGTGGCTCTGATGGCCGATCTGGCTGGTACTTGTTCTACTAAATTATCAATATCAGTGTATCTGCGATTTTCTATCAATATGAAACTTTCCCTTTTTCGTCATTATAAAAGATTAAGAACAATATTACAATATTGTAGACAAAATTTAGACATGTGCGAAACATTACGCCTTTCCCCACCTTTTAGCGTAGCTCTAGCCTCTAGATGTCTTCTGAAGTACTGCTTGATTAGAAACAAATTAGAACAGCGAGAACCATCATAACTAAATGATATACAGATAAATATTTAGAAAAGTGATTTGACCCAAGCTAAACATAACATATTTATAGAAGCTGAAGCATTAATGTATCAGTTAAGCATTTGAAAATCAGGAAAACAAGGCTACTTCAATAGAACATTCTCACTATCAGAAAAGCGAAAAATGATGACATCTACTCATGCAGCTTTAGCTGTTTCACGAACTAGAGAAAGCTTAGCCAATAGACCACACAGCTGAAGATAAGAACCAACTCCGTCACAAATTCTCATATGAGCAAATCCAGTTTCCTGCAATTTGAAGAAAACCATGTCAATCACATACTTCATAAAAGAAAATTACAAATTTGGCCAACAGATAAACATCTACCTTCATAAATTCCAGTTTCAGGTACTCAGCCATATCATAATTTTTTATTATACGAAAAAGTGTGGTGATGATATCAGTTGGGGAATATCCTAAATCATACAATTGCTTGAGGCCCAAACAAGCCTCATCAAATTTCCCTTCAATCACATTACGGACCATGTTCTTCACATGCAATGGATGCGGCTGGTCACAAACCTGAAACCAACCACAAATTTTAAAGAAACCTATGGTAAATTGTGACGATCATAAATCACAAATTATAGTTGATTCTAACCTTAAAAACATTTGCTTGGTTAACAAACTGGAACCCGCTGTAGGTTGCTTGCAAGTTATTCAATGCCTGCCTCATATCACCATCAGCAGTGAAAATGATGGCTTCAAGGCCTTCAGGAACATAGGGAACCTTCAACAATAACACAGTTCAATCATGCATTTCCTCAATATTATTGAAGCCAAATAGGTGGCAACCAAAAACAGATTTATAACCATATAGGCAATTCCTAACCAGTTCACCTTGCCATTGACAGAACCTTTAATAAAATTTCTATGATAAAAGAACCCACGATGATGGAAGCCTTGTACATTAGGCCTCTATCAAAAACTAAAATGAGAAACCAAAGAATGCATACACAACATAACATATCCTCCAACAAGATTTAGTTGCCATAAATTACAGGCAAACCTAGATAAACGAACTTGCTAACATCACTGCACTACTACATCAGATGCAGCAACACAAGCAAGCAAGCTAGTAAACAGTAATTCACATATTTTAGAAGATAATAGTTTTAAGCTTTAAAAGAAATAAAATGGCACTAGTAAAATGCTACAAAACATCGTGAACTCATGCATTTACTTAAAAAAGACATTCTGCAAACTTCTCCATAGAAATAAACTACTATTGGGCTCTCAGTTTAATCGGCTAGCCAGCTAGTGCATGACAAACAGACCAAAAGGACCACAACATTTAAAGTCGGTATGTCACTTACAGGAGGTTAACTAACCTGAAATTCCTTGAAGGTCGTAAAACATCAAGTTTGTGGCCATGGGGAAAATCAACATGTTAAAATGTCACATTCAACTTCAATAATTTTCAAATCAATATATCGCGTATCTTCCAAAAACATGGAACAGGTCAAAGTCCAATAAATGGCATTTTCTAAGGTCCTGTATATTGCTATTAGAAGATTATTTTTCGAATCCAAGAAAGCAACAGTACAGAAAAGGTGTCATACTCCTTGAATGCCCTTCTATTTAGTTGACATAGTGCAGCAGAAATTACTATAGTTCTAATTAAGCAAACCTTCAAAATTCTTTATTCAGTTTCTTCCTGAATATACAAAAATAAGCATTGTATAACATAAGATGAAAATTTCCCAGTGAGGAAGGAATATGAAACTACAGTAGGAAAAACTGATGGAGTAAGAGGAAGACCAAACAAGATGGGTAGAAGTTTAAAAGAAGTATATTAATGCAAACAACCATAAGGCAACATAGCATTTGATAGGAAATTGGCACACTAGAATTAATACGGAGGCTAGGAAGTAGTATTCATTTTTTGGTTAAAAGGAAGAAAAATACAGATATATTTTTCTTCCAAATTAATAGATCTCCCTTTTTCTTTTTGGGTCTTATGAGGTTTTCTCACACCCTTTGGGTGTGAAACTAATCCTTACTTGTAGTACTGAGTTTGCCCCTCTCCACAAGTGCTTTCATGCAAGTTCCCCTGATATTGCAAAGGCCCCTCAACTGCTAACCTCAACCTTAATTACCACTGATTGTAATATTAGTCAAAAGTCTTATGATAAACAGGTCATACAACTTCAACAGTAACATTTCTAATACAGACAGATAATCAAACAATAAAGATGTTAAATCTATACTCCTCTTACATGGAATAGAAATACCACAAGCTTCAACTTAAAGATGATAAAAATGAAGAAATTTTAGGTACCTTCTCGGCTTGAACCACTACCATGAGGCGGCCAAGTATCTCTTGATCAGATAATCGCGAAAATCGAACAATGGCACATCTACTCTGAATCGGCTCAATAATTTTAGACGATGTGTTGCATGCAAGAGCAAAACGAGTAGAGTTAGAATATATCTCCATCGTCCTTCTCAAAGCTTGCTGTGCTCCTGATGTCATGCTGTGGATCGAAAAGAAAACGAAAAACAAAATGCAGAAAAATAAAGAGTAGGCAAATAACAGAATCACTATTTTTTTTTTGCACACTGTTTCAGTGGAAAATTTGAAGGATTAAATTACCACCAAAAAACTTACCTGTCAGCTTCATCCAGTATCACTATTTTGTGTCGCCCAGGAGGCAGCGTCACTTTCTTTTGTGCAAACATCTTGATCTTGTTCCTTACAACATCTATTCCTCTATAATAAAAAGTGACTAAGTTAAGCCAAAGGAGGAGAGAGGGGGAAGAAAAATCATACAACCAAAGCAATTGTGGTTACATCAGCTGCATTTTCCCGTAATTTATGTAATCTGCGACCGCAGCCACAATTACCTATCATCAGATGCATTTAGCTCGAGAACAGCTTCCTTGCAATTAGGTCCCAGAAGCTCATGTGCAAGAGCCAGTATACTAGTGGTTTTCCCAGTTCCAGGAGGACCCTAAAATAATGTTCAATAACAGAAGCAGAAATTCAGAATGGCTCTTAATATGAGAACATATGAGGCAGAGAGCAAAACAAGACTTGTGAATTCCATTCAGAAATCAGAATAAATGAGAGTTAAGGGTCAATTGAAATGAAAAGGTAAAGGGGATTGTAATGAAGAAGGAGGGAGAGATACAGAGAGAATGAGGTTGGGCATGTTGCCGTCGCGAGCGATGACTTGGAGCCTAGAGACGGCATCCTCGTTGCCAACGATGTCTGCGACCTTGGTGGGTCGGTACTTCTCTACCCATGGCACGTCGTAGCTGTTGCTTGACGATGAGGATGCCATGCTTGCTTGCTTGTTAGCGCTCTCTATCAGAGAGATGTAAGCCCCCTAAACCCTACGCCCAAAACCACACCACTCTCAAACTTGTTGGATGGAGGGAATTTGTCCAATTTTTCGACGGAAAAATACCACCCTAATCCTAATTTTGGTTTTAGTGAAAAAATTGGACTTTTTTTGCCCTTTTATTATTATTATTATTATACGTTTGATTGTTATACTTATTAATATACGTCTTTAACTCTTAATAAAGGCCTGATTATATTCTTTTTATTGTAAATCTTTTTTAATAAGTTAACAAGGATTAAAGTTTTAATTTTATAAAACTTTAGAAAATGGTCTATTATTGGTGGCTTACTTGATAAGAACTTAAAATATACAACAATATTAATGAGGTTTCATCCTTACAAATATTTTTCATTTCATTTTTTTCTTATTTCTTATTTCTTCTCTCAAACTTTATTAAGGGGTCACTAAAGCATCTCTTCTAAGCTCATTAGATGAATTTTAAACCTCACAAAAAAAATTTTAAAAAATGAACACATAGATAAGAACTTATCAAATCAAACCAATGTATCAAACTACACAACCATTAGGGTGAAGAGGATTGTTGAACTTGAAATATTGACAAACAAATCTTACCATTCACTTTGTCATATTAAAAACACAGCCAAAACATAGAATGAAAGGATGCATGGCAGAAAGCAGGAACTAAGAAAGATACAAATGCTAATACATAAGAGTATTGTTTAGAGGGATGAAATCATCCAAAATATAAATAATGGTCGAATAAAATTAAAGATACTAATTGTATTAGTTTTCCTTGACGATATAAACAAACTACCTCAAGCCAGTTAAGAAAAATTGAGTTAAGTTGAATAATCGGATTTGATCAAGTCAAAATCAACCAAACTCGAGCTTAAATAGTTTGGTTACCAATTTGCTGCAACACCCATGAGACATCCAATACTTTTGTGAAACCTCTGCATCGCTTGTAGCACATGAATCCTCTTAAACCCTCTCCTCTTCTCCACATACAACTTCATCACTGCTTATAGGATCCTAGGCCCACTCTTGGGGTCCACCACCACCTCCAAGGTCATTATCAACCTGTTCTTCATGTACTTGCATTTGGTGAATGACACCACCACCTCCAAGGTCATTATCAACCTGTTCTATAAGCTAAAATCATGTAATCTTCTTATAAAAATCACTTTAAAAAGCTTTTTATTTTACATTGAATTTTTGTTAAAAATCGGAAGCCGACCAAATATAATTAAATTTATTCAAAGTTGGTTTTTTCCCAAAAAAAGCTGTTGATAATCCTATCCAAACATGCACTAATTTTTGTTAATGGAAGCAATATGCAAATGTTAGTAGTTGGTCTCACTATTTTTATATTTATAATTGCTTTTTAATTATTTTAAAATAATTCATTTTTTAATAAATTAAGTGTGAATAAATATCTTTAATATTAAAAATATAATAATTGTTATGGGGGCAATTGAACACATAATGACAAAATAATAATAGGCAATCAATACATACAGTAACTTGTTTTTCAAATTAATGGGGGCATCTGCCCCGATAACTTTATACATAAGTCCCTCCTTGCTTGCATCATACTATTCACTGGCTCCTTCCACTAAAAGCAAAACATCACTGACTCATCATACGATCTAATTGTAAGCTGCTTCTTTCAACATTAAGAAATTGTCCAAGTTTATTAGCAGGTGCAAATATACTATAAGCTTCTAGATTCGCTCCATCACGTAAAAAATAGCTTCAATCTTTACAAACAACTTTGATCATATCTAGATTTGCTTTGATCCCTACATACAAGTTTGTACCAAAGGAGGTTTGGCTTTCCAACGAGTTTTGCCTCTCAATGACCTAATAATCTAATTCAAACTAACCCAATTATAATTGAGTTGACTTAAAAAAAATAAAGGTCAAATTGAACCAACCTGTTCTGGACCAGAATTTTGGGTTATCAGTCAGGAGCAATCTGATCCCACCAGAATAATACCCAAATATTATTATGCGCTATCTTGATGAGTATATCAACCTATTTATTAGGCATACATCTCTCAAGTATCCTTGATAGATATGGAAGCTAATTATATCCCACATAAATAGAAAAGTTAGTTAAAAAGGATCACAATCCCTAGCAGATTCTAATCCTAAATAACTGCATTGCACTCATCCTAAACGCTCTTATAAATACCATGTCAAGTCTCAAAGGTATGCATCTCCTCAAATATACAGATTGTCCTCATTATGCACGGTCTAACTTAAGCGTCGGAGTGTCTTTTGCAGGTACCCACCCCCTCGCACCACCGCTGCCGCTGCTGTGCTATAGAGGAGTCCACCGTAACATGCCTATCTCAGGTACCCCTCTAAATTTACTTTAGAACATTGGCGCCAACTGTGGGGACGATAAACTTCTATTCCCATTCAATCATGGTGAGCACAAGACAACGTTCAAGAAGAGGAGTTGTTGCGCACGCTGCCCTTGGTTAAGGACAGGGTCGGACGGCGCAATGCGATCCTCAATCTGTCGCCCACCTGCTGTTGAAACCTTTGTTGCGAGAAATCAGACACTCAATGCAGAACACCAGCGCGATGGGCACCCCACCTCGGTTTCTGATGAAAGTCCAAACCCATCGCACAGGATTTCTGTAAGAGATAGACTTTGAATCCCAGCACTAGGGGGCAACCTTAATGCTCAAGAGCGCAGAATCCCTGTTCATCAGCGTTTGGGAATGTCTGATCATGAGATTAGTGATCGTGCATCTTGCTCCCAATGCACAAATTAGTATCAAGCATCCCAACGTCAATTTCAAGACATGCTGCAACAGCATATGGCTATGTTAAACGAGCAATATCAGATGTTGGCAGACATACAACGGGCTATGCATGAAAACCGACCCAGATCTCACCATAATGATGGCGGTCTTAGCACGAGAAGTGATCAAAGAAGGGCACACGCCGATGTTTCCGTGGTCAATGTCCGGAATGACAATCCCAACTGCGGATTCCAAGAGCACCTTTTTTTTGATCAACTTATGGAATACCGTGTTCATAGGAATTTCAAGTTCCCAGCAAACTTAGAAATTTATGATGGAACTACAAACCCTCAAGAACACATAAATGCCTACGAACAATATTTATGTTTCTATAGCGGGTCCATGGAGTTGCTGTGCCGAGCTTTCTCCTTTTCCCTAAAAAAGGGAGCCCTCTAGTGGTTTACCAGCCAGCCTAGGGGGTCCGTGGTAGACTGGCCGAATCTTAAACAGTGTTTTCTGCTGTAATATGCCACTAGCAAGGAGCAACCTAAATCCATTGAGTCCTTGGCCAAAATTCGTCAAGGAAAGGACGAGACCCTCCAAGATTATGTCAGATGTTTCATGACGACTTGTACTAACGTGGTAAACTTTGATGACATAATTGCTCTTCATTATGCCCGGAACGACCTCTGGACTGACTCTGACTTCTTCCGATCTTTAGCTAAGAAGAAGGCGAAAACTACGAACGAATTTTATGCTCGCTCTGCAAAATATATTGAGTTGGAAGAAGCCATTAAGGATAAGGAGACTTTGGAAAAAGGTGAGCCCACTCATTAGAAAAATAACTGGAACTCTAACCAACCTCAAAGCTCCTCTAAAGGTAAAGCACACCGGCCTAAGTACTCTGACTACACTCCTCTGAACACCTCAAGGGAAACGATTCTCAAAGGTGCTTCAGACTGAGTTCTGGAATATCCAAAGGTCGCCCCCTCTAAAAAAGGTGAAGAACCACTCTAAGCACTATAAGTGACACAAAAGCTACGACCACAAAGTAGGAAAAATGTTACCAGCCCCGAGATGTCATTGAGTACTTAATTAAGGAAGGCCGGTTACAGAAGTATATTCCCGGGGTCTAAAACAATGATAATCCCAGAATACGGAGAGAGAGAAGACGTAGCCGCAGCCCGCGGCAAGGTCCGACTCCACGTCAGAAGAGATGAAATCACAGCCCCACTCTAAAATCCAAGATTCCGCCGAGCCGTGATATTGACAACAAGTAGGATTGAAATCGAGATGCTTAAAACGGGGCCAACGGGACAAATCGGTTGGTGAGCACAATCTCTGGAGGGTTTGTAGGAGGAAGTTCATCCAGTAATTCTCGAAAGAAAGCACTTCGAACTGTGATATTGAGCGTTTCTGGCTCTACGCGCAGACCTCATGTTGATGACAGGGAATTCACCACTAAGGACTACGGTGATATTGTCCGAGATCACGATGATCCACTCGTCATCTCCGGCATAATATCTAACGTTGAAGTCCGGCATATTTTAGTAGACCAGGGTAGCTTAGCAGACATAATGTTCATAGATGCTTTCAAAAAGTTGGGAGTTCCCCATATCCACCTTAACCCTCTATGAGGGCGAACTCACTGGGTTCTCTAGACAGAAAATCACCCCGATGGAATATTTTGAAACATTTCTGACCCTCGGGGACAACAAAGTCTACAAAACTGTCAAAGTCAGATTTTTGGTCGTGGACTACCCATCTGCTTACAGTGTCCACTACTCACCTGACCATGAAATTCCTTAACAAGAATAATGAGGTGGTCACGGTTAAGGGCGATCAGATCATAGCACATAAGTGTTATAATAAGTGCCTCAAGATCTGTAATTCTCCCAGGAAAGCAAGAGCATGTATGTCTAGTCCAGCTAAAGTTAACATCCTTATGACCGAGCTGGATGTCAGAGAAGAAATCTAAGGCACCAGACCCCAGCAAGAAGGAGAATTGCTCCCACTCCAGTTAGGTGACAAGCCTGACTAAGTCACCAAGATTAGTGCACGTCTTGAAGAGCAAGAGAGACGCCAACTTATGGAGCTCTTACAAAAAAACAAAGACCTCTTTGCCTAGATGTCCTCCGACATATCTGGGCTTGACCCCGCTTTCATCTGACATCATTTATCTATTAAGCGGGATACAAGGCCGGTCTCCCAGAAGAAAAGAAAAGTTGTCCCTGAAAGACAACGGATCATCCCACATAACAAATACGGATGACCTTCTCACAAAGCCTAAAACAAGTTCACTTGTTCCATTAAAAGACCTCGAGTCCTCTGGCACTTTGGCCTAACACAACATGTAAGGTTGCCACACTTTACCAAGATCCGAGGAATATAAGGTCCGAAGAGGATCAGCAATACATGGCGGCCAAACAGGGGAATCCACTTGACCACCCTCTGGGAGCAAGTAGCGCATTCAAGGGTTTTCACCCGTACCCTTATGCCATTACGGTACCTGCCGCAAATTGTCTTATGTTAAACAAGTTGTGCAGCAGAAAAATCATAAATTTTAGGAAAATTCTCACGCTCAACCATGTGCACTAAAGACCCCGGCAATGACCACTGATACCTAAACTAAGTGGGATCCCAAAAGTCTAATATGATTAATGAAGGACCCCATTATGGTTGTAAATTATGCTTAACTCCGGAATGTCATGTGTTCAATAAGATGAGCATAGGACCCCGGACCATGGTTGTAAATTATGCTTAAGTCCGGAATGCCATGTGTTTGATAAGATGAGCATAGGACCCCGGACTATGGTTGTAAATTATGCTTAAGTTCGGAATGCCATGTGTTCGATAAGATGAGCATAGGATCCTAAACCATGGTTGTAAATTGTAACACCCCAAATTCTGACTATATGAATAGTAATAGCAGAATTACACTGTTTTACATTTTCTGTGTGTTATAAAAATAGTTTGACTGTTCTGAGAATATTTTTGATCATTTTGTATGATTTGCTCCGAGTCAAGAAAATAATAATTTTCTGACCGAAAAAAATCTTATTTTAATTAATTAGAGTTGGGGGATCTTACTAAACCCAATTCTGATTGATATATATATTAATCTTATAATTTTTAGGATTTAACTGGGCAATAAAATAATTTTGTATTATTATAATATTATTTTATTCAACAGTACCTACTGTCTCAAAAACAGTAGAAAAATTATTTATGGACTCGAAAAAGTTTGTGGGGCCCACGTTTAGGAAAATCAGCTTAATCACACTTGATTGAACAAATTCTAGCCAATGAGAACAAGTCAACGAAAGTAGGCTTGACTTTCTAAACCAATAAGAATAGGTCAACGATGGGAGCATAGACTTT
Organism: Ormosia semicastrata; assembly: GCA_029884595.1. NCBI lineage: Eukaryota > Viridiplantae > Streptophyta > Magnoliopsida > Fabales > Fabaceae > Ormosia > Ormosia semicastrata. The sequence continues at coordinate 46,616,492 of JAQQTO010000057.1, read as the reverse complement.
CATTTGGACCGTTGGATGAAGACTTAGTTAGGAAGCCTTTAACCTTAGTCGTTGATCTAATCAATGGTGAGATTAGAATGCTAGTTTTATGACCAATTTATATCTACCTTAGATGTAATCTATGGCTAGGAATTAAAAATGAATCAATAGTTAGAATTAAGTCAAAAATTGTAGGCTTGAATTTGGTTAGTAGCTAATTAAGCTTAATTTGACTAATCTAATTATCTAATTAACAAACTAAGTGAACTAGTTTAATTCTTAATTAATTATAATCTAAATACTAATTAGATATCTTAATATTGATTAAAGGTTATAATATATGTTAAAATATATTAAACTAATTAGTTATATGATTAGAATATTAATTAAGATTGGTTAGGATATTTAACCTAACTAATTACCTAATTTATTAGCATGTAATTAGATGTAATTGGAAAGCAATTAAGCCCCTAAATTGATGAAGACCCACACAGTTTGGGCAGCAGCTTGGGAGGCTTAGGTGGCTTGGTTCTACAAGGTTCTTGAAGCCTCCAACATGACATAAGCCATGTGCACCTCCATGTGAACACTCTAGGATATTTACCATGCAAATTCAATCACTCAACCTCACTAAAACCACCCACACGGCAGCAGCTCTATTATTTTTACTCTTCACTTTCATTTATTACACTTATCACAAATCAAGCTTCCATTTTCTCTCCAAAAATAGCAAGAACAAAGAACACTTTTTCTTCTATTTTCTTTCCTCTCTATTCGGCCAAGCTCACTACCCACACAACCAAACCTCTATAATTTTATCTCATCATATTTCCTAAACCCAAATCATATTCTAAACACTTTTCATTCACAAAGTTTTTCCAAAAAACTACTCTATCTTGTCCAAAATCCAACATTTTGCTTACTTACTTAAGGGTAAGTCTTGATTTTATGGTTCAAAATTGGATTTCTAATTTTTCTAACCATGATTGTTCCATGATTTTTCAATATTAAACATTGTTTGTGCTTTTACTAATTGTTTAAGAATTTTAGGGATTTGTTTGGGGGATTGCACGATATTTGAAGGAAAGGAGGAAAACTAACCGATTAAATTGTCTTCAAGAGGTAAGAGGGAGATCTAACCTCACCAACCAAGTTTTGGTGATGGGAGGATGATTTTGTACGGTGAAAAATCCATAAGGGTTCTTCACCGATTATTTGATGTGTTTTGATTGTATTTGTGTTGTGTTTGATTATGTTTTTATGCTTGCATGTGTGATAAAATGCTTAAAGCTTTGATATTATGTGTGTATGCGTAATTATGAAAGCATGAAATTGTATGTGTAATTTAGGATGTGCAAAACATGATGAATCGATTGTATGTACACTCCAAAGAGTACCGAGGCTCACGGCCATACTATGGAAAAAGGACCAAAGTCCTTACACTGATGAATTAAAATGAGAACTGAGCGATTTAAATGAATTTGGGAAAAATTTGAGTATAGTAAAGTAAAATGATTTTTATGGGTAGTAAAGAAAAGAAATAACGATTTATGAAAAACAATACCTTTTACTGATTTTTAGAGGAGTTATACCGCAAATTTTTATAAAAGAGGGATTAAATTGTAAATTTTATCAAAATGAGGGGCCATTGTATAAATACTTATTTTTAGAGGAGTCATATTGTAAATATTATTTTTAGAGGGGTTAAATTGTAAATATTTTATAAAAGAGGGATGATTTTATAAATATGAATTTTATGAGGGACTTTTTCGTAAATATTAGTTTTTAGGGACTATTTTGTAAATATTAATTTTTATGATGTAAATATTAATTTTTGAGGGACTAATATGTAAATATGAATTTTTGAGGGACTAGTGTGCAAATATGAAAAATAAAGCCAATTTTAGTATTAAAATGAGAAAAATAGTATTTTTGATTTAAAACATAAGAAAAATATTTACGCAATTTGAAAACGTTAAAAAATCGCTAAGCGATTTTGAAAAGGCGACAGGATTGAGTCGCAATTGAGAAAACGTGAAAATATGACTACGCGATTGAAATACAGTAATTATACTGTTAGATTATTGTTTGGGACCCGATTATGTGATATGAAATAGAAATGTGAATAGTACATAGTACATGCATTGGAAAGGTCCGATGGACTGTATGAGACTAGTTGCCTAGGAGAGACTACACCTCCTGAGTGGGTGCGATATGCGTAGTGTAAGTCACTCGTTGACCTTGGGGGCATTGGGGTGCGGGTTGCCTACAATGGGCAGATGGTAGCTCTTTTGTGCCGTAGGTTAGACCGACACAATACACCAATGATCCTAACCGAGACACTATCCTTAATCAAGATCTGATAAAGACTGTTGTGTATATGCTGGATGTGCAAGACTGAGCACGTGGTCTGAGGCATGTTGGTACCGACAAATCTTTTTGATCACTCTCTCCGACCTGAGTTGTAGCTCCATGGAGTAGGAAATTGAGTCTGTGTGCATACATATAATGATAGAATGTATTATCGTAATTCCTGTTTATGATAATTGATTTATTGGTTATTTGATCATTGATAATGGCATGATTGTAATTATGGTATATTACATGTTTTATGATAATAATGATGTTAGTGGCATAACTGTAATTACGGTATGATAGCTGTATGAGATATTGTATGTGTTTATCTTCATTGCTACCATACTGGTATTGGCGTAGGTGATATCACCTCTTTGTATGTATGTTCTGTGTTATATTTATATTCGTTAAGACGTCGAGCAAGAAATAGAGCGAGAAACTGAGGAGGAGCAGATTCCTGCTGAGAACGTCGAGTTTTGAAAAGATGCAGATACCTAGTTTTCTTGGCTACCTGAAGCTGACATTCATCGGAGGAGATGAGGCATGGACTGTAGACTTAGAGAGAGAGAGTATCTATTACATGGGAGACCTAAATATTAGACTGAGTAGACAACATTTAGGACACCCTTACTTTTCTCATCAATATTTATGTACAACTAGAGTTCCCAATATCTATTAGGCGATTGGGAGCTTACTATCGTACTCCCAAGACGGTTAGTATTGTGTCGTCTGCTCGGACACTGTCTCAGTAGGGCTACCTCATGACGGGTTCCTATATGCTGAGGAATCTGAGGAGGACCCGTCTGAGGGTTCTGCTGTCTAGTATGATTTGGACTATATATTAGTTTTAAATTAAAGTTTAAATACTTTGGAAGTCTAGTTTGTAAAATATTTAAGTGCGACAGTACTAAAGGCTTGTATGTATATATATGATATAAATTATGTGTGGCAATGTTGTTATGTCTTTATTTTCTGCTAAGTTTATCTTATTATCATCAAGAAATTTTATAACTCGTATTTATAATACAAGCGCGATTTTTAATTGAAGGGTAATTTGGTAATTTAGTAACATGAAGTGTGGCGCCCTAAGGAGGGTGTTACGTAAATTATGCTTAAGTCCGGAATGTCATGTGTTCGATAAGATGAGCATAGGATCCCAAACCATGGTTGTAAATTATGCCTAACTCCGGAATGTCATGTGTTCGATAAGATGAGCATAGGACCCCGGACCATGGTTGTAAATTATGCCTAAGTCCGGAATGCCATGTGTTCGAAAAGATGAGCATAGGACCCCCGAATCATGGTTGTAAATTATGCCTAAGTCCAAAATGTCACGTGTTCGATAAGATGAACATAGGACCCCGGACCATGGTTTTAAATCATACCTAAGCCAAAAGGGATTCTAATTGCCCTGGGTAAGGTGTTACTTTTGCCTAAATTCGAGATTCTGAATGCTCTATATCATGAGATTTGGATTATGGATTAAGGTATTATATTTGCCCAAATCTAAAGATTCTGAATGCTCGATATTATGAGTCTTGGATTATGGATTAGGGTATTATTTATGCCTAAGTCTTAAATTCCAAAACGCTTGATTATGATAGACATTGGATCATGGACTATGGCGTTATTTTTACCTAGGTAAAGTGAAATGACATGCACTTGATATTATGGGTGTGGGATCCCGGACCATGATTTTTCCATAAGGAAACAATTTCCTAAGTTCATAGAATGGTTGTGAAAAGCAACACAATGGGCGTTGGACCCAGTGCAGACCATAAAAAAAAATAACCAAGGCAACAATTCTAGCTTATTTTACAGACTTCGACTACACCCCGGAATGTCCACTTATGGCTAATTGACACATGAACCATGTTGGGACTACGACGCGTCCACAAGTGTCATAATTAAACGCCTCTAGATTAGAACTCATAACCCTATGGAGAAGCATGGATCACGACTTCAAGTAAAGCACAAATTCCGTCGTCCGGGAGCATTGAGACTTGCTACTTCACTATACTGGCCAAGTGTCAAGCTGGAGGCAACAATTTTGGACTGCAATTCGGGATCCTGTCCCTTTGGTCAACCTGACACGCATCCGACTTGAGTCCGTTGTTGACACTCTGGCAGGAATTCACTCATGACATACCATTGAGATCCCTTGAACACATGGGGGCAACATATGGCTTACCTTAGAGGGCGAAATGACAACGTAAGCGAAGCGATCCGACTCGAACCTCGGCCTTACACATCAATATCAGATGAATACTATGATATATCACGGACCTCGGGCCTTTTGAAAACATTGTGAGATCCGGCGTTAACCCTGACTTGGATTCCTTTGTTCATTGAGTGTCGTGTGCTCCTACTAAACATGGGTACCTTGACACTTAGCTGTTTCATCTAAGCGTCAAACTGGAGGCAATTGTTCTGGACCAGGATTTTGGGTTATCAGTCAGGAGCAACCTGGCCCCACCAGAATAATATCCAGATATTACTACGCGCTATCTTGATGAGTATATCAACCTATTTATTAGGCATAAATATCTCAAGTATCCTTGATGGATATGAAAGCTAATTATATCCCACATAAATAGGGAAGTTAGTTAAAAGAGATTACAATCCCTAACGGATTCTAATCCTAAATAACTGCATTGCACTCATCCTAAACGCTCTTATAAATATCATGTCAAGTCTCAAAGGTATGCATCTCCTCAAATATACAGACTGTCCTGATTGTGCACGGTCTAATTTAAGCGTCAGAGTGCCTTTTGCATGTACCCACCCCCTCGCACCACCGCTGTCGCTGCTGTGCTACAGAGGAGTCCAGCGTAATATGCTTATCTCAGGTACCCCTCTAAATTTTCTTCAGAACACAACCCAACTTAATTAGGATTTGTTGGTTTACATGTTTTTTTTTCATTATATTCGAACCAAAACCGACTCATGAACTTTCTTAAATAAAATAAAAAATCTATGCCCAACTACTTTGATTTTAATGATAAGGTTTTTTTAAAGTGAAATTATCTCTAAAGTATATAATGATCTAAACATATTAAAATTTAATAATAGATATACATTTATTTTCTCACTTTAAAGTAAGAATTATCCTCATTCACATAGACATAGATTTGTGTAACAACCCACAAATAAAAAATGACTATTGATATAGGTTGCATTTTGTCGACTAAACAACCCATGATTTCTTAAGCAGTGTGTGTAATAGTTTTTTCCTCAAATATTTTGGTGCCACCTTATTCGTAGAGATCGTTTGTGAAAAACACTCCTGTGACATAGCAATACTCTTTTAGAGTAATGATGAAAAAACTAGACTAGCCGATTCAACCGAGAAATCGATGAATTGGTCATATGTCTATTTCATTTAAATCCCGAAACTAATAGTAAAAGAGTCAGTGTAAAATCAAAAAATTCGATGAGAACCAATTTAGGCAGGTTGTTGAAAACTTCTACTTTTTATATGTGGGAGGCCCAGTGGGCCACCTCTACCAATGTACGGCCCGAATATTTTGGCCTAATTTCATGGAAGCTTAACATTGTGACCTCCTTTTTATAGATGCACTCGCTTACTTTGGTGAGTCTTCGATGTAGGACTTTGGAGACATACAAAGTTGAAAAATATTAGAAGCATACCAAGTTGCAACATTTGAGGTTTGATTTGCTTTTAACATTGAAGCATCCAACACCGACCACTAGTTTACTACTATGTTGAGGTTTGATTTGCGATTAACATTGAAGCATCCAACACCGACCACTAGTTTAGTACTATTACTTGTAATTATGCTCACATTTCTATACTTATTGCATTATGCTGGCAGTATATACTGCATTTAATATTTATATATCTGAATATATATATTCTGATTCAACTATAGTTGAATCATTGAACCGTGAATCAGTTCTCTCACTGGATTTAATAATTGATCTAATTTCATAACATTTTTGAGATAAACTTACTTTAAAACAATTTTTTTTTTCTTTTCTAATTTTAATCTACTGAGTGTGTGTATATATGTATACACTGTCATGTATCACATATATTGTTATCTTATTAAAATAGTTTGACTTTTTATGCAATTATGGGCCAACAAGTTAAGACCAATGATCCTTTATGGGTTGGGTTTGGTGGATCAGTATGGGTATGTTTTAGTAAAATAAATCGTCGCAGTTTAAAGATGATTTAAGGATGGGCTGTGATGGTTGTGGGCTTCAATTATTCATTTTCCTTTTTCACCGGTGGCAAAACTTTAACCAACAGGAAATTTAAAGGTTACTGCAAAATGAGGACATATAATTCAAACAATCAAACATAATACTATTATCTTGTCTAGAAAATTAGCTCAATATTGTTGATTGTAGTGGTGCTGCATAAGTGTTGTCCCCACTGTTCAGGAAGATGCAAATATTTTATGCAGGTTTTGGTAGATTGCATATACAAGCACACAAAAGACTAAAACACAACTAGATTAGTATTGGTTATAACAATGTAAAAAAATTTAACATAGAAAAACTAGAAAGGAAAGGGAATATATGAGACCAAAGTCATAACAAATACAACTACATTGGCAAAAAAAAAGAAAAGTTGCTCAATATTTTCGCATATGATAGTAAAACCAAAGAGCATAGGTCCAAAACTAAAAGATATTACCATAATTGTACACACCAATCTAACAGATGGAATTGCAGTTGATAGTTCAAACGCATAGCCATGATCAACAACGTTTGCAACCATTATTGCCTCTCCTTTGTTGAGCCTTAACAAAGGACAACAAAGCTAAAAAAAGTGAGAAAACACAAGCAATTTGTAACTGAAATGAAAAATTTATAATACAATATTAAGTTGAGCCATTGATATTTTTAAGTGCCATTTAGAAATATGCATGAGGCATTGATATTTATAACTTGAACGTTCAATTAATTTTCTCCCTAGTGATTTATTTTTTTTGTATTACGGTTAGGTGGTTTCTGGAACTAATTTGCAAGCACTTCGGCTAATCAATTACTTTATTTTTGTCAAAGACAAATCATTTACGTTGGATGAAAAAATTTATAATAATATTTTATATGACTTAACCCTAAGAAATTGACTTAGTTGGAATGTCTTAAAATATGTATTACATGTCTTTTGATCTTTAGGGAGCTTATTAGTTCGTAGAACTCATGCAGAATTATGCATGCTAAAAGAGAGGGTGAAACAGCTTAGTGAAGCAGGGTTGAAAGCATAATACGTGTGTAGCAGTGATTTGTTTAAGCAGGAACTCACTCTGTTGGTGGACACAGACAATGAATATGTATTTCTACCGGTAGATGCTTGTGGGGATAGATCCTTAAAAATTAATTTGACTAACTAGTTTGTGAATTGATATAAAGGGGACCATTATTGGGTCAGATACCTTATATACCATGAGTCGTACCACAAAACCCACTAGTTGTAATTATTTTTCTACTGGAATTTGGGATCAGCTTTCGCAACGTCTTCATTCTTTGCTTTATCTTATCCCCTATTTTCTGAAAAGCATGTACAAAATGAACAAATGAACAATAAATTCCTAAATTTGAACATAAAATATTACCAATGGTAAGGTCCATGAAATAAGATGCTAAACTTTTCAGATTAGTTGTGTATAGCAACAATTCTACTCCTTTTAGTGAACATTGAATATTTTCCGGTTCCTTTCTTTTTCTCCTCATCCCCTGCCTCCTTCTTTACAAAATTTAATATAATCATAAATCATAAAATTAACATAAAAAGAAAAAAATTAGTTAATTTTTTAGAAAATTATATGATTAAAAAGTAGTAATAGAGCAAGAGCCTTGCCTGCGTTCTACTGTGACAAACAGAATCATGCACAATCAGAACCGAGAATAAATGAATCATAGAACCACTTTCTAAATTTTGCCCATATTGTATACTCTGAACCTGAAAAAAGAAGTAAGGAAGGAACACATTTGATATCTTATATCCTACATTAATCATCTTAGTCCCTCCCCTCAACAGGATATCCGAATAAAATAAAAACAAAAGTGCATCAAATGTTTGACAAATGCAAATCAAGATTCGAAGACAAAATCTAGTGTGTTGTTCTCATCATTGTTTCCATCTCAAGCTTTTTTTTTACATAAAAATTAAGGGTGTAAATTGATTCAGATAATCCTACTAATTCAATCAACTTAAACCAAATTAATTAAATTGATTTGATTTGGTTCGAATTTTCAAATGAGGTTTAATTAATTTAATTTTTGAATTGAAAATTTAAAACTTGAAAATCAAACAAAACTAAATTATATATATATATATATAATGTCCTTCTAACATAATGTATTAACGCAACAAATCAAAGTGTATGACATTTAATTTAACTAACTAATTTATATAAATATAATGACTAAATTAAGTATAGAAGCAAAAAATAAAAAATAAAAATAATGTAACCTAATTTATTTCATGTCATAATTTTAAGAGTTTTTAAGCTTGACCACAAAATATTAACATGACGACTTAACTTAAATTTTTTTTATAATATATAACAAACAGCAAGTTCATAAATATAAGAAAAAAGTTCATTCAATTTGAAATTAACCTTCTAAAAGTCGTATTACATGCAGGTTATTGCTGTGAAGCAACTTAATACAAAAACAAATTTTATAATACATTACAAATAGTAAGTCCAGAAACATATAGCATAATCTACCATCAAAGTCATACAAATTAAACAATTTATGTTCTTATTTTTATTGGGACTAAACACTTAGTTAGAGATTTCAAAATAAACAGAGTACCATACATCAAAGACATTAACTAGGTGTATTAACAATAAATTAGGGTAACGTGCTGAACATAAAATTTTAACGTTTTATACTTTGTAGTATGTTTATTGAAAAAAGTAAATTTGATTCTATTTCAATAAAAATTTTCATAAGTTTATTATATATTTTTATAAAAATTTAATAATTTAACTGATTTTTGTGTAAAAAATGACTAACCTAACTACTCAAATTGAATCAATTTGTATATGTTTAATTTGATTTGATTGGAGTTTAATTATAAAAAATAAGAAAATTAACTTAAATTAAATTTATTAATTTTAATTAGTTTAAATTTATTTTTTTTAATAATCGAATTAAATCGATCCAAAGATAAAAAAGATAAAAAAAAGTCTCGCAGGACCGTAATATTCTGTTGGTTCCCTAAATCAACAACATCGTGTTATCTCAGTAATCAAAGTACGAAGTGATACGTACAATCATGAACACCCCACATAAACCACGAAGACATTAATAATTGAGAATGAGTGCTGCTAATCAAGCGGTTGAAGTCGAACTAATAAGAAATTATATGGCAAAAAAATTATGTGGCATAATGTGAATTAGCGCCTTAAGTGGTGACACGTAGACTAACGCCTTAAACTTAGCTGGCAAAAAAGAAAAATGTCGTCCAAAATAATCTTAATGTGGAAAATAATTTCAAAATCACCCCAATTTTAAAAATAATTTTCAAATTAAACCTGGTTAGGTCAATTACTCCTTCTAGTCAGTTCCCCCGCTCCTTTTCTTCTGTTCCCCACCTAAACCTATATTGCCCATAGAATTCACACATTTTTCGCCTTTTAACCAACTGTGTATGTAATTTTGGGTCATGCTTAGGTAAAAGCTCTTTTTAAAGTCTTTTTAAAGAGTCGATTATAGAATTTAAATTCATGATATTATAGGTAAATTAAGTTCACTTAAGATTGTAATTTATTTTTATTATGACCAATTATTGTTAAGTGATAGAAATCACATATTGCGATGGAAGAAATTGGAAAGAAAAACAAAAAATAGTTTTATTAAAAAGTATCTTAAAAATATTTGTTAAAGAAGAATATTCAATGTATTAAAAATTAAAAAAAACTCTAATTTTTATATAAAATATTTTTTTATTTTTAAATTATTTAACAAGTGTCCTAACTCCTAACACTTGTTAAAAAAACTAAAAAAAAAATGCATAAGTCCCAGACTCCGCCACGTACATGTGAAATTATTGAGGAGAGAGGGTTTTACTTAACGTAAGTGCAATCAAGTTTTGAAAAAAATTTAAATTTATTTTACATGAATACAATTAAATATTTATATAAAGTTTATTACACATAATAGACATAAGTTTTATTTAATTAGATAAACAATATATAATAATTAATTAATAATTTTTCTTAATTTTTTCTGTAGTCCAAGAAAATAACAATTGAGAATCAAGATCTCTCAATTTTTTTCTCTCAAATGATTAATTGTAAGAAAGAGAAATATACAAAAAATTATTAATAAGACTCAATTGAAAGTTATAAATTTTTTTTTGTAATTTTATGTCTTTTTTTTTTCTATAATTGATCACTTAAAAAATTAAAAAAATTCTGATCCGACAATTAATATTAAGATTCATTCTCTCGAAGTGAAAATGGCAGGTGATTAAATTTAGAGAAAAAAGTTAACGTACAAAATGATTAGATTATATAAATTTAAATTTTTATATGATTAGATAAACTTAAATACAAATTAAATATATCAATAGTATTGTTTAAATAATAATAATCTTAAATATAAGTCAGAAATATTTATTCGTTAATTTAAAATAATTTCCCACAAAAACTTTGTTCATGCCATTTTTTTTACGAGTTGTTCATATCATGATGATTAAGCTTTTAAAGAGAGAAAAGTGAGTGTTTGAACTAAAATTATTCTTTAAATAAGTATAAACTTAAATATTATTCAAAATTCTATAGTGGTTAATAAAGCTCAAGTGACACAAAATCCTATATAAGTGGAATTGAAATTAAAATTGTAAATAGTATTTCTTTGAGGCAATTTTATAGCAAAGTCAATATTTTACTAATATTTGAAATTGAACTGAAACAGTATTTTGATATTTATCCTGTAAACCAACCCATGTTGCCGTGGTGAGTATCATTTTCTTTTAGAAGAATGTCGTCTTAGGTTGTTAAGTTGAAAATATTTTTAATTTAAAACGCGTAAAAAATTTAAATATATGAAAAATTGATTTAAATAATGATTTATTTATGGTAAAGTACACAATACTTTTTTTGAAGTTTTCTTATTATATATATATATTTGTAACATATAGTTCTTTAAATTATGATAAAAAGTGTAAACTTGTATTTATGGTCAATTTTAACGATGGGAGTCAGCATATAAAAAATATGCAATATCTTTTATTATAATTTATAAATACTTAATTTTTAAATATGTGCAGACTATTACTATTAAATTTAATAGAAAATACAAATTTATCATTTTTATCATAATTTAAGATGATTATGTATTACAAAATGAAGTACATATATGAAAAGTGAAAATGAGTTAAACTTTAGAGAATAATGTGTGAGTTATCGTTATTAATCATTAAAAAATTTCATCATTTAAATTTGTAACTAATGATAAATAAATTACTAATTAAATTAGTATAATTAAATTTCTTTCCCCAAATTAAAATATACCTTAATTGACATTCTCCCTTTTCATTTTGTGATAAAAATGTTATTTGTACATCATTTTCAACATTATTTTAATATCACTTTATTTTTAGATAATAAAACAGTGAGGTATGTTATATCCTCTTAAAATATTTTTTAAATAATCTTATTACTAATTAATATAAAAATATTAAATGAAAATTAATTTTGCTAAGGATACTAGTTAAAAAAGTCAAAATAATAAATTTTAAATGAAAACATATTTTTTAAATATTCAATGTATTAAATACTTTATTTTCATTTAAAACTTGCTATTGTAACTTCTTTAACAAATAACCTTAAGACACTTGTTAGCAAAATCTAATAAAAAAGTAAATGTAGCTAATATTTTAGAAACATAAAAAGTAATAAATATTTTCTCTATTTTAAAATTGGGAAAAATATTAAGAGAATGAGTTATGAGAATTTAGAATTATATTAAAAGAAAAGTAAAGAAAAACACACATTCTAAGTTTTGTTCTATATATATATATATATATATATATTTGATTTTATATATATAACATATATCTCTTTAAAATTATGATAAAAAGTGTAAATCTATTTTTAGTATCAATTTTAATTGTGGAAGTTAGCATATAAAAAAGAAATATATGATCTCTTTTAATGTAATTCTCAAATACTTAACTTTTAAACATATGCAAACTGTCATTGTTAAATTTAACAGAAAAAACATGTTTATCTCTTTTATCATAATTTAGGATGATTATATATTATAAAATGAAGTTGAGGTATAAAAAATAAAGATAAGTTAGATTTTAGAGAGATAATCATGATTTATCTTTAATAATCGTTAACAAATTTCATCATTTAATTTTGTAACTAATAATAAATAAAATAAAAATATATATTTTAAAAAAATATTTTATGTATATTATAATATATATATATATATATTATATTTATATTATATGTTAATATAAGAGATATATCAAAATATTTTATATATAATTATAACATTTTAATAACATAAATAATTTTACAAATAAATTAAATATATTTTAATTAAATAAATAACGAAACTGTATTTTAAATTTATAATACATTATCTTTATCTTTATTTTTTTAAATATAAAATATAAAAAATATATAAATATTTTGATCGGCAAGTACACTCCTCTTATGTCAGACCATTTGTTTGTCTTTTCATATGAGCCACGAGTCTCAATCAGTCAATCTCATATGATGCCAATCATACTCGACTCAAATCTGGTAAATTTTCCAACTCCCAAATTACGCTGGAACTTAGAAAGTGTATTCCACTCATTCACTTTTTCTTTGTCACTGTTGTTGTCTATACAATAAACTGATTAGTTTCCAGTAACGCTTTGCGGTGTTCAACTGTTTATGCTGCATATTTTCCATATTGTTGCGGCGCTTACACTCCTCTAGTCAATTTTATAATTACAATTAACAAATGTCACTGTCGTCTCATGTCTATCCTCCATGCTTGCATACTATTCCTATATGGACAAACGAGAAGAAATTGACTTGACACTCCATAACACATCATCTTTGAAATATTTTATTTAATTATTCTTACATGAAAAGTGATGACTCATATATTTAAATTTTTAATTAAATCACATAACTTTTAAAATTTGACTTAAATATAACTTATTTTTTCTCTTTTTTCTTTCTTTCACTGTAATTAATACATATATGTAAAACAAAATTTATAATTTAATGTTTAATCTTTTTTAAAATTGACACCAGCCAACTTACCGTATTTCTCCTCATTTTTCTAAACTTTTTCATTCAACTTAATTTTAGCTTGCTTTATTTTTTATTTATTTTTTCTAAAATCAAAACCTGCTCCACGTTATTTCCCTATCTTCTCAATTTTTATAGTAAATTTTTTCTACTCAATTTCTTTTTATTTTCTTAATATTTTTCCTTTTCAACTTTAACCTTCATTATGTCATATATGATCTTATTTAAGCACTAGTATTAGCATTTTCAATTTTAAGGTACGTGGGACAGACTTTAATTTTATTACTCACTCATATTTATACATATATCATTTTATATGTATATAATTTTTATTATCTGATTATAACTAATCTCATATTATCTTTTACACATTTACACTTTAATTTTATCACTTAAGTATAATGTGAGGTGATATATATCTTAAGATTGTACTTCAAACATCATTGGAGTGTACATTAAAATTAAATTCAAACAATTATTTTATAAATTGAAAATAATTGTGAAAAATTAAATTAACTTTATTAGAACTTACTATGACATAGTAACCACTAATACATTGAGAATAAAAAAATGTTAATAGTGTTAAAAATAATTCTTTTTTCAAAATATATTCCTTATAAAATGTATAATGTAATCACTACTAATACATTAACAATATATTAATTTTCTCACCATTTCTTGTTATATTATTCAGATAATAGGGTTAAAAATATATAAATTTAAGTAAACTTTAATATTTTAATCATTTTAATATCATTAAACAAATAAGTTTTTAATATACCTTAAACACTCGAAATAACATAAACTAACATTAAAAAATTTTAAAAGAATTTCTCATGCTGAAATATTAAATTTTTCTATAATATAATTGTAAGTTCTAAGAAAGTAAATTCAAATTTTCTCAACTATTTTTAATTTATAATATAATTGTGTTACGTCTTTAACATGTTTCAAAAATTCATATAATATAGCTTGTGACAAATTTGATAAGCAATCTTATCATTTTTCCGTGGTTTTGAATTTTATTAAAATGAATCTTTTAAGAAATTTTAAAAGAAAAATGGATGGGCTAGTGTCTAGTGAGAAGCACAGTAGTAGTGTACATGTTGACAACAAAAATTGAGAGGTGCGTGCTTAAAAAAGATCATATATAACAGAGAGAAAGTTAAAATTTAAAAGGAAAGAATAATACAAGAAAATAAAATAAAATTGAGTAAAACAAAAATTCACCAAAAACAAATTGAGAAGATGGAGAAATAGCGTGGAGCATGTTTTGATTTTGGAAAAAAATTAAAAATTAAATAAAATAAAATAAGATAAAATTTAGTTGAATGTAAAAGTTCAGAAAAATAAAGACAAATACAATAAGTGGGTTGGTAAGAGTGTTTAGTGGGTAGGATCGATTCATGAACTCACGAGTTTCGACCAAACTTAACCCATAAAATACGAGTTAAGTTGGGTTGAATTCGCAGATTGGGTTAGGTCGAGTTAAAAAATACTTCAACTCACAGTGTGTGGGTCGAGTAGCGGGTTGAAACACTTCCAACCCAACCCAACCCGCTCACCTTTTAAAAAAAAAAATTGCTCAAACAAAGTGTGCGTTTTACTTGAAAAATTCTTTTAAGGTTCATAAATATAATCTCTAATATAGTTAGTAACAACATTAAACCATGTAAATATGTTAACAAACAGATACCAAAGTAGGAAGAGAAAAAAGTATCAAAACCCTATCTATCTACTCCCTCTCCACTGGCCCCAGCACAACTAATAGTTCTATATTCTCTGCAACTAGTCTTTGCAACTAGTTCTTCGCAGTACAGCTGTTCTTCCAAGCTCCCAGCGTTTGCGCCTTGAGTCAGTGACTGTTACTTCTTCTCCCACCCGATCTCTCAGTCCCATCGATTGCGCTATTGCTGTGAGTCCGTGATCATTACTTCTTCTCCTACCCGATCTCTCAGCTATTCTCTGAAACTAGTCACGCCACCACACAGCCACGCGTCCTTCTTCCCTCTTGCGGCTTTTTCAGTTTTTTACACCACGCAACCCCAGCAGGTAAGCCTTCTTCCTTTGCTCCTTTTCATGTAAATTTGAAATATAAGATGGAGTGCAGCTGGGTATAGTGCAATTGCACCGTACGGGCAAGGAAGCTACAGGGGGGCAGCGTGGGCAGCAGAGTTATGGGTACGAGCAGAGTGGGCAGACGATGAATGTAGTATCGCTGGAGAAGAAGAAGAGCAAGCTTGAAGTGTAGGATTGCACTTGCTAAAATGATTATCGTTGATGACCTTCCATTTAAATTTGTTGAAAATGAAAGCTTTAAAAGTTTTGCTCAAGTTATGCAACCTTAATTCCAAGTTCCTTTTAGAAAGCTGTTGGTAGAGATGTTATGCAATTGTATGTGTTTGAGACTAATTTATTATTTGAGTTATGACTAACTTTGTTTAATTTATTTCAAATTTAGTAAGACTTGTTAGTTGTTAGTTTGTTATGCACTTATTGACTTATGGTGTTTAGTTTATTTGAAATTGAGACTTATGATATTAATTTGTTAAATTTTGTATTTTAATTTTTTTTCAGGAATTAAAAAAAAAATACATCAGACCCATGAGTTCGACCCAACCCAATACATTCTTAAGCGGATCGAGTTAGGTCGGGTTAAACGAAAAAATCTATTCGACCAAACCTAACTCAACTCACTGCTCTGATGAGCAGGTCGAGTTCAAAAAACACTGTTTAACCCACCAAACCCAACCCACAAAGTGTGTGTTTGGTTTGTAGTTGGTAAACTTAAGTTTAGTTAAAAGTATGTTTGTAAATTTTAATTTGGTTAAAAGTAAGTTTGTAGTTACATGATTTATGTTTGAGAACTTTTATCTCAAAAGTGAGTTTGACAAAATAAATATAAGAGATAAAAATTAGCAACTGATAAATTTATAACTTAAAAGCAAGTTTTTCTTGCTTTGCTTCAAACGTACGTTGAGCACTAAAATTCAGTTGAACCAAACGAAAATGGGAAATAGCCAAACGAAAATACACACCGTTCAAGAAATGGGAACTCACGTTTGCAGCTGCAAACGGATTCCCAAACATACACAAACACTCCTATAAGTAAGTTTCAATTTTGAAATAGATTAAATATTAAATTTTGAATTTTATTTCACATGTATGTATTAATAATATGTGAGAGAAAAGAAATTAAGAAAATAAGTCATACTCAAGTAAAACCTTAAAAATTGTGTGAATTTAATGAAAAGTTAAATATGTGAATCGATACTTACTTATAATAGTAATTAAATAAAGTGTAGAGTGTTTAAGTGATGATATGTTAAATAATGCCTAATCAAAAATTTCTCTTGGACAAACATGATATGTTAGTCTAGTTTGTTTTTATTTGGTGGAAATCCACGCCAACAAAATAAAAAATAACGTCGCTTAGTTTTAAACAAAGTATTAATTATGTTCATGTGCTACTTGTTAAAGTTGTTGATTAATTTAACAGCTTGTATAAAAAAAAGTTATAAAGTCAATTATCACATGGATATTTTTCTTTTGAGTAGGAATCTTACACAACTACCGAGATGATGATGTAATTGAACTTTAAAATTTGTGGTGCATTGATGGACTAAATTTATAAACCGTTGAACTAATAAATAAGAAAATGAAGGGCTGTGATGCATTACCAGCAACTCATTGAACAGGTAATATAGACACACAAAAATTAAGTGTTTTTTGAAAATACGGTCATGGTCCGAAACTAAAGAGAACAAGGGCTGTAGAAGAGGCTATCGGGAGTGGGGGGGCATCGCGCGTAGGTCTCCGACGGCGGCTGTAGTACGGCACTGGGGATGAGGCGTTTGGCTAAGGTGCTGTTGATTTTCCAGTGGCTGTGGCGGAAAGGCGAGCTTAAAGTGGTGGCAGCGGCAGAGCTAGCTCTAATTGATTTGGTGGCTTGTGGGTCTAAATTCATATATGTTTATAGGCTTTGCACAATATACATTACAACAAAATAAAAAAGTTCAATTACCGCAATTACCTTCCCCTTTCCTAGCAGCAACACCCCACAGAATATTACTTCAAAATGAGCATGATAAAGTTGATATATCACATTCACACGAGATTGATTTTGCCAAAAAAGGAAAAGAAAAAAATAAAAGAAAAAAATATGGTACATCAACACAAACCACACAACTAAGTGGCATATCTCCCACTTCTCAATTTTCTACAACTCACTCCACAGACCAATGTCCAACCAGGGACAAGGATAACACCACCCCCACCACAACACTTCCACTATGGTTCGGTTCCACTTGGTTCTCGATATAATAATGATTAATGACACATATATAAAAATATATATGTTATCTCATCATTCTTGTGTTTGTGTTTGTGCTCCTACAATCACCATTGTGAATTCCACGAATGGCTGTCACGGGTATCCCAATAACAGTCTGACACGTGTCCACTGCAACGTCATTAACATGTAGATTCCCCTCCAATCTGATGGAGATGTTGATGATGGCGTGTCCCCTGGAACCGTCTTTAGCCCGTAGCCGGTAACTCAGGTACCGTACCGTCCCAGGGGGAAGGAGGCCAATGTCCGAGGCAGGGATCAGACACCACCCAAGTTGGGCCGGGCCCACTATTCTTCGCTTGGTGAAGAGCTGAAGGTGTAGGCAAGAATATCTATCTGAAAAGAAGCTCGGATCCACTGGGACGCGGAACTTGTGATCCCACGTCGGAGTTGTTGTTGGGCTCAACCCCTCGCCACCACCACCACCATGTTCCACCCTTGACATAGACACCATTTGGGTGGCTGTGGCTGGATGCTTGGTGATTGTGATGAAGGGTTTGATGGTGGGGTTGAAATAGGAGGAGTAATTGTTGAGGCCTTCAGCTGATATGACTGTGATCTCCACCACTGTGGTGGAGGAGGAGGGTGGTGGTGGTGGCATGGTCATGATAGTCATAAATTCATAGTATAGAGTTAGTGTTGTATCCTAGCTTTTAGCTTAACTACATATATAGCTAGCTAGAAGCCAAGAAACAGAGGTAGACTGATGAAGAAGAAGGAAGAGAGAAAAGTAAAGAGGAACAAGAGAGTTGTAGCAGCACGGGACTAGTTAAAGGGAGAAAGTTCTGGTGGATTAATTGCTGAATAGTGACTGTGCAGTTTCCTGAGTGCTGGACCAGCTGGGAATTTAAATAGAGTAATTCTATATCCTCTTATCTAATTTTTTTAATAATTTTTTTAATATTAAATAAAAAAAATATTAAATAAAAAAATAAATATATCTAATGTTTTAAAAATATAAATAATATTTAATATTTTTTTTATTTAATAATTAAAAGAATTAATAAAAAAATTGAGTAAAAAGATAAATCATTTCTGATTTAAATATGGTTGCCTTAATCATAAAGGCTTATGGAAATTTTAATTTCCCGCTGAAGAAGTCAACTAGTTAGTGGCTAGCAAGTGTCGCCAATGACAACCTTGCAATTTATCTTAATTAGTTGCCTTTTGCTTTTAGCCCTATCTTTTTTGTTTTTTTTAATAATCACATCCTTTTCGTTGAGTGTGACTACTTTTCCTGCTTCCTAGTTCCTAATTCCTGCCAATTCCTCAACAAAAGTTATCAATATCTTTCGGCACCTGATTCCGACATGATGAAATTTAATTCTCACTGTACTTCTATACCAAACTTTCACATTTGTAACTTACCATGAGTTGGGACTGTAAACCTTAAACAACCTTCAATTATTGATAGCAATGAGAAGTAGACACGTTTGATGAAGAAAAAGAGTGAGAGATGGGGAGGAAAAGAACGGCTTGGATTGATGTTATATGAGTTATGTGAATAAAATATGTGTAAGTGACATTTTCGTTTGGTAAAACCTCGTCTTCAATTTTTTTTTTGTTTCTTTTTGTAATTGGATTTAAAATATGGATTTAATTTTTACAGTATATATATTATTATATCATAAAAAATATTTAATTTTTATAATAATTATTTCAAAAGTCATTGATATGATAATATATGATATTATTGACATAAAAAATATTACATCGATAATGCATCCAAATTAACTCTTAAAATTCCAAGAGTAAAAAACAAAAAACAAACTTCAAGAATAAAGATTTGTTTTAGTCCCCAAAGATATATGTGATATTATTTTAGTATTTAAAAAAATTTATATCAATTTGACATAAATTTGATCTTTAAAAAATTTGATATTAACTTTGTTTCTCAATGATAAAAAATGACATGAATTTAGTTTCTCAATCATACAAAAATGACATTAATTAATTAGTTCAAAAATAACATCAATTTAATCATTTAATCTTATTGTTTGTATACAAAATGATGATTTTGATATCAATTTATATAAATGAGGGATTAAATTAAAGTTAAAATTATTTGAAAGAGCAAAGTAATGATACTTATATATTTAAAGGATTAACAGGAGATATATTCAAATTTTTTTATTGAGAAATGTACTGCACATAAATCTATTTCTTCTTCTATTATAAAGGATTCTCTTAGTTGGTATTTTTTTTTCCAAAATATTATTTTATAATTAAATATAAATATAAAAATAATTATAAATACTTTTATTTTACAGTTGTAACTGCTTTTAAATATTATTTTTTATACACGCTTTCAAATACTTTTTAACTTTTTATAATGTAAATACAATCTTTTTTCAACTTTATAGTTATAATAGAATTTTGGTGATCATAGTTATAATAGGATTTTCATTATTACGTATTTTTTAATCTCGACTAAAAATAAAAAATGCAAACTGAGGGGCACGTTGATGCTCATCAAAACGCTGGTATACTATTATATTCCCATTTTGGCATCTGGTTTTATTTTTTCAGGATTATCATTACTAATTATTCCTTTAATGATTTAAGGATAAAAATAAAAAAGCATAAAACTGTAAATCTATCTTATTATTCATTTACAAATTTAAAGATTAAATATAAAAATAATAAAATTATGAATATTTCTTACTCTATATAATTTTTAATCTTGAAATGCTTCTCGATTTCTCACTATTAACTATAATTTGCTTCAAGCACTTTTTATTGTTATTCATTTTATCTCTTAGCAAAAAAATAAATAAATATTACAAATTGACAGGCCGTACGCTAGAAGTAGGAGTGATTATGAAACATAAAACTAACCCTGCTAACTTTTTTTGGCCGAAAATTATGACAAAATTTCTTGTAGAAAATATAACAAATATGGGAAGGCCATGACAATGATCACATAGCCAGTTAGGTAAACAGCCCGTGATTCATGTTGACAGCCATTATTAATGTATATATGTATTTTCAACAGAAACTCTGTCCCCATACGGCACTTGTGGAAGTCTTTGCACATTTGAGTAACATATTCTCAGTTTGTCTCGTAGCTCCAGTAATTAGCACTGATTACTAATTTAAGAAAAATAGTATCAATTTATAATTTAAGAATCAAGTTTTTTTATTGTTAAAATATTTGCGTTAGTAATCTTACAATATATTTCTGTTTTGGGATTGAAAATTAATTATTTTTGTTTTTATATAAATATTTTCATACCCTGAGACTAATTCCATTTAAAGTACCGAAATGTCCCTCGAACAGTTCGTTTCCGCCGCTGAAAAACTAATTTTTATGTAAAGTTATGTGGTATACAAAATGAATTGTTTTGCTTATTTATGATATAGAAATTCAATCATCACGGAATTTATAAATAAAATGAAAATGTAATTGAATCGTATTGGCCCAACTTTCATCCGACTAAGAGTAAGTTCGACTAATTTCAAAGATTGACCGAGTTGAGGGTTGTGGACCGTACTGACCTACTTATCATCGAGTCATTTGTATACTCGACTCTTTTTGGGTCGACCTAAAATTTAAAGTAGTTTGAGATTATTCAGGTTTTATGCCCGACTGACCATAACCCGAGAATTCAAGTTATTCACATGGTCATCAACAATCATCAATTTTTGATGATTAACGTTCAAAAACGACTTCATACCATTTAAGCCAAACATAACGTAGATCACACCGGTCAAAGAATCAAATGACCTTAACTGTAAGAATCCGAGGTGTTTAACGTCAAGTTTCTATATAAGTCAACTGGGCCATCTGGGCTGAGCATGTTCCAATTTCTAACCTTTTCTATTATCTTCACTTTATCTTGTTTAACTGATTGATTTGTCTCATAAATGACTTCATAGATATTCTATTCAAAGAAGTTCAGTGAAACTTCTTTTGACTGTTCTGAGTTTCGATCAGTATTCAGAACAACAACAAACAACATAATTTCATAATTTGTGTCGGCACATAGAAGAATAGAAGTAGCATCTATTAGCTGCTAACTTGGTGAATATTCTAAGTTTTCCTAATAAATTTATTTTGACAATTGATTGTTATAACAATTTTATTCATTGTTAACGTGTACTAATTCTATTCTCATAGCAGAGAAAATCCTCATCTCCTTCCAAGAAGTTGTTAGTTCCCTTCTTAAATGAAGAAATGTCAATACTTAGTATAAATTCCATGGCAATACGAGATGCAGAAGCCACGCATAGGATGCTGCTACTAGCACAAATTGCCTATAAAAGTTTACTCTACGCACTTTATATAATGATTAGGTAGAACTCAAGAAAAGTATAAGTCAAGCAAATTTGTTTATATAATTGGTTAATCACTTTACTCATAAGTTGAGTACGTGGCCAGATACTCGCGGAGGCAAGTGGCTAAGGGCGGCATGACCTCCAATGATGATTTTTAAAATAATAATAATAATAATAATAATAATAATAATAATAATAATAATAATATTATTATTATTATTATTATTAAGTATAATTTATTATACTTGACTCTCTTAAAAAATATTATCAAATTTAATCTCATTAACCGAGGCCATATCCTCTTATTCAGAGGAGGATATATTCTCATATGTTTATTCTTATTTTTATTATAAATTAGTTGTAGTACCCATATTTTGTACGGATTTAAAGTAAAAATATATATTATAATAATAATAAGAGTGATGGCATGAGAGAAGCAAGAGAGATGGTATTAGGCAAAAAAAAAAATACTGTGTAGTGTTGACAAATTTTATATATTAAGTGCATGTTTAGAAATTCGTTGGGCCACTAAATTGACTTTTAAAATTTTGGAATGACGTAAACTTATGTTTGAATATTTTTAATTTCGTTTCTTAAATTGAATTTTAAACTAAATGTACGTTAGTTGAAAGATAAGAAAATGTTATTTTTATATTAAAGTTGTTATCTCTAATTTATTTTTGAAATAAAATTTTTTAAATATAAATTATATTTTTGTAAATTCACTTTAATTAAATTTAAATTTATCAACTGTAACTTAACACACACTAAGTTGATGAAGTAAAAGACATGGTGTGATGATAAAGAGTAGGAGACAAAATGATTTTGAAAGATCTCGATTTTGGAATTAAATAATTATCATCGTACATTTATTTTATTCACACATTTATAATTTTTAAAATGTAAAAGATTGCACCCCTATTTTATCTCATCAAAACAATTTTTTAAATTATTATAACAAAAACAATTTTTAAAATTGTGTAATATCACGTCAAACAAATCTTTCATAAAGTATACATATTTGATATAATCACTATGCACACATTCAAAAATAAGTATTCTTGTAGTTTATCTTAACTTTAAGATGGAATAACTTCTTAGTTGTTATCTTAATTTTTTTATTTCTCAAAGTAATCATATTTGATTGGTGAGAGATTAATTTTTTAAAATATAATTAAGTGTTTAAGCAAAAATTTGATCCCTAAACTTTTAGTAATAATATCAAGTTATTACATAGTTAAACCAAGATCAATCTCATTAATTTATTAATTATGTCTGATATGTGGAGCTTTTTTAACCCAAATATTTATATTCCAAACTTCAATCTTATTATACAAATTCGATTCTAAACCCTAGAATTGGCAAGTCCTGTGTATCAGAAAATACCGCATTAATGAGATTGATTAAGAAATAAAGATAAAGATAATATGGAGAAGTGGCCAATGGCCTCCTAATAGGATGGATCCAAATTTTCATTTAATTTGATTGATATATAAGGTCTTCCCTTTATAACTGATCACTTATTCGATTCTAAACCCTAGCAATGATAAATAATACAAAATTGCAATCCACACTTTTTTTTTTGTCTTTATTATAATCAGACATTATCTTTTTTTTTTTTGTCTTAAATGTAAATCGACATGGAATGTACCATTTGGGACCAACAAGTTGGAGAAAGGCTGGACCATCACCGTAATATAAGTTGAGTTCTGTTAGATGTACAAACAAAAGGATTCACAAACTTTCTATCATACCCATTCATTTTTTTACTTTACTTTCCTTCTCTCCCATTCTTTACAAGACATTTATGTAGCACAATAATTCAAAATAGTCACTGTTTATATATTTTTTAAATATTTTTAAAATTTTTGTTGTATCAACATATTCATGTCATATCATATATGTGTCTTATTTGTATTTCTTAACATAACATTTACCATTGGAGAAATTTTATAGTATTTGATGAATTTGGTATCCAAAACGAGTTATAAAGTATTTATTGAATACTAAATATATAATAAATATTAAAAATAATTAATAATTAATAAAATCCTTAACAACTTATGTATCAAACTCTAAAAAAAATACCATAAAAATCCCCTTATGATTGATATTGGCTTTGTGAAAAGTCTGCGTGGCAGAGTGTCTGTGAAAGAATCATTACCCATATAAGTTTGGTGAAAACAAGCGAAACTTCTTGAGTCTAGAGACTACAGAACCAGAGCAACAGAAACTGGAAAGTTTTTGCATGATAAATATGTAATATTGATTTATTTTTTTTATGCAATGATTTATTTTATTTAATTTTTTATCTTAAGTATTACGAAAAATAAAAAAAAGGGCATTTTGGATCAAGAGTAAGATAGCTATCCAGATTCCAGTGGCCTGCTTTATTCAATCAATGGGTCAAACTCGAACATTAAAATTATAAAAATGGGCCTTTTGTGTCTACCATCTACTCTATTTGGTGGGCCTAAACAAAAGTGACTGGATTCCTGTGAAGAGTAAGTGCTTTCCACCGACTACACGATCTGAAGGAACTCAGTACCACCCTTAAAATGCTTTTTTTTTTTTGTTATTGGGCTCAAAAGTCAAAACCCATTGATCTCAAGACGTTATTAGGCCTGACAATAAAATTCATTAATTTTTAATCTATCTAATTCATTTATATTAAAATTAATTTAATTTATTTAATTAAAATAATATATCTTATTAGATTAGATCTAATAAATTAAATTTAATTATAGATGATTAGTAATCTAACAAAAATATGTAATTGATAGCCATTGAATATTCAATTAAAAACTAATCCAATAGATATCAAATATATTTTTATTTTTTTAGAGAGAGAAACATATTTTAGAGAGAGAATAATATTTTTTAGAGAGAGAAACATTTTTTTTTAAATGAGTGAGTTGAATATCCATCCATCCAATCCATTAAAATGGATTAATGCATGAATTGAATATCCATTCATTAAATTGGGTCATGGATGAATTGAATAATATTAAACAATTTGTAATGGATCTTAAATAGATTAATGATTTATTTTAAATCCATCCATTACGATCCAATCCAAAATCAATCCAATCCATCAATTTGACACTCCTTGTTACGATTTTTAATAGTCAAAATAAATTTTAACTCAGAACTTCGGAAGAGAAGTAAAAAAAAAGACAAATAAGTAAAGAACAATGTTAGCCACACACACTTATACATATATCATATCATATCTCTACATATTTCATCTTACAATCATAATTGGGTCTACTTCGTTTTCTTTACAATTATATTTTGATTATGTTACATAGACAAGTGTAAGAGATGTGATGCAAAAAGGATGTACTAGGCATTTTTCATAAGTAAAATACAGTTTATGATTCACTATAAACAAAGTGTTTACAATAAAACTCGCCAAAGACAAATTTCAATTCAATTATCACTCTAATAATGGAATCTCTCCCTCTTAAAGACTCTCAAGTACTTGATGATTTGTAAATTAGAATAATATCATA
Source organism: Ormosia semicastrata (assembly GCA_029884595.1). Lineage (NCBI taxonomy): Eukaryota > Viridiplantae > Streptophyta > Magnoliopsida > Fabales > Fabaceae > Ormosia > Ormosia semicastrata. Next base: position 46,590,759 of record JAQQTO010000057.1, on the reverse strand, counting down.
AACTTGTTTCGATTTTAATAATAATTTGAAAGACTAATGTGAACAAGAATAAATCAATAATCGAAAGTTAAATTGATACTTTGAAATTTAAAAAGAATAAGTAAACTAAAAGTAATAAATGCAAGCAATATAATTGAGATTGACAAATAAATGAATGAAAACATGTAAATTAAAAGCATATAAAGAAAACAAGATTGAGACAAAGAACTTAAACTTGCATAAACATGAATTTGACTAGATTCTAAAATAGAAACAAGTAAAGAAAGAGCAATGGAAAATAATGAATTGAAAGTAGTAAAAGAAAAAAAAAAGCTGCATAAAAGAAAAACAATTAAAGGAAAGCAATACAAATGCAGAAATGTGAAATTAGCAAAAAGATAAATTTGCAAAAAAGTCAAAAAAGTGAATAAAAGAAATCAAATGATTCAAAAAATTATTCGATCAGTAGACGGAGAGAATTGTAAGAAATGTAAAGGAATTGCTTTAAGGATGACAATTTTACCTACCCCCGCAGGTATCTGTGGATAATACCCGTGATGGAGGCGGGTAATACCCGTCAAATTTCTCCCGTGGATATAAATACCCGTTTAATATTATCCCCGTTTAATAAATGGGGTGGGGCGGGGTGGTCCCCCCGCATCTACGGCATTCGTAAAAATTTTATATAAATATTTTATATAAAATTATTAAAAAATTTAATTATATAAATTAAAATATTGTAAAGTTATATAAATTAAAAGTATTTTAGGTGTTTGACATTATTTTTAAATTAAGTTGTGTTAGACAAATTTTAAAAAATTATAGCATTATACTTTTTTTTTTTCATTTTTCATTTTTTTATTTTATTTCATTTTATTTTTTTGATTTTTTTTAATAATTTATTGGGTACCCACGGATATTCGCGGACACCCATTTACCCGCCGAGAAAAGATAAACGGGTACCCGCATGGATATGGAGGCGGGGGCGGATATTTTTCGCGGGGGCGGGAGACGGGGGGCTACTACCCGTCCCCGCCCCGCCCCGTTGCCATCCCTAAATTGCTTTAAACTTGCATTAAATGTTAAACGTTACATAAATAAAGTAGGGTAGAAGGCATACTTGACTAATTTTTATGAATATCCTTTACACTGTGTTTGGATGATAGGTAATGAGGAGAAGAGAAAAAGAATGAGAGGAAGAAAAATAATTTCTTTTGTTTGCGAGTTTTAAAATACATAGGAAGGGAACGGAACACATGAAAAATCATTTTCTCTTTTTTTTTTTCTCAAATGCTTAACTTTTGTTTTCCCCAAAATTAAGGTAGAATGGGATGAACACATGAGTAATGAAGTTTCATTTTGTTCTGTTATTAATATTTCAAATAAAGAGAATAATAACTATATTCTATTTCTTCCATTTCATTTTCAGTGCATCCCCACCGATTCTGTTCTGTTTCATTAATGAAAAAATATTTAAACACATGATTAAAGCCTACAATAGACATGATAAGAATAGTGAAAGAGCTCTTAGAAGTGTTTCAACCAACCTAAATGCCTTCACCTCTTGGTATTAACAGACAAGAGAAGTAATTGTCATTCTAACAAAATTAAAATAAGTGTTATTAATAGAAATAACTTCTTAAATCTGATAACAATGATTACTTTATTCTAATATTACAGACTCAAAAGTTAAAAATTTTATAAATTCAAACGCAAACACTTAAATTTAAAATTTGAATTATAATTGCCTTAAATCAATCTTTTTCTAAATGTTCTTGAACTCGAAAACATCATTTGCAATCTTGGAAATTTGTTTTAGTGTTCGTCATTTTTACTTCGATTTCATATATGACTTTGAGAAATTATTTCTTTTGTCGAATCAAAAGCACGTCTTTAAGGATTCATTTATTGCTTTTAAATTATTGACTTGCAAAACTAGTTATAACATCTTAATTGGGAGATTAATTTCGATTTGACAATTGAAATTTAACTTAATAATTAAATCAACCATAAGATGTTCAGTTTGTTAATATATTTCTTTTATAAATCGGAAGTTTATTTTTATATCAACACAGATAAATTATTATAGTTACGGGAACTGCTGAAAACTCGGTAAATTCCTTATATTGTATGCTTTTCTTTACGTTTACATGCAAAATTTACGCTGATAAAGGCGTCCATTGGTAATTTACGAGTTACGGCTGACACAAAAAGAAAAGCCAGAATCCATGTTTGAACAAAACGAAAAAAGAATGAAAATAGTATGAAAATAAAGAAAATACTATAAAGATAGAATGAGTGAAATAAATTTTTTATTCCAAATTCTTCACGAAGCATAGAAAGGTCGTGATAGGGTGAAATTTGTCAACTCAATCTAAGTCTTTCCTTTTTTTGTTAGTGCGAGTCTACCTTTTTTTTTTTTTTAAACGGAATCTGATTTTAAAGTTGTGTATTAAATTATTATTTTAAATATTTTAATAGACATTATTATAAGATTAACTCATGAAATATTATCGTGATTAAAAAATTCTCCTAACAATTTTTTATTTTAAATTTAAACTTTGATTCTCTCATTAAAAACACGACTGGCTTATCATTTACCAAACCTTTGTTAATAAAATTATTAATATTTGAATCTGTTAACACATTTAACTTTTGGAGCAGATTTGAATATTTGAGGTTTTGTAAGTAAGATAAACCCAACGAAAATAAAGGTTTAGTTTAAATATTATGAACGTAATTTTTTTATATTATAATTTAATAATGTATTATCATATCATTAAAATTTTAAAATAATTATTTTAAAAATTAATTATGTAATAATATATAATTAATTAATAGTAATATATTAAAATTAAACTCTGAAAATTATGGACCATTTATGCAAAATTGTAAATTTAGATTTGTCAATGGACATTCACATCATTGCCAATTTTGTCAGTCAGTTGTGAACTTTAAACCCGTTAATTTCGCTTTTAAATGAAAGAAAAATGCTAGTTTTACGAAAGTAGGCACAAAATATAAATCACGTTTAAAATAGGTTTTATTTATTCAAAGACACAGTATTCCTATTAAGATATGTCACCATCGGTTGAAATAGCATTACTGTTTACTTCTTAGATCTTGACCTATAGTAGGACTTCACACCCAAACAGAATCTCATTACAAAATCATGCTAAAATTTCGAGGGATAAACTTGGTCCAAAGGATGGAAACATTACAATACATGAATCAAATCGAAATCATTTATGGTGTTATAGCATGTAAATTATAAGAAACAATTGCTTATTTTTAAAAAAATTTACAAAAACTTTTGATTATAAAATATTTTTAACACAAAATAAATTAATTTAAATACACTCAAACACAAGTCCTCACTACATCCTTTATCAATCTACATCGTTCTATCCTACAAATGTTCCAAGTTACCATCTTTTGAGGCCCATCCTTCCTTCTATCAGATATTCCATGAGATTTGTTAACCACTGCTATCAGTAAAAATTTGTTTTCATTTTTCACTTGCAAATTGCAAGTTCTCACGCTCAAGCACGCATGACTTTAATATTAACCTTCCACACTTTCTTTCATCTCCAATGGCAACTTTAACATCACACATCAAAGCAGCAGCATGGAATTTCAAGTCACGTGCGAGCCATTCGACACGTGAGCCCCGGGCCGCACCTGCGCTATCAGTGCAGTGTCATGGCTACAGACGTCGAGTCACGAAGCAACAAACAACCAAACACTGCCTTCCCAGTTTAATATTTCCCAAGCTCCAGCCACGGACCCCGATCATCCGAGTTGTTGCCATCCAACGGCTCAGATTTAACATCCGAAGACCGCGTTTGGTTTTCTAACTCTTCTCTCTCCGCTTCTTCGCCCTCGCCTTCTCCTTCTCTCCGACACCGTTTCACCCCAATCGAAACCCCAAACAACTTAGGAACCTCAAGTTCCCCCGCTACCGTTGGCAAAAGCTCCAACGGCTTCCCTTCAGGAACGGCACTAGTAGACTCTAGTTGGCTAGAACTAGAAGCATAATTGGTCATCAAAGCAAGTATTTTATCACATAAACCTTTCAATTGACTCAGCTCCTGACTCAGTTGCGTGTTCTCTTTCCTAAGCCTCTCGTTCTCTTCTAACAGCTCCGGCGCACTGGTGCAACTCGTGGTGCGCTGCACCGTAGTATTACTATTCTGTGCAGCAGCAGATGGAGACGAGTTCGACGACAATACCTGTTCATCGCCGGAGTTCGCCGGAGACACCGCAACTGCCGTCGCAGCCACCGTCACCGTATTTGACGCCGGCGTTAGTTTCCGACGTTGTATGTCTCGAAGCAGGTTTCTCTCACCTCGCCGGAAACAGTCGTTCGCAAATTCCCACCGATCAGGTACAACCTTCCGAAATCCCTGCAAATAAACCACGTGTTAATTTATTTGGATGCCGAGGAAATTCTAGAACGAAAAAGAAAATAAATAAAACAGTAAAAAAAGAAAGAAAGAGAGAAAGAGAGAAAAGCGAAGCTTACATAGGTGTTTAGTTGACGGACGAAACTGGAGAAGTTGTTGTGTTTGAAATACTTAGGAAGCAAATCTCGAGCGAATTCAGCAGGTCGCCAAACGACGAAACTGGTGCCGTCTTCGTTCCATGAAATTAGGTCATCTACGGAGGGGTCATCCACGAGCTGGTAGGTCTTGGTGAGAAACGGCGTCGGAATAGATCTCTGCGAGTCCATGGTAGTTGCTGATTCACCGGTCTGTTCCACCGGTAATGTCGCCATGGACTTGCCTTCCAGATCTGGAAACTAGACAACCTTCTCGTTCTGGAGCTGCAAGTTCTATAGATATATGAATGAATATATACTATTAAAATAATAATTATTGGAACTGTTTCAATTGCACAAAAATTAAATTACATCTATGTCCACTACGATGCCGAAAGGGATAATCATTAACGAGCAAAGGTAATATGCCATAGAGGTCCAACTATCCTTAGGCTTAGCTAGTCCATGTTCCTTCCTTTAATTATTCTAAAGCTTTCGCTTTGGAAGCATAGTGAAATAAAATAATAATAATAATAGTTATCGTATTATCTTTGGTTACCTTGATCTATGATAGGGATGAATTGGCTTGTAATATGAAACCCTGAGATTTTCTCACCGGAAACCACTGGCAACGCCGGTTGCGAGAGGGGGAGGATGGGCAGGTATCGCGGTAGGTTATTTTTGTTGTTTCTAGAAGTTTCTGAGGAGGGAAGGATAGGGGAAAATAGCATCCGTGGTTTCGAGAAGGAGAGAGAAGGAAAGAGAAACGAGGAAATTTGGAAACGGTGAAATTGGGGGGGACCGCATTTTTTAATGAGAGAGGAACAAAGAGCGAGAGAGATAAGAAGGCGCCAGAAAGGTTGCGACTTGCGAGTCGTAAGTCGTAACTTGGCTTTGGACCTTTGGTTTGCCGGGTTACCCCTTCTCCTTTTCCAGAACCTTCCTTATCCTTCCTACCTTCACGTATCATTATTTTTCTTGTGCTTATTCCTTTTACTTTTGGCCTTTTGTTTTTGTCCAAGATATGTGTTATCTCATTTACACGTGTCCCTACGTTTATCATTATCAACAGACCAACACCTTCCAAACACTTCCATTTCCACATTCTTTCTCGTTTTAGACGGTTATGGTTATTTAAAAGTGAGTTTTTCTTTAAAATAAATAAATAAATAATAATATATTTATTTTTAATTTAATAAAATATTAAAAATTAGTTTATTAAATAATTTAAAAATATTTACTCTTTTATTTAATTATTTTAAAATAAATTTTTTTATTTTTTTATTTTAAACACAAAAAAACAATTTTTTTAAAAAATAATTTTACTTATAAATTAAATAAGTAAAAATATATATACTTTTAGATCATTTAATAAATTTAAATATTTAATATTTTATAAATTAAAAATATATATCTTTATTGACTTATTTTCGAGACAAAATCATAACTATCTCCATAAACAAATGACCCAATATCATTTCCGCAGAATTATGAGTTCCCAAATACATTGGATTAGATCTTACCGTTGTTATGATACATCATAGTATTACCATTATTAAATATTTATTAGTTGTTCTAATAATTTAAAAATTTGTTAAATATAATCAAAAGTTAATTAATAAGAGTTGTTATGATATTTTTATGGGCATGGTATTTAAATTGATTTGTTAAGTATTTATTAATTAATATTTTATAATAAATACTTAATAATTCACCTTAAATATTAGTATTCTTTTTATTTTATCTGACTTAAATATTAGTATTCAAGCATAGAAAAAAAGTATTTGGTATTCAAGAAAAAAAATGAGTACGAAATAATCTTCAATTACAAAAATCAGGTACCGGAATGATTTTTTGATTATCCCTTTTTCTTGCTTTGGTCATTTCATCGAGTATCGCTTTCGATGTCTCACCCTTCTTGCAGAAAAAATTATTACAACAAAAACAATTTATTATTTTCAAAGATAACATTTAAGTATTTGATAGAACTTCCTAAAAAAATAGATGGGCCGACTGAATCCGTTGTCCATATTTTCTTTTTAGAAATGCCCAACATTGAATGAGGACCTTTTCCTCAGCCTTGGGCTGGAAAAATGGATCAGTCTAATGGTTCTACAAAAGTTTACTAGCAAGCCGAAGGAAATTTTGTTTAGGCCAAGTCCAGCCTTTTTAGTTTTGATAAACCTTTGCTTAGGCAGAAACATGTGCATTGCTGTGTTAGCCTTGATGTCACGTTTTTTTTTTTGGGTTGGGGGGAGGGGGGACCGATAATAAATCGTTCTGTGTGGTTGCCCGCTAAATTAACCGAAATATATCAGTCAACCTAGTTTAATTAGTAAAAATCCAAACATGCTGCAAATAATCACTTTACGTAGGCTTTGCTAAGACTTACTACATGTACAAAACTTAGAATATGATAGTCTTCTCTCCTCTCTCCTTTAACTTATTTTCAAACAGAAAAGAAAGAAATAAATTAGGTGTAAAGAGTGGAAGTTTAGGTTATTTGTGTTTTTACTGAAGTTTCGTTGCACTTCTGTTCAATTCTTTTAGTACCGAAACGTTTGTCTTTCAACTGTCGCTTTTACATCTTGAAAAGCTGCTAAAACTTTATTCTCAAGATGATATAACGGAGGGCCTAAGAAAATGACATGGCATAAAGTGCATAGACGACAATATATATTTCAAGCTGATTCAAGGCTTCGCCTTGTATGAGCAATATATTTTTCAAGCTGATTCAAAGCTTCCCCTTGTAACCCCACGGATTGTTCTTTGCCCAATTCCATTGGTCCCTGCACATCTCCTCTACGCCATATTTTGCCCTGAAGAAAAGACCCAAATTAATAATAACAGACTAAGAACGTAAAATACAAGGTAAAATCAATGAGGCATAGTATGCTAGTCTTTTAGATTTGAGTCTTGATCTTTTGATCAACAAAAAGCTTTGTTAAAAACCTGAATGATTGCCAATTTAACCATGCTTGTTACGTACAAAAGAATGAAATCAAGTACTTACTTCCATCCAAGTTCTTTCTCAGCTTTTTCCGTAGATGCATAAACCTCAGTTGCATCTCCCGGCCTCCTTGGACACAATTTCACTGGAATTTTCTGAAGATTGAATATCCAATGGAAAAAGAGAAACCTTCAGATGCGATCATTTCATTCATTCATATATACATGCGTGTATGTGAGGAAGATGCATAATTACCTTGCCAGAAGCTTTTTCAAATGCTGCAACCATTTCAAGCACTGATGTACCACGGCCAGTTCCCAGGTTGTAAGCAGCACAACCTGTACACCAATTTGTCCCATTTTACTTTAGCATACAAAGATGCAAGACAATCAATCTATAAATACAAAAACACTTGATACAGTTGTCCACAATCTTGTTGCAATTCTAGTAAATGCTCAACAGTCTTACAGGGAAAAAAGAGAAGTTTGTCCATATATATAGATATATAAAAGGAGAAAAAGGGACAATTCACCTATGTTCTCCGTGGTGAAAAGCTTTCGCAGGGCAGCAATGTGACCATCTGCTAAGTCCATTACATGGATATAGTCCCGGACCTTATTTCGTGTCAGAAAAATAAAGGAGAGTTAACAATTTTGCAAGGGAAAGAAAAATATCTGTCTGTTATTTGCTTTATCACCCAATAATTTGTCTTCCTGTCACATTTTTCACAAATGGCTTGTCCGGTAGGAGTATTAAAATTATTCTCATTATTATATGATGATGTAAACAAGAAATTGTAGTCTATTTGGGACTTTTACGAACCGCAGAGCCATCCTTTGTGGGATAATCATGACCGTATACGTTGAGTTCAGGCAATCTTCCAACAGCTACTTGCTGTATGTAAGGCATGAGGTTATTTGGGATGCCCCTAGGATCTTCGCCGAGTTTACCACTTTCATGGGCCCCAACTGGATTGAAGTATCTCAATAAAATGATCCTCCATTCTGGCTCAGCTTTCTGAATATCTCGAGCAATTTCTTCAAGGAAAAACTGCAATGAATTTAAGTGTCAGAGAGCAAACAGAGCCAAACTATTAGATCCCAAGAACAAGCATTCCAACTCAATCAGTTTATACTTTATACAATAGCCAATACAGTAATACAGAAAAAAAAAATGGAATTAAAAGCTACAACACCCAACCAACAACAGAAAAGAAAAATGGAAAAAATAACATAGAACAAACCGATGGTTACCTTGGTCCGTCCATAGGGATTCATGGCTTGTAACTTGAAATCCTCCACACAGGGTATCTTTTCAGGTTGGCCATATACAGTTGCAGATGATGAGAAAACCATCTGTACAGCAACATATACGTGTCAAGATGTATTCTACGTAAAATGCTTCATACACATCCCATAAATTCACATCACCTCTCCGCTGAAGGAGGTGGCAAAATCAGAGTGTGATTGTTTCAAATAATGAAAACTATACATATGTAAGTTGACGTGTGTGTAAGTGTGTGTTTAACATTATTCATATTTTACTATCTATAGTATCACAAGAAAACAAAAAAAGAAGGAATAATGATACTTATCCTGTCTAAGTTAACATAATATACAATTTTAAGATGAATTTTGTTATATCTTTTTAAAATTCTTTTTAATAATTCTTCTAATTCTAAATGAAGAAAATATTAAATAAAAAAATAAATACATCTAATATTTTGATAATATAAAAAAATATTCAATACTTTATTAGTTTAGTAATTAAAGGGATTGGGTAATATAAAATGCAGAAACAGGGAAAAAAAGTAACGCATGTTATGGGACATTATTCCTTGTTTTAGTAACATGGCAAGCACAGTCATAATTCATGAATGAAACCCTAAGCCCATATGAAGACAACAATCATGGATAAGGGTATGTTTTGGACGGGTGATTTTGAGGGAAGTGAATATAAAAGAAAAGAAAAAGAAAAGGCGAGTGTGAAAGACAACTAAACTAAACTACGGACATATAATTTCTGTTGTTCTACACATTTACCTCTGCAAATACTGAAGTCCATCTAAAATAATTATATGTTCATAGTAATTTCTTCTTTCATTTTTATTGTTTCAAACAACGAAAAATCATACTCATTTTTTTCATTCCTCCCATTTAATCCAAACAACGAATGAAAAGCTGCCCATTTTTATTCATTCTAATAATTTCTTCTCAGTTTGTTCCAACCAAAGCAGAATGTACTACAAGTCTACAAACTAAAGATTAACATAGCATAACATATTAACAATGTTAAAATAAGGACATAAATGTACCTTTTTACAGTTATACTTTGCCATAACTTGATAGAGATTGATGGTGCCGACCAAATTAAAATCAAAATACCGGCGGGGATTTGCAACACTTTCTCCAACTGCTTTTAGGCCAGCAAAGTGGATCACCGCATCAAATCTGTTTCTTCACAAACACCAATTAAACCAAATGAAAAAAAAAAAAAACCACTGGCATCTTGATAACTCCATAACTGTAATGGACGTACTTTGTGCTGGAGAAGAGTTTCTCCAAGTCATCCTTATTCCTGAGATCGCCCTGCAACCAATCCAACAGCAAAATCACTCAAACGAGTTGTCCATTTTGGAATATGGAAACCCCAAAGAAGATCAAATTGATGAAATGGAAACGAACCTGGGTGAATTCGAGGTTCTGAGAAAGGTGAGGACCTACCACCTCCCTGACACGGTTCACGGCTTCCATGACGGAATTGTCGAAATTGTCAATGATGGAAACCTTAAACCCACCTTTAAGGAGCTGAACAACGGTGTGAGTGCCGATGAACCCTGCACCCCCAGTCACCAGGATCGTTTGGGATTGGGAGGAGGACACCATTTTTCAGAGTTGAAACACGAAGCACAGACAGAGTGGGACAAAGAGAGAGAGAGAGAGAGAGAATAATGGAATTGAAGAAGGAAAGAATGTTAATATGGGATAAGCTTTTGTATCGGAATGTTTACTCGTTTTTAATTTCTTTCTCTTTCTAATCTGTTTGATTTGTTAGTTTGGCGCGCGCCTTCTCGCCTTTTCATTTTCCTTCATTAATTCCTTCTAATTCTGTTTTGCGTGTGGGTCCCAACATGGGGTTTTGGATTGGTTCGCCACGTCTGGTCCCATAAGTGCGCGTGATCGGTATAACTTTTCATGTACTTGTCAGCTGGAAGCCTAGAACAGTACAATTGCAGTGAATGGACACATTGCATTTGATTTGACCAATCAAAATTAGTAATTATCTTTTTCCTAGTGCTGAAATTAGTAATTATATTGAAGTGTTAGTACTTAATAGCTGCATTAGTACATATTTATTTTTTGAAATTATTTTTTAATGAAATATTTTGATCATATTTGGCACTTAATTTTTTTTATCAGATTTTAGTATTATCCTTTTACTGTAATTATCAAAATACACTCAAAATGAAATCCCAACTTTTAATTTTAATTTATATAAAAAATTATTTTTTTGGAAGATTTTTTTAAAGTAAACTCCTAAATTGATCTTTAAAAAATTACGATATCACCACATTAATTTTCTAAGAACAAAATGGTGACATTTTATATTTTTAAAAGACTTATTTAGTAATTTTTTGTGTAAATATCTTAGTATTTAGAAGTCGTCTTAGACTTTGACTAATCTAGAGTTAAGTCAAGTCAAATTACAAAAATATAATTTTTTTAATGTTAATTTTTTCATTCACACAAAACTCAAATTTGATAAAAAAATAAGTGTTGAATCACTTGAATTAATTAAATATTAATAGTAAAACAAAAAATCTTGAAAATATTCATATGATGATACTATAATATTTGAAGGACCAATTTAAAAATTTACTCTTTTTTTAAGGCTTAAGGATGGCTTCTATAATTTTTTTATGAGTTTGTATAGCAAGTTTCTTAATGGCACCTATGAATGAATCCACAAATAAAAAGTTTTATTTTAAAAGTAAAACATTTAATATATTAAGAATTTAAAAAAATTTACTTTTTATTTTTTAAATTTTTTATTTTTTATTCCTTAATCAAAATATTTTTATTTCATTGATATGAGACTAACCTCTTATGTATTATGAAATCCTCTTAATAATTATTTTCTTCATAATATAAACTTTGATTCTCTTTTAAAAATGCAACTCGATTATTATTACATCCAATTTTTGTACGTGTTTGGGTCTTTAAACTGTTAAGTAATTTGTGCATTCATTTTACAATTGAAAAATTCTAGCTAAAAAACTAGCCATTTAATATCTAAGTTATATATATATATACGTGAGAGAGATAAGGATAAGGAAGAACATTATTACTCTTTTTACATATCTTTATTAGGTCTTTTGAATTAAGATATCAATCTTAGACTACACCTACTTTCTTTTTTTAATAGAATCTGTGTTTAAGGATACTGTTCATACATTACAATAATGAGACAGTTATACATATATTTTTGAAAAATAAAAATCATATCATCATATAATTAAAATAAAATAAATTTTCTAACACTTCTTTTACAGACTACGGGAATCTCTTCTCCTGAATATTAATTACATTATTTTTAATTATATAAATTATATTTATCTTTTATTTAAATTTTAATATACTCTGAGTAATTTAGCTAAATTCAAGCGGCTATTTTCAGTTAACTTTGAATCACTTACTTTTGTGTGAAAAGCATACCATTTTTCAAGTTCAACAATAATGGAATTTGTTCAGATCAAAAAACAATAGCGGAATTTGCTTGATAGGCATACGGTTGCTGATATAATCATCTGTCAATAATAGGATCTTCATAACTATATCTATGGTATTTTTTTTTCGGGGGGGGGGGGGGGCGCTATGAATTATATATTATTTTGCCAACTTGGAATGATGAATGATGATGGAGTCACCACGAAAACAAACACATCAAAGAATGGTGGCATAATGAGGTCACGTGTTAAAGGAGTTGAGCAATTGACTGACGCAAGATGATTCTTAAAGGAGGATTTAGAATTATTAATGGATATTCGAATATGTACGAGGTCACATAATCAAGATGTCAAACATATGGTCCTGATGCACGTTATGGGAAATCTTTACATAAATTTAGAACATTTAGGTGGGTATATTAGGTTAATTATAAATTAATTAATTAATAAATATTATAATTATAATTAAATATTAATTAATTACAATAATAATCTAATATAATTTTTAATTTATGCAATAATTTTACTATGCATTAATTCACTAAATATTTGTAAATATCCTCATGACAATTAATAAGCATATCATAGTTGTCCATGCTTCGACTATGAACTGCACAAATGCGCGTATCAAATATCCCTAGCCTTTTTCACAAAGATATTGTTCCGTGAACGCAAGCCTCATCTAGCCGAGGAAAAGGACGACATATGGATAAGCAAGTAAGCAACTATATGTCTTCTTGTTCAGAATCAGACTTCTCCAATCGGTGAAGTCGATCTATTTGATATGATGATATCTACTACTCATAAACCAGATGTGAGTTAATTCAATTCATCTAAGCAAATAGATTTTGCTTTTCCCTAATTCACCACCATTAATGGAATCTCTGACCGTACAATCGCTATATGAGTAGATGACAAACCATGACAGGAGGAGGGACAAGTCAAGCAAAAAATGTGCATTTGGGAAACCTTAGAAAAGCGGGCATGGTACCGTCTCCAATAGAGGTGAACCGTGGTGAATTTTAATAGGCATGTCGTCGGTCTGGCATTTGGTGTGGTTCTAGTCGATCTGCACATTGAACTGAAGCAACTAGATCAGGCTCACTTTACTACCAATGTGTTTTTTGCACTTGAAATTTCTTTTTTTTGGGGGGGGGGGTGACCACCAAATATTCCACCGGGGGGTAGTACCACTGGAAAAACGAGGCAATACAACTAATTGTACGGGTAGGGTTGGCATTGTATTTTGAAGCATGTATAGTCAGAATGCTGGTCGAAAAGCCTTCATCGTAGTATTGGATAAATACAAAATCCTTGCAATTTATGGTGGCCGCTAGCTACCGTATATTTGGTGATAGTAAACCAGTATTGATTCCAACTCCTCAGTGTCATGCATCCTTCTTTATAGATGGATCTAGGTAATTGTGCCACCTGAAATAATAAGTTGTAATTCATTCTCCAGCAACATATTTTAGAAGAAACATTTATATGGGATGATACTGATGTAGCACTATAAACTGTTAATATGGAAAATAGACTGCAAGTATCACAATAGATTTGAAATTATTTCAGAAGATTGCTATTCAAAATTATACCGGCATTTTTTTGTTAAAATATACTAGATTTCATTTACATCACTTCGCCTGGGCCGTAGTGTTTCACAGAGATAGAGTTCAGATGTGTGAGTGAGTTGTCATTTTGCTTCTGTGAAAACTTGGGCAGTCAATTTTCCGTTCCTGTGTTGGTAGCTTGGTAAGAGCTGGACATAGCGGGGATTGATTTTCGTAAATGCTTTTCTACTTAATTTATCTTCTCTTATCTCTCATCCATTCTCCTGAGCTCCATTAGGGGCCATCGAGTCTCACTAGGACTCTTCTATCAACCCACAGGTTGGGTAGGGCCTTACGAGAAAATAAAAAACGAGCAGTCACTTATTTCCCAAGATGGGCCTCTTTTTATAAAGCCCAAATTCACTTCGACCTACCACCTGATGAATATGATAATTTGTTTTAGACTTTGGTTCCCTTGGCCTTGCTAACTAATTGAATATGAATAATTGAGACTTTTCTAATTTCTCGTTTACACGGCAGTGACTGAAGAAGCCATGGCAGTCAGTTCCAAACGAATGAAACTTCCAAGCAGCACTCACCAATTCTGGAAGAGTAGGATGAAGGAATTTCGAAGATCCAAGAAGTATCAAGACGTTTCACTATGTTTATACCCAATACACTTCGGTGTCTATATTGATCCACTATTCGTTTTTCAACATTCAGCCCTATGCAAAATTCAAATATGACTTTGACTTTGACTTTAGTGTCTATATTTATCCACTATTATTATTATTTTTTGGTTTAACCGCGTCACCCCAGTGCATTCTTTAAGAATAAAAACGAAATAGGTCACTGTAGTTAATTATATTAACATTTAGAAACATTTAATGAGTCAATTGCTGGATTTAATTTCTGGGCAGCCCCAATTTTGTTGCTTGTTGAGATTAATCTCTTATCTATAATAATTTTTAATTAAGTATAATTTATTATAGATATTTAAATTAATATTTAACATATATAATATTGAAAGGATCATGAAAAAAATGTATCTATTATTATTAATAATATTTTTATACATATTGAATAATAATTTGAATACATAAAAAATGATATAAAAAACTGTGTTAATCTAAGAATCCCTCTCCTTATCTAATACATATTTATTTGGTTAAAATGTATTTTTGGTATCTATATAACACTTATTTTTAATTTAATTTTTATACATTTTTTTTTTCAATTTAGCCCCAATAAGTTCAATCGTTTTCAATGCCGTCCTCACCATCTATTGCTATTATAACACAATTTATTAAAATTATAACATAATGAAGTACTGTGGGGATCAAAATAAAAATAAGTATTATGTATAAGGACAAAAAATATAAGTTAAAATATATTTTTAATTTTTATACATGACAATCATTTTGAATTTGGTTCTATGCTTCACAATAACTTCATGTCAATCTCACGATGTTATAATGTCAACAGAGGCAGGGACGGCCATAAAAATGATTACACATATAGAGATGAAATTAAAATCTTTTTTCGTATATGTACTAAATAAAAAATGAGATTTACGTATATGATAAAAAAAAATATATATATATTTTAACCTGTTTATTATTAACTATAGGTAAACAGTAGATCTCATTATTAGATTAGTGTTAGTAATTTTTTTTAAAAAAATCAGGTATACTTTGAAGATAAACTCTAGCACTAATAGTGTTGTTAGTGCTTGTATTATTATTTTATTTTGTGTTTCTTATATGTGCACGATACGCGCTTTGCATAGACTCGAATTTTCGAGTTTTAATTTATTAGATTAATTATATCGCATAGATAGATTACTTCATACGTGTTGAAGCTTGCGTGCTTTTGTTGTCTTCTGATTCTGCTCTAATTGTCAATAGACATTTGCATATTTCCACATACACTTCGTTGATTTTTCGTCTCTTCTTTTTCAACGGTAAAGGTTGATATATTTACCAATAGCACCTTCCAAGATCGAAGAAGATAACATTGAATTACTTTGAGAATGAAGATTATGAGAGGCTTTTTCCTAAAGGAAGGTAGGAAATTCTGACCCTTAGCCATCTCAAATAGCTTGCTAGCTACAATCACGGCCCAAACCACCATTGAACGTGCCCTATTTTGCTAAGCTACTATTTTTTTTATACAATCTTAGTTGAACCTGTGCATCAACATTTTCATTTGAGGTTCCAGAAATTACGTATTTTAATTTCCAACTACTTGACTTTGTCATCAACATCAAGTTCATATATCAGCAAGAGCATGACATCATCATATGAATTTTTCAAAATTTTAGCCATTTCAACATATCAATTGAAATGGATTACGGTGCCCAACCACCCTATAACTATATATAAACCTTGTTCGCATGCCATTTTCCTCAATTCACAGGAAATAGTAATACATCAATTGAAATGGCCATCATGAAAAGCCTTTCTATCTTCCTTGTCATCGCTATAAGCTGCCTCGTCTATGCCAGGGCAGCCAGGTTTGACATCACAAACAAATGCTCCTACACCGTGTGGGCCGCGGCCAAACCCGGAGGAGGCAAGCAGCTTAACTCCGGCGAGACATGGGGGATCGATGTGGCCGCCGGCACGACCGGGGCACGTATCTGGGCTCGAACCAACTGCAACTTTGACGGGTCAGGAAAGGGGCATTGCCAGACGGGTGACTGTGGGGGTGTTCTCCAGTGCACAGCATATGGTACACCACCAAACACCCTTGCCGAATTTGCACTAAACCAATACAACAACTTGGACTTCTACGATATCTCACTCGTGGACGGGTTCAATGTTCCCATGGAATTCAGCCCTACCTCTAACGGGTGCACCCGAGCCATTAGCTGCACCGCTGACATCAACGGACAGTGCCCCAGCGTGCTCAAAACTGATGGAGGATGCAACAACCCTTGCACTGTGTTCAAGACCGATCAGTACTGTTGCAACTCTGGTAGCTGCGGACCCACTGATTATTCCAAATTCTTCAAGAAAAATTGCCCAGATGCTTACAGTTACCCTAAGGACGATGCATCCAGCACATTTACATGCCCTGGTGGAACCAACTATAAGGTTGTGTTTTGCCCTTGAAACCGTTGTTTGTTTCCTTTTTCTTCCTTCTAGTATCCTTCTTTGGTGATTGCTACTCCTGTCATGCTTTTCATATGTGTACGTACCACCACCATATAAAGGGCTCGATCTTGTGAGCTCGGTGATGAGTACATCACGGGATGTGCTCTCTAATTTGTACGAATAAAATAAGTGAGATTTTAATAAATTATCGTGGCAGTAAAATATTAAGGCTAAATATTCATGGTTCATCATTTGTAAAGAGAAACTGAATTCTCTTTATATCCAGTTTGAACTATATTTACTTTTTAAGGCAGAAAAACATGAAAAACTTAAGTTTGGACTTTGGAGTGCACATAAGAAACCCAATCTCGTGTATTCATGATCAAAATTTCCTATCTAAATGAAAATGAGGGTTCGCTCTTAACGGGTAAAATCCAACAACGTTGACAAAAAGTATTGAATTCGATTCTTGCTGGCGATGGTAGAGGCGTGGCCGAAAGGGTGAGAGGCGTAGGCGGTGATCATGGCGGTATAGAGTTAGATTTTAGGGGATTGGAGGTGGTCGAAGCTGAGGCAAGCATAGCGAAGGTTGGAGAGTGTGAGAGCGCAGAAGCGAAGGAGCTTGAAAGCGTAGAAGAGGTTCAGATTAATTGATTCAATTGGTTTTGCATGCTTTTCAAAGGGTTCATTCAGTTCAGTTGTTTGTTCTGTTTCATTGCAAATGAAGAGAGCGAAGTACGGATACGAATCGTCTACAATTTTTTCAAAACTGTAGGAAATCCTCACCGTGAGAAATATGCTAATGCAAAATATTGGTTAAAAATTTAACTCCACAAGTTTCAACCCTTAGATTGAGAACTGCGTCTCTCTGCAATGCAATCCTAACGAGTCAAATGGATGCAATTTGCAGAGAAAGAGGGCTCAACCGATGGAAACTTTTTGGATAATGTCAAATCCACTTTAGAATATTTTTCGTCGATGCTTGACAGTTGACATTAAATAACAATAGCCTCAAGTAATTTCTATTTTAATTAGTATGGTACTTAAATTAAATTATTATGTATTAATTAAATGTTAATTTTATAATAAATTTAAAATTTTATTAAAAATGTTAATGTGTTTGATGTCGATTAAATATTTATTGCGAATTGCACTAATTGATTCATTGACTTGGTAAATATATAATTTTAAATTTAATTTTAAAATTTATTTTTCGTCGATGCTTCAAAGTAAAAACAATAGCCTCCAGTCATTACTTTGAAATGGTAATTAAATTGAGTTTATATTTAAGCATTTGATTATTCTCTAAGAGATTAATCTCTAATTTATTAAATAAAAAATACTCTAAAAAAATTATTAAAAATAACCGACAATTAATTAAATGCTTAATAGTTACCATACTATTAAAAAAAACTTAAATGTGAATACGAAAAATCATACTTAAACTCAAGCTCGCATATATTAATTTTCCCATCAAAACATATTCATTAATTCAAGATCATCCTATTTCACAAATCTTGAGGGGTCGAAGCAACATTTAATTTCTTTACAAAATATATATATATATATCCTATATATATATATATATATATATATATATATATATATATATATATATAGTATACATTTCTTCATAATTGATTTAGAACTTTTTTGACATAATAATTTATGTTAAAATGAAAATATTTATATATTAACATGTTTTTGGCACTCTTTGTGTTTTAAGCATAATATCAGCATCTGTAATAATTTGTAGTTATTATTTGGATGCATATTTCACTTAGTTAAAAAAATAACTAAATACAAATTATTTTTCTATCAGTGGTTATGTGTGTTATTTTTTTTTTATAGAGTATTTCTACGTATTTAGATATGAGTATGTAAATAAGTTGGAGTGATACATTTAAACTCTTTTTACAAGTGACATTTCTAGAAATCAAAATTTTGCCCTTCTTTGAAAATTTATATTTTTACTATTCAAAGTCTTAGATTTTTATTCTCTTTTATTTTTTTTCCTAATTAAGTTTGTGCTTAAGTTTCTTTTATTTTTAGTTTTTTTAAAATTTATGTGTATATAATATCAGCATTTTTGTAGTTATTATTCGGATGCATATTTCTACTTAATAATTTTATGTTTTAATTGTGTATTTTTATGTGTTTTTTATAGGTAATTATGCATGGAAGAAAAGGACAATTTATGAAGACAGAGAGTTAAATTTTGCATTTGATTAGGTTCATGTTTGCACTTTATCGCTTTTAGATACACTACAAGAAATTCGCGATTTAGCGAAGGAATAAATTCGCGATTCGTCGCTAAATAAAAAAAATAAATTTGAGGACAAAATAGTGAATAAATAGCGAGGGAGTTACGAGATATATGTTTCTCTAATTTGTACGAATAAAATAAGTGAGATTTTAATAAATTATTGCAGGAAAATTGCGACGTCTAACTTCCCTCGCTAAAAGCATAATTAAAACTTAGTAAAATTAGCGAGGGAATTGAGACGGATAATTTTCCTCGCTAAAATTAGAAAGGAAATTGTGAGGGTTATATTCCCTCGCTAACAGTATAGTTAAAACTATCTCAAATTAGCAAGGAAATTGCGAACGATAATTTCCCTTGCTAAAATTAGTGTTCCCTCCAAATTTTTGACTTTCTCCATTCTGAACCCCAATAACATATACTCGTCAGAAACCCCAAATATTTGTATTCTCTCTACTCTTACCACTGAGCTTTGTCAGAAACCCCAATCCCCTAATTCCCTAATCGTTCAACCACCGTTCTCCCTCCATTCTTATTCTCGTCTCTCATTCTCCTAGAACCACCGTCCTCTACCCAAAGACCCACCACTGCCTCCCCAGCCACGCAGATCTGCAACACCGCGTCTGCCACCACACAGAGCCGTGAACCACCAGATCTGGAAAGTGGAATGCTCGCGTGCTTCATTCCTCGTTCCCTTACTTCTAGTTTCAAGGGCTACCGTGGTTAAAGGAATTCAAAGGTTATCTTCGTTATACAGTTTAGAGATGAATCAACTGATTCTCAGTGATTTTTTAATTTTATTTCGTTTAAATTTTAGTTGAAAAAATATTTCTATATCTTCTTTGCTGCTTGGATTCCATTATTTATATGAATCTGCTTGAATGTTTCGTATACGGGAAAATATGAAAATTGTTTTGTATATATCGTGAATGTTTGCTGCAATTAAATCATGTGGTAACACTGAAAAAAATAATTACAAGCACAAAGGTGTATTACTATTTACTGCTCTGCTAGCTGAGGAGGCCATTTTGAAGAACAAATGTGGGTCTTTAAAATTGTGGAATGGGTGAGAGTGGGATCTTGAAAATTGGAGTAGGAACTGAAGAGGAAGGAGTACTTTTTAAAAAGAGTGATAATTTTAGTGATGTTGTTGTTTAAAATCTTTTCTATACGCGAATGCTCTTCTCTTCTCACTCCCTCTGTGTCTCTCCTTCGTGATCTGAATGGAAAACACAGCTTGTTTTTTTCCCCCTAATGCTATCTTCACATGTTCTTAAGACTAGTAAGGCAAATTACAAGTAAACGTTGTTTTTTTACTAACATTTGTTTTCCTTTTTTTAATTTTCCCATCAAATAGGTTGAGGGAGAAAGAAAAAATATAATTAAATTTATATAGGCATATGATTAAATTTTAATATGTATAATATATATTGCATGACAATTGAATATTTAATGAATATTTATTTTACAAAATTAATAAGGATACGTGAGGAGAACAAGTTAAATATTATTTCATAGAGTATGCAATCGTTAATTTATATGGTCCTCAATGCATTGTGAACTTACAAATGTGGTACTTGGTGTGGTGCTATGATTTTTGTTCTCTTATTTGTGTTTAGATTTGAGTTCCTTGCTGAAATGCTCTTATTTAGATCATAACTTTGAACCTGATTTGAAATAGGTGGATATGTAAAATGTTATTTGATTGTATGCTATGGGTGTAGGTTCTTGTTGCCTTTCTTGTTCTTTCTGCTATCTGAGCTTGGTAAAGGCATTTTTGTTGCAAGTGCAACCTTGTTCTTGAGTCTTGATTCATCTGGAGTCTTCTTGAGTCAAGGTTAGTTTCATCCTTATTCATTGCATTGCTTCGTAAGTTAATTATAAAAACACATGTATACCTTTATGTTGCGATCAATAGATGCACTGGCGAAGGTGTTTGTGTCTTTAGGATTAAATGTCACTTGCATGACATAATGAGAATGTCTCGTAAATATCTGGGTACTAACCCAGCCTTTTTCCCAATCCCAAAGCTTTATGAGCATATCATTAGATGATGACAGCACATAAGGAAGGGTAGGATGAACTGCCACACATAGGGAACCAACTCACTATTGCTACTATCCAATTTCAACTCAACTTATTAAGAGAGTAAAGCATTTACCACAAAACTTGCATATCTAAGTCAACTTTAACTATTAAAGGAGTTACTAATATTTCTAGGACTCAAACCATCCCAAAACACCTCCAAATCTTGCCTAAAAAGACTGATTTTCAAGATTTCACCAAATGTGCATCCTAACTCATAAAATTCTAAAATTTTATGAGAAGATAGCTCTCTCTCTCATATCTTTCCAATGCCACAAACCTCACCTCATTTGGCTAAGCGTATGTAAAGTTTTGTGACATTTTGCAGAAGCAAAAATAAGAAATTCACTGATTCACCCGTTTCTACCCTAACTTAAAACTGCAACTGGGAACAAACTACACATAGTAAAATTATGAAATTTTTCAGGGAAGAATCCTTACATGTTAGCTTCAATATGTCACTAGTTTCACGTAAAACAGACATTGGAACAGGAAGTTATGTGCTTAGTTTATCGCTCTGCCGAATGCATTTTTTACAAAATCCAGCTCTGATTCAAACAGAAACTGATGTTAATTGGGTTGGTGGAAAATTCTGAAATTTTTACCACACGTAGCCCTATATCCTAGCTTTAAAATGACACAAAAATCATTTCATTCCAATGTCTGTAGCTCAAGTTATGCAACAAACTCCACCAACTGTCAAGATAACTCATTTTTCTGGTTTAAGGGAGTCTTTGCTAGTTTTCTGCATAATGTTGCAGAAAACAACCAAAAATTACATTCCCAAACCTCTCCAAAGGTTTTCTACCTTTAAACTTGATTTCTAATTAGCTCTCTAATTGATTAGAGCTTTTCAATAATTAGTTAAAGTCCCTAATAATATGTTTTCTAAAGATGCCTAACCGATTATATACTTTTTCTAACCGATTAGGACTTCTCCATGAGCTCTCTGTTTTAATTGAATAATTGGTTAGGACATTGTCCTAACCGATTATTCACTCAACCAAAAACGTATTTTGCCTTGCATAATCGGTTATAAGCAATCTATAACTAATTACCTTATGCTCAAATACGTTTTGCCTTACTAAATAATCGGTTAGGGAGCTTCCCTAACCAGTTGTTCAAACTGATTTGCACCAGAAAATAGGGCAACCATAGCCCTCTCTCATGGAAAATCTCTTTCCTTTGCTCTTTCTCATGGATTCCACGTGATTGGAAATCCTAATCATGTTCTTTAACATGTTAGAATTATTAATTACTAACTCAAATCCATCTCAACTAGATTATGAACAAAATTTAATCCTTCACAGCCCATAACTCAACCCTAAAACTCAAAGAGTGAATTGGTGAGTAAGAAGTTCCCCTCCCTCTTAGAGAAGATGAAGATATTGAAGATTAATCCTTTTGCTCCTTGATTTCTGACTCAGTCAATTTACCAGCACTGTGAGGGGATGAACCTTTTTGCTTAAACTCACATCCTTAGGATTAAAAACAAACTCAATTGTGTTTCAAAACAAGAGGAAAAAGTCAAATCAAAACCAAAAACATCCTTTAACATTCAAAAAATGTTGTGTAATGATAGCATCATTACCCATCAACAATATGCTCAAGTGGAGATGATGATATTGAAATTTTAATATATTTAGTCCCTTGATTCCTGCAACCCTTGGTTCCAATATATTACAAGGTTTGAAGATAGGAAAGAAAAAGGGTAACTCAGTACACTAGCTGTTACCAATGTGACTGTACTGATTAAGATGAGACTTCTTTACTTTTGGGGATTAAAAAGGTTGCTAGTATAAGTCACTATTGCTTATCCAACCGTCTTCAACTTTTCATGCTATGCTTTACCACAAAACTTGCATATCATTGGAAGCATTGAATTCATACTAGTGTTTCTATGGCTCAAACCATCCCAAAACACCTCCAAATCTTGCTTAAAAAGGCTGATTTTCAAGATTACACCAAATGTGCATCCTAACTCATAAAATTATAAAATTTTATGGGAAGATAACTCTCTCTCATATATTTCCAAATTTCACAAACTCACCTCATTTGGCTAAGCGTATCTAAAGTTATGCGACATTTTGCAGAAGCAAAAATAAGAAATTCACTGATTCACCCGTTTCTGCCCTGACTTAAAACTGCAACTGGGAACAAACTACACATAGAAAAATTATGAAATTTTTCAAGAAAGAAGCCTTACATGTTAGCTTCAAAATGCCACTGGTTTCACGCAAAACAGACATCGGAGCAGGAATTTATGCAATCTGGTTTACTGGCTGTCAGAATGCATTTTTTGCAGAATCCAACTCTGATTCAAACAGAAACTGGTGCTAATTGGCTTAGTGGAAAATTCTAAACTTTTTACCATATGTAACCCTATGTCTTAGCTTTAAAATGACATAAAAATAATCTCATTCCAATCTCTGTAACTCAAGTTATGCAACAAACATCACAGACTGCTCGGATGCCACCCTGATTCTACAAATTTGGGTTTTGCATAATCTTGGTTTCTAACCAAGTTCTAATCCTCAAATCATGAATTATAAGTGTTTTCTAACCCTAATCATGGTCTCTAATCATGTTAGGATCATTAAATACTAATTCAACTCATCAATTATGGATTTAAACTCAAACTTTAAACTAAAACCCTACTTTTTTCCAACTAACCATTAAAAATGAAATTATGAATTCTAAGGGCTCCAATCTATCAACTAACTAGTATCTAACTCATTAAACTTAAATTATGATCAAAGTCAATTAATCACAACCTAATTCTCGTCTTTCTCTAACCCATTTCCAAATTCTCTATCATGAACCAAAATGATTGGTTTGAGTCATAAAAGGCTATCTAATACTTACTAAACTAAAACGATCCTAACTCAATTCTTAGAATTAAGAATCAAGCTAAGAGTTAGGATTTGGCTCCCTAAATCCATTTTTCATTCCAAATCCCTAACCCCCATTCAAAAGAACAAAGAGGAAAAAAGAATAGAAATCCCCTACCTTTAGGTGATAACCAACCTTGGAGTCTTGCTCTTCTTCTTTTCCTCTTCCCTTCCTTTCTTTCTTCTCATTTCTCTCTTTCTCCCCTTCGTTTCTCTGTTTTTGTTCTGTTTTTACTGAGTTCGTGAGTGAGAGAAGAGAAAATGAAGAGAAAAGACAAATTTGGAAACTTAAGTTTTGGTATTAAAACTTATATATGCTAAGGACACTTGAATCACTCTAATTCAAGTTTTCCAGCTTCTAACAACTTTAGAATAAATATTAGGATTCATCTAAATCATTGGTTCAC
Source organism: Ormosia semicastrata (assembly GCA_029884595.1). Lineage (NCBI taxonomy): Eukaryota > Viridiplantae > Streptophyta > Magnoliopsida > Fabales > Fabaceae > Ormosia > Ormosia semicastrata. The sequence continues at coordinate 46,566,270 of JAQQTO010000057.1, read as the reverse complement.
CATTATTCTATTTTTCTATATCTGTTAAGATCAATCGGGTATCAAAATACATAACCAATATACTTAAAAATACCAAATTGACTCCACTCATTCTCAAATTTTAACTATACCTTACTTAGCTTATTTGTGACCTAGAAACAAGTTCTCTATACTTGTTGCCCTCAACTTAACCTTCCCTCGCTATTTTTTGAGTCATTTTAAGCTACTTTTCAACTTCTATGTTGCAACTAATTGCTTAAACTAACCCAGTTTATCACAAAATTGAACTGACATGTTAAGCAAGTATTAGACTACCTTTGTAAACCCGCTTACAAGCCTAACATGATACTAAGGGTGTTACAATGATGATGACATCATATATTATCATAATGTGAGTTCCACGATATATTCCTGATATATTCCATAATGTGAGTTCCATAATCTTTCCATCATATATTAGAATATGCAGTTTCAGGTACAGGAACCTTTGTAATCTCAGCTACTAGATCGTCTAAGATGGTTGATGCCTTGCTGCTGGAAGAAAAAGAGTCTTGATAGATTTTTTTGTAAAATTGTTTTGAATTCTTACAAATTAAATTTTATTTATGATGAGTGAGCTTTGTTTTCACTCATCTCTCTACCTAAACTCCGTGCGAAGGGCACTAGTTTATACGTTGGTAATGCTGTCAATGGTGGCTATTGCAGCTGTATGTGTCTGTGTGGCTTTGCTCTTCAAAAGTGATAGTGATAGTATGTTATGTATTCCAGCCCTTCACTTGGGAATCATTGGGGTATGGGTCAATCTAATGTTGTATATCAGATGTTCTAACGAATTGATATATAATATAGGGTGCAGTATTTGAACAGATTGTTAATGAACATGCTGATATACAAGCAGGATAAACCAAAAAATATTAAATTCTTAAAACTGGCCACCCCAACCTAGAATTTTCAATATAGCCTAGGTCTGCCCCTGCTTGCACAGATTGTTAATGAGATAGGAAGAAGATGATAGAAAAAGGTTAAGAGAAATTGAAGGGAGTACTCATATAAGACAACACCAAGATGGCCCATCAATTGTTCCTTGTGGCACTACTTCATGACAACAGCAATCCTTGAAATAAGGTCCGCTGCTTGCTGTCTCACCTTTGCACTCTTGTTGTTTAACCGCCACATAATGGTACCATAAATTTGTGGAAGATATGGTTTCACCCTCTGCCCAAGAGTTCACAACTGCACCAAACTCGTTAAGCATCACATTAGCATCATCGTTGGGATGCTCTTGGAAGGCATAAAGAATGCCATCAATCAGAAGCTCTTCCAATAGAGTATCTATATGAGATGCTCCTTAGTTTCCATAACCATTCGCCTGTAAGGTTCACTCTCATCTTTAAGATCCTCAACAATTCTCCCGATAATATCGGTAAGGCCAACTTTGTTTGCTATCTCTACAGTAGGAAATGAGCACGTTGCTTATAGTTTCTTCGATCCATAGCCATCCTCGTAACCCAGACGTTCTTGTTCAAAAGTCAGGGACAATATCATTTCTAATATAATCAGTTTCCACACCCTCAGCAGGTATACCAATAGCAGAGGCAATAACACTGAAAGCTCTAGCAGTAGTGTTCCTAACATATTCATCATTGTTGTCTATGTTAGACCGCATAGTAGCAATCATTGTGGCCAGTAAAAACTGAGATTTTCTTTATGCTTTTCTCTCCTATGGGGTATATTTAAGACTATCTAAATATGATATCAAGTTTTGGATGTTGAAAATAAAAGTTATGAATTTCTAACGAATTATATGTTAAGAATATTGGTTTGATTTAAATTTTGATTGTGCTTTAACATATGCTTAAAGTTTTATTTTCTTATTCGAGTGAAGATTTGAGCAAAACCTTAATTTCCCGTTTGAGATTTACACATACCTATTATTGGTACTGCTCATTGTATTGAATCTTGAATTGTCCAAGTGAGACAATTTGGTAAAAAAAAATTTCTTCACTTTGTTAATAGTTATTCTTTAAATCTCATATCTTATACTTGTTAAAATTACGGTCTGCTACGGTTTCTTTTGTTCTCTGGGTGTATACTTAAATGCGATAGATCTCACTGCATTATAGTCATGCACTTGGAGACCAATGGAAAATGCTGCCGAAATTTCATCAAGTATAAAATATGAGATTTCAAGAATAACTATTAACCAAGTGTTGAAAAAATTTCTTATCGAATGGGATAGGGCCATACCATGTTAAGAAGGAGATGAAGATATAAAGATTTGCATTAATGTTGTCGCGACCGTATTAAATCACGGTGAAATAGCAACTTAAATTAAAAAAAAATTTAATTAGGAGTCGCCACTAATTTTATTTTCATTAGGAAAAATTGGAAAACCCAAAAGAATAGTCTTTGAAACCATATTGAATTCGGGAGTCGGTTATGTGTAGGAAGGTGGAAACTTAATCCCACAAAGACTTCTAACACACCCGTCCTAAGACGGTACCTTAAATTAATTATGCAAATTCTTAATAATCCTTGAAAATATTTGTTTTACCCATTTTTGTAAAAAATATAAAATAAACAAATAAATTATGAAAATTTAATTTTTGGCTTGACGGAATAAGAGTCTCGCTCCTACGTATCCTCAGGTGCAATGAGGAATTCAAAGTCACGTAGTTCTTTAGAAAATAATTATGGGTTGGTTGATTTTAATTAAAATAATTTTGAAAATTTGAATCAACAAGCCGTCACTTGGGAATCATTGGGGTATTATTCAAATTAAGGATTAAATAGGTGAAGCTTGATATACGCTAGAGACGTCACCCATTATTCATCAAGTTTGTTAATGAAATTTTTATTTAAGATTATCAATTAGCGATTTAACTTAAAAATTGAAAACATGATAATGATTTAAATATAATTTGAATAATATTAATAATAATAATGATAATGTAAACCATCAAGTTCAGTAATTCGATGTTTACAAAATACAAGGGTTAACAAGTCAAGTTGCAACTCGTACCCATATTATTATTATTAAAGAAAATTTCAATTATTCATATTTATGTTTTTTATTCTTATCATTCTTTTATTTCATTTTTTTATTATCTTTTTTTTTGTTTTTTCCTTTAGCCCAATAAGCCCATTAACCAAACCACCCAAAAAAAATAATTTAAAAATAGAACAAATGCTTACGAACAGGCAAAAGGGAGGGGTTATTTTAGCCTCTTTCTCCTCCTTCTTTGATGCCTTGCGGTGATCCAAACAGGGATCAAACTAAACATCCAACTACCGAGCATCTATATGAGGGGGGCCCTAGTTTCAACACCAGGCGCGCGTATGGACCGGTCGGGTCTCTCGGTGCTTTACACGATGGGGAGCTCAACCGGGCTTCACGACAATGCGCGGATCGAGCTTGCGCTGCCTTTGCTTGCGGTGGCGGTTTGGGACAAGAACGGGTGGTGTTGCCGATGAAGCTCGATCGGTGCCGATCCTCGTTTACCCGATGTTGCTTGCGGCGATGACCCGAGCAATGAGCATTTCTAAGTATAGATGCGACGGAAGCGGCGGATCCGCCTTGGAACGATGGTGTGGTCGGTTCACGGTATTATGTGGCCGATATGGATTAACATCTTATGTTTTTTCTTGTTTGGGTGTTGATGATTGGTCATGTGTGAGGTGGAAGATGATGGAGTTTCTAAAGAGGATGAGTTGACTCACGATGGGTGGTTACTCACCGAGTTGACTCGATTCTAAATGTTGAAGGTGAATGTGAGGAGTGAGGGTTGGAGTTATGGTGTGATGGTGGTCATGGAACTTTGGCAACAAATTACGATGAGGAAGGTGATTGCTTCGATGGCGTTTTGGGTGTTTGGCAAATTGCTTAAAGTTTTATTTTGCAACGTGTGAGGCTAAACCTTAGTGTATTTGATCCGAGTATGTGTTCTCATGTATATGTCCTCATTTTCTTGTGTGTGGTTTAGGTGTTTTATAGGAGGGATTAGGTGAGGTGTTTGAGTTAGAATGTGATTAGGAGTTTGTTTAGGATAAGTGATGGGAGGTTTATGATAAATTTGTTTAGGATGAGTTTGAGTTAGGATGGGTTTGATGATAGCTGCCAAGGTTGGTTTAGGATAAGTTTGTGGTAGGATGAGTTATGGTTAGTTTAGGATAGGTTGGTTTAGGATAAGTGATGAGTTTAAATGTGAGGATAACTGATGAGGTTTATTTAGGATAAGTGCTTAAGGGTTGTGGGTAAATGGGCCAATGGGTTGAAAGATTATTATTTTTTTATCTTTTTTTTTTATTCACAAAACGCCCCGGACAAAATTGGGTGTTCACAAATGTGCTAAACAAATTTCAACAATCATGGGACCCGATCGAAGTTGAATGTTACGAAGAAATGATCCTACTGGCTATGTAAGTGAAGAATTCAAGGATGGAGTTGATGATTTCATTAGGGTTGCTCAAGGAGACCCGACAGTTACTGATGCATTAAATCGCATCCTTTGTCCATGTGCTAGATGTAAGAATTGTGGTTGGGGGGAGGTATTTGAGGTAGAACAACATCTGTATAAGTACGGATTTATAGATGGTTATGTAAATTGGACCATTCATAGTGAGGACAGATGGGGGGATAGCGACTCAATATCCATTGTCCATGATGATGAAGTGGAGCCTAGGAATCTATACGTGGATATGGTTATGGATGCCATAGATGATAGATTAAATCCAGAAGCTCAAGATTTAGAAGGGGATCCAAATCCGTCAGCTGCGAAGTTTTATGACTTGCTAAGAGACGTTGATGAACCTTTACGGGACGGTTGCCATAAACACACGAAATTGTTAGCTGTAACTCAACTTTTGAACTTGAAGTTGGAGTTTAATATGAGTGAGAGTTATTATGATAGAATGATTGTTATAATTAAGAGCATACTTCCAGAACCTGAAAGGTTACCCGAAAACTTCTACAAATCGAAGAGAATGGTTCATGAGTTGGGATTAGGATATGAGAAGATAGATGCGTGTCTTAATCAATGTATGTTGTATTACAAAGAATACAGTGACAAGAGACTCTACTCAGTTTGCTTAGTATGTGGATACCCACGATTCAAATCGAAGGCGGGACGTTCATTGAATGAGAAGGATGTGCCGCACTCAGTGTTGCGATATTTTTCCATTATGCCAAGACTTCAACGTCTGTTTATGTCCAAAAATACTGCACAATATATGACTTGACATGCGGATGGAGTGCGTCAAGATGAATAAGTGATCAGGCATCCAGCTGATGCTGAGGCTTGGAAACGATTTGACGCTACCCACTCAACATTTGTGCTAGACACTCAAAATGTTAGGATTGACCTATGTACAGATGATTTTAATCCATTCAGCGGTTCAGCCACACCATATTTATATTGTCCTATTTTTGTCACACCGTACAATCTACCTCCAAGTATGTGTATGAGAAGGGAATACATATTCCTCACTCTTGTGATTCTTGGACCAAAGTCACCAGGTAAAAGTTTAAATGTCTATCTTAGACCCCTAATTGATGATCTGAAGATATTGTAGGATAATGGGATACAAACTTGTGATGCCTGGAAGAAGCAAAATTTTGATATGAAAATGACTTTGTTGTGGACAATAAGTGACTTTCCAGCCTATGGAATGCTGTCTAGGTGGAGCACTCATGGAAAAGTTTCTTGTCTGCTTTGTATGAATCACAGTAGTCATTTGTGTTGAAGCACGGTAGGAAATGTTGTTGGTTTGATTATCATCGCCAATTTTTGCCCTTTGATAATCCATTTTGCCGTGATCGAAACTCTTTTAAGAGATCAACAATAGAAAAATCTAATCCACCGCAACAGTTGAGTGGGACAGATGTCTTGAATAGAGTGACTCAACTTAAGGAAATCATTTTCAGCTTGAATTCAGGTAAACAAAAATAAGATGGCTTTGGTATACACCACAATTAGGTGAAGAAGAGCATATTTTGGGAATTGCCTTATTGGTCCACTAATTTAATACGACATAATTTAGATGTTATGCATGTCGAGAAGAACGTGTTTGATAATATCTTCAACACTGTCATAGACATAAAGGGCAAGACAAAAGACAATGCAAATGTAAGATAAGATTTGAAGATAATATGTAAACGTCCTACCTTGGAATTAATAGTTGAGAATGGCAAGTGTAAAAAACCAAAGGCGAAGTCTGTCTTGGATGCCAATCAAAGAAGGATGGTGTGTGAGTGGATAAAATAGTTAAAATTTCCCGATGGGTATGCGTCAAATATCGCACGTTGCATCAATATAGACGATGGAAAGATATATGGAATGAAAAGTCACGATTGTCATGTTTTTATGCAAAGGTTAATTCCTCTGGCATTTCGTGATATCTTGCCAAAACCTATATGGGGACCGTTAACAGAACTAAACTTGTTCTTTAAAGAAGTTTGTGCAACTGAAATTCGTAATTCCACCATAGAGAATGCAGAGCTTTCTTTCATTGAAACAATTTACAAGTTAGAGAAGATTTTACCTCTAATATTCTTTGACGTGATGGAACATTTAGTCGTGCATCTCCCTTATGAAGCTAAGGTTGGAGGACCAGTGCATTACAGGTGGATGTATCCCTTTGAGAGGTGTATGCAGTACTTGAAAAGAAAGGTCCAAAATAAAGCGAAAGTTGAAAAATCTATTTGTGAAGTGTATATTTTAGAAGAAATTTTTAATTTTGCTTCCATGTATTTTGATCCCCACCTACAGACCAGACGCACTCGAGTTCCTCGAAATGACAACAGTGGGGAAGATACAATCAATGAACGGTTGTCTGTTTTTATGTAACACACTGACTTTTGGGATAATTATAATATTATCCTGAAATGTACTATTTTGTAAATTCTGTGAGTAGTAAATTAAATTTGACTGTTTCATGAGTATATTTGACTGTTGTATGTGATTTGCTACGAGCCAAGGAAATAATAATTTTCTGGTCGAAAAAATCTTATTTTTATTAATTGGAGCTGAGAGATCTTACTAAACCCAATTCTGATTGATATATATATATATATTAATATCTTAATTTTTAGATTTAATCGTGTAATAAAATAATTTTATATTATTATAATATTATTTTATATTACAAGATCTCTTGCCTCAAAAATAGTAAAAATCGCTTCAAAATGACCATGGACCCTTAAAAGTCTGTGGGACCCACGTTTAGAAAAGCGATCAACGATTCTTTGACAAATTTCTAAGCCAATGGGAACAAGTCAATAAAGGAGGCTTGAAAAATTCTAACCAATAGGAATAGGTCAAAGAAAGAAGCATGGACTTTAATATGGACCGTTGGATGAAGACTTAGTTAGGAAGCCTTTAATTATAACCGTTGATCAAATTAATGGTGTGGATGTGAACTTGATTAGCACGCATTGAATATTGGCTATGGATCTAATCAGGGACGGATCCAAGGGGGGGCAAGCATGGGCCTTGGCCCCCCTTTTCTCATTAATTTTTTTAAATATTAATAATTTAATTAAATTTATTAAAAAATAAAAAGATAATTATATTATTTTTTATAAAGTTAATACTTATTATATTGATACTCTTATTTAAAAATTATACACATATTTTTAATTTTATATATTATTATTTTACTCTAAAATATTTTTTTGTTTACAAAATTATATATACTTCTCTTATTTTATGTACAAACATTACATAAAGTCTCATTGAAAATACAAAGTAAAAAAAGTATAAGTATTTTCTCAAAAAAAAAAATCAATATTATAAATATTGACCTTAGAAGAGGTCAAGAAAATTATACCAAAGATAAAAATGATGAAATTAAAAGAGTTTATACTGATATGTATTTGATATGTGATTCACGATTATTTTATATACATTAATATTATAATTTTAACTCATCATTCTATTAATTTTTAATATTTATATAATAAATCTATTAGCTACTCTCACTTTTAACTTCACTCTCTTCCTTTTTTAAATATATATATATATATATATATATAAACTTAATTTTGTTTATAAATCATGATGTAAAGGATAATTACTATTGTGATGCATTTAATATTTAATATAAATATTTTTTTTTTACTTTATTTATAAATCTTCTTATATAATGAAAAAAAATACTCTTCTAAAGTGAACAAATAAAAATATATTTACCTTTAATTTAAAATAGTATATTTTGATCTTAACCCACTAAATAATTTAAGGGTAAATATATATTTATTTACTAAATTTAATTTCTTTTCTATATTTAATAATATACTTTATGATTTTCTACTTCCTTCATTGAATATTTTCTGATCCGTCCCTGGATCTAATCTAGGCTAGGAATTAGAATTAAAGTTGAATTCAATGGTTAGGATTAGGTCAAATATAGTGACTTGGCTTTGTTTAGTAGCTAATTAAGCCTAATTTGGTTAATCTAATTACTTAATTAGCAAACTAAGTAAGTTAACTTAGTTATTAATTAGTTATAATCTAAATACTAATTAGATATCCTAATATTGTTTAAAGGTTATAATATATGCTAATATATGTTAAACTAATTAGTTTTATAATTAGAATGTTAATTTAATATTATTAGGAGACTTAACCTAATTAAACTAATTAGTTTTAGCTTGTAATTAAAATCAAACCAAGCCCTAAACCCTAAGGAGTCCCACGGCCATGATGGCTAAATGGGCAAGTCTTCACAAGTTCTACATGGTTCATGAACAATCCAAAGTGACATAAGCCATGTGCACCAAAGTGTGAACACAAGTAGATATTTACCTATCCAAATTAAACACTCAACCTCACCCATTATGCACTCACGGAAGCCCCCTCATTTTACACTCTCAAATTTCACTTTTTACACTTATCCAAATTCAAGCTTTCTTTTCTCTCAATACCAAGAAAACCAAGTAAACTTTCTCTTCCACTTTCTCTCTCAAATTCGGCCAACACCCAAAACCATACCACCAAATGTTCTATAATTTTATCTTTTCACTTTTCCTAAACCAAAATCATATTCTAAACACTTTTCCTTCACAATGTTTTGTCAAAAACCTACTCTATCTAGTTCAAAATCCAACTTTTTGTTCACTTCCCTAAGGGTAAGTTTTGATTCTTTGGTTTAAAGTTTGGTTTTTGATTTTCTAAACCATGATTGTTCCATGTTTTTTCAATCTTAATCCTTGTATGTGTTTTTACTAATTATTTAAGAATTATTAGGATTTTGTATTGGTTTTCAAGAAAGCAAGGAGAAGGAGGAGACTAGCCGATCTTGGTCTTCAAGAGGTAAGAGGGAGATTTAATCTCATCAACCCTAAGTGGTGATGGGAAAATGGAATTGTTTGTGTATAAAGAATCTATAAGGATTCATTTGTGTGGTTGTTTATTGTTTTTATTATTTGTGTAATTGTTTAAATGCTTTTCTATTTGTGATTTATTTTATTTGCTATGCATGTCTATAGTTTTAAAATATAATGCATATGTTTATATATTGTATGTGTTTATAGTTGTATGATTATTAAAGTAGGATGTGAATAACATGTAACAATTTGCATGAGTGTTCCAAAGAACACAAGGAGGCTCACGACCTTGCTATTAAACAAAGAATCAAAATATTCTCAACCATTTTCTAAATCAATGATTTAAAGAATTTAGGTAAAATAATAAATTTAAGAATGATTTAGGTTAATTATGGCTAATATGCCATTTAATGTAGAATTGAATGCCATTTTATTTTCTAAGATAGGGTTAGAAAATTAATTTACAAAAGAATTGGATTTCAATGAATCTTTAAGAAAATAAAAGGAATGAACTTAGTTCTAGAATTCTAAATTAGCAGAATTTATTTTAAGTAAGAATTAAAGCAAACACTTGAAAAATACTAACGTAGAGCTCACTCTCTATGTTTTGAAGCGCGTTAGCAAGTTTCAAAGTGTAACTATTGGGTCAGATTAAAATAAACAAAATTTAGAGGAAAACGTTAAAAATACCTTATACTGATTTTATAGGCAACATACTACCAAAATTTACTAAAATCGATGAATAAAATGAAAAGATTCCATAATATATTTATAACATAAGGAAAATACTTTACGTAGTTTAAAAGTACTAGATATAGTCTACACATATTTAAAATGATGATTTTAAGTTATATGGTTAAGAAAATGATTTAAAAATCTTACGCGATTGAGAAAATGTTTTAAAAACATTATGCGATGTTCAAAAACATCAAAATATATTTACACAATTTTAAAATGTTTGTAAAAGCGATGAGATTGTGAAAGTGCGATAAAATTGTTACATGATTAAACAATATAGTGAGTTTTACTGTCGGGCCAAAGTGATGGACCCGGACATGTTGTGAGATAGTACTGCTAAGTGGGACAGGCTATATTTTTGAAATATTGTGACTAAGGATATTAAGGGTATTTTTGTGATTTTAGATCATGCTTAGAGTGTTGTGTCAATTTGGTTGATAATTGGCGATTGATTGATGAGACGAATTACACCGGGTTGTGGTGTGATATACGTAGTGTAGTTCATTATATGAACTTGGAGGCATTAGTGTGCGGAGAATTCCACATGGGGACAGTGGGTGGCTCCTCTGGGCCGTGGTAACGGGCAACACACTAATGATCTTGACAAACACTATTCTTAATCAAGGTTTTGAGAAGACTATTATGTACAGTGCCTGTAGTACACGATGTTTGGACTGTGTACTGCTGCACGATGTTTGGACTGTGGGCTATAGACACAACGTTAGACAGTGCAATAGTTTGGTTGGGCAGCCAGAATTACTATTAGTTCTTTTCGGATCATTCTCTCAGATATTCGTGTTTAGCTCCATGGAGTAGGAACGAGTCGGTGTGTGTTCATTCATTATCTGCATTTTACTGCTTATTATAATCTGTGATAAAATGTATGATGTATTGTTTTGCTATACTGTGTGAGATATAATGGTATGTATTACTTTGCTATATTATGCATGATATGTTGGTATGTACTATTGTGATAATTGTTTATATTGTTGTTTTCTTATTTGCCATGCGGGTAATGATGTAGATTGTCTCACCTCTCTATATGCTTTTCTCGATATTATTATATTATTTCTGTAAAGAGTTTGAGGAAGAAGAGGAACAGCCTCTTGAGATACAATATCCAGACGAGCACCACCAAGCGAAATAGTGTACGAGGAAGAGGAACCAAGAGATCATTCTCATCATCGGGACGATTTTGAGATCATGGCATTGCCTGGGATTTTTGGGTTTGTGAGACTTGAGTTTCACGGAGGTTCGGAGGCCTGACGTATGCGAGTGGATAGAGGAACAGTTGTCTACGTGGGACGTTTGACTGTGTCCTTTTGTAGAGAGTACGATGGAGATGTTATATTTACTACTATGTTGTATTTATATCTAGAGTTGCCTTTGAATCTTAGGCGTTACTGGCAAGAAATATTCCATGCGCCTAGCGAGCTCAGTAGTGAGTCAACAGCCCGGACTCGTGTCTGTAGAGTTGTAGGACCTCCAGGAGCTCTGTCTTTCGATGATCTATCTGAAGATGATCCATCAGAGGGTTAGAAATCTTTCGAGGTGCACTTGGACAATGTTATGTTTTAGCACTATGTTGTCTTTTTACTGCTTTGGTAAATATTTGTAGTTGTAAATTACTTATATAATTAAGACAAAAATCATCTGTATATTATAGTGTGTTTATGTTTGTTTTACTTTGTGATCTGTGTTATTTTATTTAATGTTATATGTATAAAAGGAAAAAAAATGTACCACTAATATTATTTACGTATTCAAATGTTTTATAACTTGGATAAGAATTTATTTTATTGCATCATAAATATGACACTCCCACAAGGGTGTTACATTTTAAACATCCATGTTGTCCTGTCAGGAGAAGTCGAAATAGATTCTTGACGGACATGAAACTTTAGATTGCTGAGACATATGTGCTTGTAAATTGTGGAGAAGTAGAACCTTATCTCTAGTAAGTTTACTCTCTATATAATGAATTTGTTATTAATGTGCTAAATTTATGCTAAATATTAATTATTGTATTGATTAGAGAATTCGAGGATTCGTTAAGGGATACAGATCCCAATATCACTGATGATCAAATATTGGAAGCTCGAGATAAAGACTTCAGTACGTGGCTAAAACATCTAGTGAGTCCTTTTATCCATAATAGTGATCTATCATATTAAATTCAATGTGTATTATGTTAGATGTTACAACTATCTACCGTCTATGTAATGATACAGGTTAATATAGGTTAAGTTAAGGATCAAATGATATGAGAGATAAGTTATGGTTCATCCAAGTCCGTGATTTCTTACTGTTGCTTAATAGTTAATGGGTACAGATTTCATACCAAGGTGTATGGACAAAATAAAGCTACCATGAATAGTGGCGTATATGTTAGAGGTAGTATATATGGTGAGAATGACTTCGATTATCATGGCATTGTTGAAGATATATTGGAATTGTCATATTTAGGAAATCAGAATAAAGTATTTCTTTTACAATGTCATTGGTCTGACCCGATAAATGGAGTCAATGTTGATAAGAGATATAGGTTGGTTGACATCAAGCATAAATCAAGACTTCACTCAAATGAGCCATTCGTCTTAGCCGAACAAGCACAACAAGTGTACTATACAAGATGATGGAGGTGAATGGTGGGCAGCTTGTAAGGTCAGAGCAAAACTCTTCGTGGTTGAGACATTGAATGACGAAGGTGATGAATTGAATGACTTAACTGCCACTGATTATTACCAAGATGATGGATCCCTTGGAACACACAATCTTGTCATAGATGATGAAGCAGTCTCCTTGTTTGATGCACATGCCCAAATGGAAGAAGTGAACATACGTGGTATACATTATCTAATGGACGATCTGGTTGATGATGAGTTCATTGATGACAACGAAAATAATGAAATTAATGAATTCTCAGATGAAAATGAGAAATCTTTTGCTTCAGACTCAAGTAGTTAAAATTAAAGCTTGTTCAATAAATTTCGTTAATGGTATTTACACTGAAATATCATTACTATATTTTGAGGTTTTTATTGACATATAGTTTCTTAACTCGTCATGTTTCATTATGTTTCCTTATGCAGATATTCATCATGATCATTCGAGGTAGAGGTGTTGGACGCGGTCGTGGGAGAGGCCGTAATGTTTTATCTGCCCATGATTCTCCACACCAGTACAACATTCTCAGCCCTCTCCAGGTATACCTGTAGGATAATCTTTTTAATTATTGTTAACTTGTGGTTTATATAAATGTAATATATATGTATTTTTTATGTATAATTATGTTAGGTGCAACTTCAGCTACTGGCCCATTGACCAGTGCAGGCCTACCAGCCTCTAGTCCATTGACCATTGGAGGCGCATCGGCTTCTGTCCCACCCCTTACTGAGCCAGTGATTTCTATGCCACCCCCTGCTGACCCACCCACTAGCGGCCCGAATGTGGTGCCTTCAAGTAGAGAATCCAATGTAGAAACAGATAGCAGGGAACTTATATATGTGGCACTTGTCTCTGAACCGTAAGTAATAGTGATATATCACCTTTTATTATATGTATTTACTTTCAGATTACCAATATTATCTTATTGTAATTACAGGAGGAGGTTTCTCCTATCAAGGGTGACACGTGACATTATGTACAATGTCATAACACAGATGTCTGTTCTGGCTAGTACGTGGCGATGTTATCCAGCTGAGATGAAGGAAATACTATTTAACGACTTCATGGTAAGTAATTGTGTTTATAGAATTATATATTATACGTTTATTGAAAAATAAATATACATACATATCATTTGTGTAGCCTAAGCATCGATTCACATCTGATACTGATCGCAGCATGGCGAGAACTGTCTGGGAACGGATTATCTTGGACCGTTATCCAGACCATTTGAACAAAGCACGAGATAAGGCCTTTGAGAGGGCAAATTCAAACAGCTAGGCTGATGTTAAGGGTCACGGGCCTAGAGGAATGAGGAAGGAAGTGTGATGGCCTGGTCGACATTTGGCTGATAGATATATGGATGACGAGGTCTGCAGCTACCAAAAGGAACAGGGCAGTCATGCCTGATGCCTTGAAGCATACAGGCGGGTTGATAAGCTTTGGATAACACAAGAGCAAGATAGTAATATAACTTCCTCATTTAAAGTTTTAATGATAAGCATCCGTGTATGAACATGTTGTAATTACTTGAGTTATTTGTCTATCTTGAGTATGACATAGTATCTTAGAGGCTCGCCTTACTTTTGATATGTGTTTATTATATAATATTCTTCCATATGGGATTACAGGAGGCAGAGTTAAAGCATTCGGTTTATTATAGAGATCTGTATGCAAAAGTTCATAAGAAGAAAGACGGAAGCTATGTTTCTGAGCGCTCCAGGAATTTTATTATAGGTGTCTTATTCCTATTCAAAAGTCCTATATATTTTAGGTTGTTTATTTTTTTGTTAATATTTTTTTTGTTTGGTTATTTTAGGAGTCATATGACACCGCAATGATAGAAAAATATGGAGAAAACTCTTCCTCTCACCCTATGGTTGACCCGGAGGTCTGGTTGGATGCGGCAGGTCCCAACAAGAAGGGACGTGTGCATGGCATAGGTAACAGCTTGCACATTAGTAATAACACCATGCCAGCTTCATCCTCCTCGGTTGCAGGTCCTTCCCACTCTACACCGTTGACACAAGATATATCTGAAGCTGTGAATACAGCAGTGGCAGCAGCGATGGCTTTGTTTGTCCAGAGTCAACTTGTCCTTATGTTGGCGCCCTTCTAATCGTTCCTATCTACGATCGGATCAATAAATGTTTCTCCACAACCACCATCGCAAGGTTTAGGTAGGGAGGGTCGAGAGGAAGATGAAGACAACTTAGACTGATTGCCATTTTTTATTCTTATTCTCAAATTTGTATAACTTTCAACTATATTGATTGATTATTTGTATAATAACTTTTAACTATATTATTGGATTATTTTGTACAAATTTTTTATTGTAGCAGTTTACAATTATTGGATTATTTGTTATTGGATTTTTGTTTCTGAATTTCTGTTTGCTAGATTGTGGTTTGATATGCAGGTTTTGGGAAAATTATATATATATATATATATATAGGTTATTAAAAAAAAACCTATCTGATTAGCGAGGGATTAGCGACAGAAGCTCACATGGTAAATAGCGAGGGACTAACAAGGAAATAGTGAGGAAATAGCGAGAGATATATTAGCGAGGGAATAGCGAGGGAATCATACAAGCAATTAGCGAGGGATTAGAGAGGGATTAGTGTGGGAAGTTAGCGAGGGAATAGCGAGGGAAATTGATAAAATTATTAAATAATACAGTGAGGGAATAGCGAGGGAAATTCTCTCGCTATTTTGTGAGGGAATATTAGCGAGGGATTAGAGAGGGATTAGCGAGGAAAATTTCCCTCGCTGACTTTTTGATTTCTTGTAGTGATACGTAAAACACCGGGATTTTAATGGGCCAGCGCCTAGGCGCTAGTAACGTAGCGCCTGAGCGCTAGCTGTGCAGAAAGTCCACATTATTTTCTTATAAATTCATAAGTTACGCCAAATGCAACACACACTTAGATAGGACGCAGCAGCCGTCAAGAGGCACAAACCCTAATGTGGTGTAGGCGCAATTAGGCTTGAAGATTAGGAATTTTCTTTAACTTTTCCACCTTTCTACAATGGAGTTTGTCATATTTTTCCCTTTGTGCTCTTCTTTTTCCATGTGTAATTAATTTTTCCTTTGTTAGGGGGATAATGGATCTTGTTCTTGGATGATGTAACTTTCTTTTATGGGTTTAATCTATGTTTTTTTTCATGATTTACGTGTTTATCTCTATTCTTAATGTTTTTCTAAACCTGATCAATTTGGGAATAATCTTTTGGGTTTATCTAGGATTTGAAAAAATTTGTATGAACTTAGAACTTGTGATAAATACCATAATTTCTGTAATCGCTAGGAATAGACGTTGTGGATTATGTGGTCTTTCTTTTAATTCTCTCGTTCTTGATAATGTCTTTTTAATTAGGGTTAGACTAAGGGATTAGTTAATTCCAATCAGCATAAGAGGATTAGTATACCAATGAATTATGTATTAATTAATTTTAAAAATTGACCATAAATTATTGAAATAGAACATAGTTAAACTAATATTTGAATGTGCATTTACAGAGTGCAAGTGAAATCTGAACCCTAACTCTTTAACATCATTATTTTTCATCCTTTTGATTTATTATTTACTGATTTTATATTTCTTTTTAATTGAATTTGCAGCAATCCTCTTTTTGATAGCTTGAATAGTGTCGATTTGGTAAATTTAGTAATTAATATTTTAATCCTCGTAGGACGATACTCTACTCACTCTTTATTACTTTTGTCAATTTAGTGCACTTATCAATTTCTGTAACAAGTTTTTAGCGTTGCTTGTGATTGTTATTATTATTATTAAATAGTAGTTGAAAAGATACTAATTTGAGCATTTATTTTTATTTTTGTTTAATTTTATTTTTAATTTGTTTCTTTCTAATTTTTAATTTTTAATTTTATTTTTTTCTTCATTTAATTTTCTTTTTAATTTTTTCTTTTTATTTTTATTTTCTTGGTTTATTTTTATTAGTCATTTATTTTTATTTTTATTTTTAATTCCCTTCATAACTTCACTTTGGTTTGCTTATTCGTTTGTTTATGCAAAGTTCTCTAGAGTCAGAAGAATTATTTTTTGATTCAGAGATAGAGAGAACAACTAGAGCAAACAGGAAATCAATTAGAGAAAGGAAGAAGCTTGAAGAAACAGAAGCAAAAATGACAGAAATTATTGTAACTGCAGAGTGAAGACGTACATTGGTTGACTATGCTACCCCATTTGCTGAGAATATTTCTACCAGTATTGTGCATCCTACTATTCAGGCCAACAATTTTGAGATTAAACTAGCACTTCTACAGTTGGTGCAGCATAATCAGTTTAGGGGAAGTCAGGTAGAAGATCTAAATTTACACATTGCAAATTTATTGCAGCTATGTGATACTATTAAGCATATTGGCGTTACTGATGATGCCATTAGATTACGACTGTTTCTATTTTCTCTACGAGACAAAGCAAAGAGCTGGCTACAAACCCAGCCACAAGGGAGTATCTCTACTTGGGAGGATCTGGTTAACAAATTTTTTACTTGATACTTTCCTCCATCAGTGTTTGTGAAGATGAGGGGTGAAATAGCTTGTTTCACTCAAAATCAAGGGAAGTCGTTATATGAATCGTGGGAGAGATTCAAGGAGCTTTTAAGGAGATGTCATCACCATGCATTTGAGGTTTGGCAACAGGTGCAAATTTTTTATAATGGTTTAAATCATCCTACTAGGGCTATGGTAGATTGATCTGCAGGTGAATCTTTGAATACTAAAACTCCTGAAGAAGCTTAGGAATTGTTTGAGATCATGGCGACCAAGGAATATCAGTTGCCTAGTGGGAGAGCAGTCGTTAGACAAAGAGTTATGGAGCTTGGTACTCTTGATACTTTACTTGCCCAAAACAAAAGTATTTCTCAACAGTTAGCTAACCTCACCAAAAGAGTTGAGAGTATACAGGTAAATTCTGTGAACCACCAAGTGTTAATTTGTGATTTCTGCAGAGGTAATCATGCTAATGGTGGATGTAAGGCAAGTAATTCTGGTTTCAATTCTCAAGAGCACTTAAATTATATGGGTAATCCTTCCAGACCTCAGGGTGTTCCATTTTCAAATACATATAATCCAAGGTGGAGGAATCATCCTAATTTTTCTTGGAGCAATCAAACACTCCTGCATTGTATGCTAGACTCCCATTTTCTCAAAAGTTAAAGAAGGAGAACCAAGAGAGGCAATTCTCAAAGTTCTTAGATGTCTTCAAGAAGCTGCAGATAAAATTTCCTTTGTTGAAGCACTTGAGCAGATGCCCTCATATGCTAGATTCATGAAAGATTTGTTCTTGAAGAAGAGGAAACTTAAGGAAGATGAGACTGTGACACTTATTGAAGAGTGCAATGCTATAATTCAGAGGAAACTGCCCCCTAAATTGAAGGATCCAGGTAGTTTCACTATTCCATGCACTATTGGTGAGTTGACTGTTGAGAAAGCTCTATGTGACTTAGGGGCTAGCATCAATTTAATGCCATTGTCAATTCTCCGCAAGCTTGGGATTGATAAAGTGAAGTCAACTACAATGTCTCTTCAACTAGCTAATCGATCAATTAAACATTCATATGGTATAGTGGAAGATTTGCTAGTGAAGGTTGACAAATTTATTTTTCCAGCTGATTTTGTGATTTTGGATATGGATGAGGATGCTGATATTCCTTTGATTCTTGGAAGACTATTCTTGGCTACTTCAGGAGCGTTGATTGATGTACCTAGAGGAGAGCTTATTTTGAGGGTGGATGATGATCAGGTAACTATTAATGTTTTTAATAAATCTGCACCGACATCAGATCTTTATGCCCCTGTCAAATGCATTCAAGATAAGCCTCTACAGGATTTGGCTAGTAAAAGTCCTTCATCATCAGTCAATGCTGATTTTCACACTTCCAAGATTGTGGATGAAAAGGAGAAAGGTCCTCCTCTTGCAAAAATTGCTGCAATTGAAAAAGATCCTTCAGCTTCCATTGATTTATTACAGATTGATTCCAAATATAGTGACAGAGTCTGGAGGCAAAGAACTGATAAGAGAAAAATGTCATCTTACTTCTCTTACTTCAAGCCACCATAATAATTAGAAAAGACAACGTCGAGCTAATGACGTTAAATAAGCGTTTTTTGGGAGACAACCCAAATTTTCTCTCTTTTTCTCTTTTAATTTTATTGTTGTTCTTATTTTGTTATTTCTTATTTTTCTATTTTTATTTTGAAGGTAATGTTGAGTCGGCTTAGGTGTCTCCCTGAGTTCGGAGCCTTTGTAGGGGGATGTATATAGTTGTCGGCCGCAAAAAAAAGAGTTTTTCTTTTCCTTTCTTGCATTTATTTCATTTAATTACTTGTTTTTATTGATTTTGATTTTGTCATCATCATCCATTTTGTGTTTTGAGTCTTTGTTTTAATATTGTGCATGCCGGTGTATTGAATTGAATATCAAATGATTGTTTGAATTGTGGATTGGTTTATTTCTTGGGATAGCACATGAGAATCTATGAGTTGCATTTATCTCTATTGTTTCAATTGTGTATGAATGTTCTTCCCATCTTTATGATTAATAGACCTTGGAATTTGATTGCATATCAAGCTTAGAGAAAGTTTATGGGAATACATGTGTGTGGATGATTTGCATCTAGAAGTTGTTTGATTCTCTTTTGAGGTGAAATCCTAGGCAGTGCATGATTAAGGAAATGATAAGGGTCTTCTTTGGACCGTTTAGCCTTTCAAGCCAACCTGTAAACACAGTATATCCTTAGGTCCCTTTTGCAGCATTGTTATTGTTTGGCCTCTATTTTTTTTCTTTTACCCACATTTTCCTTTTCCCATATCCACATAAAAAAATTTTATCTCTTACATAACCTTTGTTGAATGCGTATCCTATTTTATTTTATTATTCAAGTCTTCATTATTTTTGTGCATGAAGTTTTGTGGAGCTGAAAATTTCAAAGAAGAGAAAAAAAATTCAAAAAGAAAAAAAAAGAAGTCTACCCAAAGTATTGCAAAGAAATAAGTTTGGGGGTAGAGGTTCTTGAAAAAGAAAAAGAAAGGAAAGAAAGAAAGAAAGTGAATGTTGTGTTGATTCTTTTGCTCCTTTTTGCACTTGTTCAGTATTTTGAGACTTGAATTGTGAAATTTACATGATTTTATATCTCAATTTTTATTTTCATTTTCCTACCACTTCTTTCTTAACCCATACCCTCGGCCTTATATTACAAGCTTTTAAAGACCTTTTTGATCTTTGGTTGTGTGCTGTTTACATTAATGGAGAGAGAGATGAAGAACAACCCTATAGATGTGGGTTTGATGTGAACTTGCAGTTTTATAAATCTATCTGAGTTTGTTCTTCATGAGGAGATTGTGCCTTTCATTCATGTTTTTGGGAAGTCATTGATGCATAAGAGTTGCATGTGAGAGACAATGTGATAATTGGATTGTTCATGTGTGACTCTTTGAAATTAGATTGTGAAGTAATTTCTGAGGATATGTATGATATTCACTACCTGGTGTTGCCATGTTTTGGTTGTGTGTTTTGAGTTGTTATTTGTTTAGTCTTTTTGTTTTTGTTTTGTTTTTACTTGAGGACAAACAAAAGCTTAAGTTTGAGGAGTGATGAACCCGTAAAAATTCATATTTTTACGAGTTCAAAGTCTTGAGTTTTCATTCTCTTTTATTCTTTTTTATTGAGTTTGTGCTTAAGTTTCTTTTGTTTTTAATTTTTCTAATTTATGTTTTAATTGTGTGTTTTTATGTGTTTTTGATAGGTAATTATGCATGGAAGAAGACTGGACGATTTATGAAACAGAGAGTTGATTTTGCATTTTGGTAGTTCAGCGCCTAGGCGCTAGATACGTAAAACATCATGGTTTTAATGGGCCAGCACCTAGGCACTGGTAACATAGCGCCTGAGCGCTAACTGTGCAGAAAGTCCACATTATTTTCTTATAAATTCATAAGTTACGCCAAATACAACACACACTTGGACAAAACGCAGCAGCCGTCAAGAGACACAAACCCTAATGTGATGTGGGCGCAATTAGGCTTGAAGATTAGAAATTTTCTTCAACATTTCCACCTTTCTACAATAGAATTTGTCATATTCTTCCCTTTGTGTTCTTCTTTTTCCATGTGTAACTAATTTTTCCTTTGTTAGGGGGATGATAGATCTTGTTCTTAGATTATGTAACTTTCTTTTATGGGTTTAATTTATGTTTCTATTTCATGATTTACGTGTTTATCTCTATTCTTAATATTTTTCTAAACCTGATCAATTTGGGAATGATCTTTTGGGTTTATGTATGATTTGAAAAAATTTGCATGAACCTAGAACTTGTGATAAACACCATAATTTCTGCAATCGTTAGGAATAGACGTTGTGGGTTATGTGGTCTTTCTTTTAATTCTCTCGTTCTTAATAATGCCTTTTTAATTAGGGTTAGATTAAGGGATTAATTAATTCCAATCAGCGTAAGAGGATTAGTATACCAAGGAATTATGTATTAATTAATTTTAGGAATTGACCATAAATCATTGAAAAAGAACATAGTTAAACCAATATTTGAATGTGCATTTAAAGAGTTCAAGTGAAATCTGAACTCTAACTCTTTAACATAATTATTTTTCATTCCTTTGATTTATTGTTTGCTAATTTTATATTTCTTTTTAATTGAATTTGCAACAATCCTATTTTCGATAGCTTGAATAGTATCGATTTGGCAAATTTAGTAATTAATAACTTAATCATCATGGGACGATACTCTACTCACACTTTATTACTTTTGTCGATTTGGTGCACTTGCCAATATCTGCAACACTTAGCCTGCCTAAGACCCGTTTACTAAACAAGTTAAACCAAACTAAACAAGTTAAACCAAGACTTTTTTAAAAGCTTGTTTAACTAAAAAGGTCAAATCTCAGGTCATTTAATAGGTCTTTTAAGCTTGCGGTAGCTGACTTATTTAACTATATATAATATAATATATATTATTAAAATAATTATAAATTATAATTATAATTATTAATTTATTATAATATTAATATATATTTTAATTAAATTTTAATAAAAGTCATTAAATAAAACCTAAGTTAATAAGTTAAAATAGAAATAACATATTTATTAATATATTTAATGTAATATATTTATTATAATGAAAATAATAAGTTAACATTCACATCATAGTTTTATAGATGTTCACTACTTTCTTACTCTGGTCTTTAGTCGATATGAGACTTAGAAATATATGCCTCTAATAATTTTACAACTTAGTATATTTTCAAGTCTCACATCGACTAAAACACTAGAGTAAGAAAGTGATGAACATCTATAAAATTAGAAGGTGAGTGTTAAGTTATAACAAATGTCTATTAGTTTTAAGTAGGCCGGTTGGCCTATTTCAAGGCTTAGGTCTGTTAGCCAAGACATGTTGGCCTATTTAAAAGTAGGTATGTTAGCCTGTATAAATGCATGTTGGCCTATTTAAAAGTAGGTCTGTTAACCTATTTAAACTACTCATTACAAAGTATGCCTTTAAATAGACTTTTAGGTCAGACCAGGCTTTTAAATAGGTTAAGTTAGGTTTTAAAAATTAGCTTATTACAAGCTCCCAGGCCAGACTCAGACTTTATAATTGGGATATAGGTCAGACTTATTTAAGACAAAGCCTAGTCTAGCCTGTTTCCACCCAAGTATGAGATTAATTCATTCAAGCGCAGAGTGATACATCTGAGCTCTTTTTACAATTGGCATTACTAGAACTCAAACTTTTGTCCTTCTTTCGAAGGATAGTTCGTTTACTATTACTTCAAGTGTAACCCCCTTACTAAATTAATAACTATAACCATGGACATAATAATAATAGCAGTGAATTTTTTCCACAAAAATTTATAGATAGATATTGAAATCAAAATAAAAAATATAAAAGGAAAGGCATCGATACAAGACAACATAAAGTTATAATACACATTTATAACTTTTTAAATTAGCATCACACACCAGCCATAATGGTTACTCAGAAGTGGATATACACATATTTCTAATAATTCTAATATATATATATATATATATATATATATATATAATTATATACATATACATCCTCCTTCCTTTGAACAAGAAACTATGCTTAGTCGATCTGAATGATAATGATCATAATGCATCATGTGCTAGTTTGAAAACATCATGAATAAAGCGAAAATTAAAAATTCTCAATAGGAAATTAATAGTTATAAAAATATTCAAAAATACATGGTGAAATTTAACTGTGTAAAATACACAGAAAACCTCATTACAATCCAAGTATGACAAGAATTACACAATTCTAGCATAAAATGACAAATGTTGAATAAATCAAATAATGTGACCTTATATATTACCATCAACAAGTTCCAAATATCAGCAAACAAGTATCAATTATCAACAAGTATCAGAAAACATCAGCAAGTTCCTCCTCAAACCTCAGTAAGCAATTTTCAAACATCGGCAAACATTAGCAAGTAAGTTCCTCATAACAGGAAATCCACCTTTTACTTTTCTTTTTCTTTCCATGTCTGCTTGTTTCACATTTCACTCGAAGGCTTTCACTTCCATGTGGAATCTACCCTATATCTAATGTTACTTTAACATCGTGACAACAAAGTCAGATATACCCACACTAACCAAGCAGGTAATATAAAAGGAAATTCATCCTTCTGTCTCTCAATGGTTAGGTGCAAACTTTTCCATAAATCGCTTGCTTGACAACATAAGCAATACAAACTACTAATATATCACAGATAAATTCATCATATACAAGTCTATTTTCAAATACATCATGACAATACAATTCACAAAACTTAGAGTCGTTAAATTTAAATGTTAGTTCTTCAAATGACCAACTATGATTTTAAATTAATTTAATAGTTCTTTTAAAAATTCATATCACAGATATAGTTTGTCAGGTCTTCATCATGGTTCATAGTTTGCCATGGTCCTAACAATGCATTTATTACACAAAAGTCTTTTTATTACAAAAGTCAAAGTAAAGGTCATAAAATTGCTCCTAAGCCCAGGTAAATATAAGAAAATTTATGTAAATCAAGTACATATATTTATTGCCTAATATAATTAAGAAGAGTGCTAGGAGCACACTATCTATCAAACTCCTTTCAACACACTCTTTTCTATTGAGTCACGTCATACAGTAAAATAATATTTAAACTTAATTACATATCACTCAAAGTTAATTACACGTCAATCGAGTTAATTATACGCTAATCGAGGTTGAATGTTATTGTAGTATATGACATGACCCAATAGAATAGAATGTGTTCAAAGAAGTGTAATAGAAAGTGTGTTCTGTGGAAATAGGTTTGCCCCAATGATTTAATATGTTAAGTTTTGATGATGACAAATACAAGACAAAAAGAATGATGCTTATGCTTTATAGTTGTACTTAATAAATGACAAATGTATCACAAAAGAATGTTGACCATGTTACATAAATGTGTTTAATGAGATATATGTAACATTCATCATATAATATATCCAATAATATTTTATATGAGTTATAAATGAATTAATATTGGATATGTCTATGAAAGTCTTGTATGCATGTTAGACTAACTAGAGTTATACATTTATGAATCATGCATATGAAGATATTGAGTTATGAATTTGGACTAACTATGTTTGGTTAAGTGAGCAATACTTTGTAGGATAGTCCAAGTACCAAGAGTAAGCATTGCAACAAGAAAGCAAAAGATCACAACTATGCTCAACTCAAGGAGAATGAAAATGAAAAGATGTTCTAAGCTTTTGTAAGTTTTGAAGAGAAGATTTTCTTTGTAAGTTTGGATTACATCAAGAATTGATGGAAGTGCAAAGATCAAGTCCCAAGACTCTTCAAGCTTAGCTTATAGGACTTAGATCTTGTGTAAAGGTATAAAGGAATCACATTAAGCTCAAATAAGTTTTAAACATATTTATAAGTGTTTCTAAAATGTTTAAATACCCAACAAACTATTTTGGAAAGCTAGTTATGGTAATAGTTCAAAACTATGAAAAATAGTCAAGTTTGTGTTTTACAAAACTGACCTTTAGTTACTCTTTTGATCATAACTTTCAAAATACTTTGAGTTTTACTTTGAAACTTATCTCATTTGAAAATAGACTCAAAGATCTTTCCAATGACTGGTCATTTGCTTTAAATGGATAAGAAACGAAAAAGTTATGACCAATTAAAGTTTGAGTTTTGAAAATATGACCTTTGGTTACTATTTTAATCATATCTTTCAAAATACTTTGAGTTTTGTTCTGAAACTTCTTTCATATGAAAATAGACTCAAAGAACTTTCCAATGAGTGGTCATTTGCTTTAATTGGATAAGAAATGAAGAAGTTATGACCTTTTAAAGTCGGTTATGAAAACCAGAAATGGTGTAATCGATTACACAAGTCATGTAATCGATTACAACGTTGACAAAAGCCGTGTAATCGATTACACAGAGTATGTAATCGATTACAAAGTGCCCAGAAAGCTTGTAATCGATTACATGAAGCTTGTAATCGATTACAAAGTGCCCAGAAAGCTTGTAATCGATTACATGAAGCTTGTAATCGATTACAAAGTGCCCAGGAACGTTTCTAACGGCTATAAACGGCTAGTTTTCATAGAAAATCATTTCTAAACACCTCCAACGGCTCTAAAACTCATTG
Source organism: Ormosia semicastrata (assembly GCA_029884595.1). NCBI lineage: Eukaryota > Viridiplantae > Streptophyta > Magnoliopsida > Fabales > Fabaceae > Ormosia > Ormosia semicastrata. The sequence continues at coordinate 46,540,858 of JAQQTO010000057.1, read as the reverse complement.
GGCTATAAATAAAAGTGTTTGGGCATCAAAAACAAGTTGGAGAACATTCTGAAAATTACCCTTGAACATTGAAAACGAAATTCATCATCTTTTTCTCTAAATCTTTGTTTTGAGCTAAGTGTGTAAATCCTTGATACCCATAGAGCTTCAACTTGTATTATCCACTCTTGAGAGAGTTTTCTATCATCTATACTTTGTTCTTCAAGTTGTATATCTACTCTTCAAGAGAGTTTATATTCTTTCTAGTCACATTGAAATCATTGTAAGAGGGTGAGATATCCCTCAAAAGAGAAAAGGGTGAGGTATCCCTTGTAGTGAGACTCAAACACAAAGGGTGAGGTATCCCAAAGGTGTTGTGAGTGCTCTTCATTGTAAAGGTCATCAAGCACCTGTGAAGCTTGAAGAATTGGAGGCTCTAGCACAAGGGTGAGGTATCCCAAGGTGTGAGGAGTGCTCTTGCATGTACAAAGGTTTTTCTAGCACTCGTAAAGTCTAGGAGATAGTGAAGAAAATCTCAAGTTAAGCTAGGATTTGGATGTAGGCCACAAGTGGTTGGTGGTGAACCAGGATAAATTCTTGGTTTGATTCTCTCTTCCCTACACTCTTTAAATTCAAAGATTTGGTAGAATATATTTATCTATTGCATATCTTGATGTTTTGATTGTTACAACTTGATATCTAACTTATTTACTTAGTTCATCATATATCCCAAGTTGTATTTGAGTAATCCTCAATAGTTGTACATTTATTAGACTTATTCCGCTGCATTTATTAATTGAGTTATTCAAAATGCATAATTTGTCAAAGTTGCATTAAAACTAGGCATCACCCAATTCACCCCCCTCTTGGGTAATGGTTGTCATGGCTAACATGTTCTTAGCATTATCCTATAATTAAAAATATTTATTTAACTTAAGCCTTAAGTGAATTTTAATTTATTATATTAGTCACATGAAAGAGTCAACATTCAAATTATAATAACTCTAAATTTTGTCAAATATCATAAATATTTCAAAATTAAACAAATATCAAGTTTTTATAATATAACAACTTTACATATGCATAATAAATTTAACAAAAATAATAATATGTATAAAATATTAAAATAATAAATTAACTAATAAAATATATAAACATACTATAAGCGATAATTTTATTATTTTAAAATTAATTTCAACCTCGTAGAGATTTTTTTTTTCCTCTTTCTTCTTTTCTTCTTTTTTTTCTCTCTCCCTTTTTCCTTCTTTCTTTCTCTCTTTCTCCCTGTTTTACCGCACCACACACACTCTATTTTTTTAAAAAAATATGTTCCTACTTTGTTTTTCTCCATACACCACTATTTATATTATTTTTTAATAGTTATAATTAAATAAAAAATAAATAAAAAGAAATATAATTAATAATATAAATAATAATATAAAAATAATATAAAAAATCAACATTTTTGTTTTCTTTCTTTCTTTCTTTCTCTCTCTCAACTTCACACTTTCAAACTTTCTTTTTCACGGTTTCACACTATTCTTTCTTTTCTCTCCTTCACCTTCTCTCTTCGCGTTTCTTCCTTACAACATATTTTTATTTACAAATAAATTTATTATATTATATTTACATATAAGAGATAAAAAATTAAAAAAATAAAAAATTTCATTAAACTTATTTATTATAAAAAAATATTTTATCTCTTTAATTTTTTATCTCTTATATATAAATATAATATAATAAATCTATATACACGAAAGAATATTTTTCTTCTTATATACACCTTCACAGCTTGACCCATCCTCCTTTTATAGCCAAAGTGAATGACTCCTTTTTTGTTCTCATTGGTGCAGGTTGCATATCTTTTTGACGTTGTCTTCACGTCCATATCAACATATCAATTGAAATGACATCATCATATGAAATTTTCAAAACTAGAGCCATTTCAACATATCAATTGAAATGGATTATGGTGCCGAACGACCCTATAATTGTATATAAACCTTGCTCGCATGCCATTTTCCTCAATTCACAGGCAATAGTAATACATCAATTGAAATGGCCATCATGAAAAGCCTTTCTATCTTCCTTGTTATCGCTATAAGCTGCCTCGTCTCCGCCAGGGCAGCCAGGTTTGACATCACAAACAAATGCTCCTACACCGTGTGGGCCGCGGCCACACCCGGCGGAGGCACGCAGCTTAACTCCGGCGAGACATGGGTGATCGATGTGGCCGCCGGCACGACCAGCGCACGCATCTGGGCTCGAACCAACTGCAACTTTGACGGGTCAGGAAATGGGCATTGCCAGACGGGTGACTGTGGGGGTGTTCTCCAGTGCACCGCATATGGTACAGCACCAAACACCCTTGCCGAATTTTCACTAAACCAATACAACAACTTGGACTTCTACGATATCTCACTCGTGGCCGGGTTCAACGTTCCCATGGAATTCAGCCCTACCTCTAACGGGTGCACCCGCGCCATTAGCTGCACCGCTGACATCAACGGACAGTGCCCCAGCGTGCTCAAAACTGATGGAGGGTGCAACGACCCTTGCACTGTGTTCCACACCAATCAGTACTGTTGCAACGATCCCTCTGTTAGCTGCGAACCCACTGATTATTCCAAATTTTTTAAGAACAATTGCCCAGATGCTTACAGTTACCCTAAGGACGATGCAACCAGCTTATTTACATGCCCTGGTGGAACCAACTATGAGGTTGTGTTTTGCCCTTGAACCGTAGTTTGTTTCCTTTTTCTTCCTTCTAGTATCCTTCTTTGGTGATTGCTACTCCTGTCATGCTTTTCATATATGTGTACATACCACCACCGTATAAAGGGCTCAATCTTGTGAGCTCGGTGATGAGTACATCTATGGGATGTCCTCTCTAATTTGTACGAATAAAATAAGTGAGATTTTAATAAATTATTGTGGCAGTAAAATATTAAGGCTAAATATTTATGGTTCATGTTTTGAAAAGAGAAACTGAATTCTCTTTATATCCAGTTTTAACAATATTTACTTTTCAAGGCAGAAAAACATGAAAAACTTAAGTTTGGACTTTGGAGTGCACATAAGAAACCCAATCTCGTGTATTCATGATCAAATTTCCTATCTAAATGAAAATGAGGGTTCGCTCTTAACGGGTAAAATCGAACAACGTTGACAAAAAGAATTGAATTCGATTCTTGGCTCTTGCTGGCGATGGTAGAGGCGTGGCCGTGAGGGTGAGAGGCGTAGGCGGTGACCATGACGGTGTAGAGGTAGATGTTGGGGGAGTGGAGGTGGTTGGAGAGTGTGAGAGCGCAGAAGGGAAGGAACTTGAGAGTGTATAAGGAAAAAATGTTAGTTGTGCACAAATATAACACATTATTGTTATACATATTTATAAAAAATAAAAAAAAATACTTTTTTTATAAACGAATTTAGTGAAACTTATTTTTCTCTAAATTTTTATCTTTTATATATAAAAATAATGTGTTACACAAAAATATCTTGCGTAGAAGAGGTTCAGATTCAATTGGTTTTGCATGTTTTTCAATGAGTTTGTTAACGTAATCAATTATAAGTGAGATTATAATTGTAAATTGACATAGTTGTCTTTAACCAAACACTCAAGTTGGAAGCTGCCAAATGTATATAGCATCTTTAAATTGGCGAGAAACTATTATGGAGCGCGACATTTCTAAATTGACATAGCTGGGACGAATCATAGGTTGGTTTGGCTAATATTTGCTGCACAACTTTATGATACATATTTAGAATGTAAATATATAAAAAATAAGATAAATTCATTAATAATCAAATGATAAAAATTATTTATATATATAAGATTTTATATATATATAATATATAAATAATATTATTCATTAGTTTAAAAATTGATAAATATATGATATATAAATAAATATATAGTCATATATTCAAAATTATATCAATGTCAATTATTTAAAATAAGGTCACAAGAAAAGTCACCATATAGATAAACTACCTTTAACTCAACAACAAATAAATTAATTAACTAAGGTGCGTGTAAAATGCCCCAACGCCACCTCCAAATAGGAATAAGATTTTATCCGTGGAATATGCGCTAGTGAGTACTGAGTAAAGTAGTGTCGATTTCTTCTCTCTCTTCCCAAATATTTATTGCGAGGCAAGGTGCACTAATTGATTCATTGACTTGGTAGGGTAGAATTTTATGGCTTCCGTTTTTTGTCCCTTAATAATGGTAGACTTGATAAGGCCGACAACCTAAAAGGTCAATATTTTTCGTCGATGCTTCAAAGTTGACCATAGATAACAATAGCCTCCAGTAATTTTCATATTACTTTGATGAGTATGGTAATTAAATTGAGTTGCTAAATATTAATTAAATATTAATTTTATAATCAATATTTAAGATTTTATTAAAAATGTTAATGTATATTAGTTGAATAAAAAGAATTAAAGTTTTTAAATATATAATATTGACTTTAATTTTAAGTTTATGTATGTAAAAAATATTATTAAAAGAAATTTTCATTTAAATGTCTGATTCTACTATAAGATATTAGTCTCTCATCAATCAAATAAGAGATATTTTGAAAAAAGAATTATTAAAAATAACCAACAATCAATTAAATGATTAATAGTTACCATACTAATAAAAAAAGGATGAATACGTAAAATTACACTTAAACTGAAGCTCGCATATATTAATTTTCCCATCAAAAGATATTCATTAATTCAAGATCATCCTATTTCACAAATCTTGAGGGGCCAAAAAAACAGTTAATTTCTTACAAATATATATAGTATACTTTTTTTCATAATTGATTTAGAACTTTATTGACATATTAATTTATGTTAAAATGAAAATATTTATATATTAACATGTTGTTGGCACTCTTTGTGTTTTTAGCAGAATATCAGCATCTGTAATAATTTGTAGTTATTATTTGGATGCATATTTCACTTAGTTAAAAATTAAATAATTAAATACAAATTATTTTTCTACCGGTGGTTATGTGTTCTTTTTTTTTTAAGGGTATTTCTACACATTTAGGTATGAGATTAATTCTTCCAAGCATGGAGTGATACATTTAAACTCTTTTTACAAGTGACATTTCTAGAAATCAAAATTTTGCCCTTCTTTGAAAGGATAGTTCGTTTACTATTGGGTCAAGTCCTTGTGGGTATGAGCTGTTATGTTTTTTAATGTCCTATTTAATCTCAATCTGTAATTTTAACTTTTTCCTTTTGGAAACAATCTGTAATTTTAACTTTTAAAACTATCATCCATGATCATGAATCCATTTAATTTGTCTAAACAAAAAAGAGGAAACTATGAAGCCTTGAACTTAAATCATTGCATTTGATTAGGATGTTTGCACTTTATCTTTCTTTTAAAATAAAAATACACTTTAAAATATTTGAATCTTAATTAATTATTATACAAACTTCATATCAGTGTTTGAATATTTAAAGAATGAAATAACTTATCATGTTTCTAAATAATTTTTGTATGAAACTTATTTTAAGGATTCAACTTATTTACAAATCAGTTTGTAGGTTATATTTCACGACTTTTAAATTCTACCATTTTTTAATCAAATTATAAATTATCATTTCAAATTAATTATTTTTAATTCTAAAGTTAAGTGTTACAAAGATGTGGTGCAAAAAGTCTCCTTGAATTTTACAGATCTACATCTACATTCGGTTAACATGCGCAATGTACCAAAAAGCTTGCTCAGCCAGAGAAGGTAGCAGCCAGCAGCATTTTTGTTTTGCTTGAGAGAGTATTGCATTAAAGAAAAGAGATAATACATCAACACAGTCAATTTTGGCAAAATATTACTATTTACAGGGAGGAAGCTAACAAAAAATATTTTCAAACTTTATATATATATATATATATATATATATATAGAGTAAGATAAGTTTTTATTGTGAGAAGGTGAGAGAGTAAGCCTTGACCATATAATTATATATATAGATGATCAAGATTTAAAGTTACTTAAATGTTATGTACTACTTAAAAAGTCACGTGCATTTATGTTATCTTAACTATTTATAAAAGATCCAATGATCAAGATTCACTCCTTTCACCTCTCATAATAAACATTCATTTCACTTGAGTAAGATCATATACATATATATATATATATATATATATACAAGAGTGATGAGATAAATATTTATTGTAAGAGGTGAGAAGAGTGAATATTAACCAATTAGATCTTATATAAATGATTAAAATTAAAATATAAATATATATAATTTTTTTAAGTAGCCACGTAACCTTTAATTATAAACATAAACTCATCCCACTATATATATAATTGAACACAGTCTAAATTATGCAAAGCCATTTATATCTGCTAGCAGCATTGAAAATACAGGTAGAAGACAACGCTTATGGGTTCGAATATCTTAGTTATGATCCTACGTCGACAATTTGTTGCTTAATTTCATAGGAATTTATTTATAATCTCACACGTCATCTATAATAGAAGAGTACATCCTAGATGGGCACACAGAGTGCACACCTTAATTCCTTTATTTCGAGATACATATATATAGTAGAACATCAGGGACTAGAAGTAATAAAAGACCACTAGTCCTGCTGATAAACTGGTTGGGTTCAAGGGCAGAAGACAACCCTGTAGTTGGTTCCACCGGGGCATGTGAATGTGCTTGTCTGATCATCCTTGGGGTAACTATAAGCATCTGGGCACCTATCCTTGAAGAATTTGGACAAAGGGGTAGGCCCACAGCTGCCTGAATTGCAACAATACTCATTGGTTTTGAACACAGTACATGGGTTGTTGCAACCCCCTTGAGTCCTAAGCTCATTGGGGCACTGTCCATTGATGTCAGCAGTGCACCTTATTCCGCGGGTGCAACCATTCGAAGTTGGACTAAAGTCCATGGGAACGTTGAACCCGTCCACCAGAGAGATATCAAAGAAGTCCAAATTATTAAACCCGTTCAGCCCAAACTCGGCCAGGGTGTTGGGAGGTTTACCGTAGGCTTGGCATTGAAGGAGACCGTTACAGTCACCGGTCTGGCATCCACCACGGCCTGAGCCGTCGAAGTTGCAGCCGGTTCGAGCCCAAATGCGAGCCCCTTTGGTACCGGCAGCCACGTCGACTGCCCATGACTCGCCAGAGTTAAGTTGCCTGCCACCCCCTATAGGCACAGATGCAGCCCACACTGTGTAGGGGCATCGGTTTGTGATGTCAAACCTTGCTGCCTGAGCAGGGCTGAAGTAGAGAGCGATGAGGAAGGAGGAGGTGAAGAAGAAGATTGAAAAGGTTTTGATGAGAGTCATTTTGAGGACAAGAGAAGAGAAGAGACTGTTTTGTGCGTAGAAATAGGGATGTGAGCACGAGTTTATATAGGCTACATGATCGGAGAAAAATTGGCGTGGAGGACCTATGACAGTGGTAGCTACTATCATGGACCAAAACGTTTGGTCTATTGATGCATTACCCCTTTTTTTAATTTATATATCTATATATAAATTCATGCAGATAAAAAAATTATCAGTTAAAATTTATAAATTATATATATATATATATATTAATAAAAAAATAATTTAATTAATGTTTTATATAAATTTAAATATTATTAATTAAAATCAATAAAAAAATAATTTTTTAATCTCAATTATTAATTTATTTTTAAAATTAACCAATGACCAAAATTGGTTTACATAATAGTGATGCAGAGGGACTGGTGAGTCAAAACTTTCTTACTTTAAAGGTGGCTTTTATAATGGCCATCGATGGACCCTTAAATCTCTGATAATGGGTCTTTTTATTTTATAAAAATGGCCCAATATTTTTTTGTGAATGAATTCTACAGAATGTATTATTTCAATTAGGTCCTTCATCCAAATCAGATCTGTAGGGACGATGGTGCTGAGTGTTGATTCAAAGTCTACAAGGTGTTGATTTTCTCCTTCTTTGACGGTGGTGGCGTGGGTTGTGGGGGCTTCGCTATGGAAGGGCGTGGCTGATGGGTGGTTTGGTGGGTTGGACGGCGGCAGTGCGCGGTTACGGGTGACAGGAAGGTGGGGTTGTTGGTTGCACTTCGTTCTGGGCAGAGGAGTGTGGTTAACGGTGGAGGGTGGCTCACGGTGAGGGGCGAAGCGGCTGGAGGGTGGTGGTCCGTGGTTTGGCGACAGATTGCACGGTGGGCTTTGGGTCAAAGGGAGTTTGGGGGTGTACGATGATGTTGGGTGGTTCGAAAGGGGTTCGGCTGGGGTGGCACGTGGTGGTGCTACTCGCCGGAGATTTGCACCGCCGTCGAAATCGCAACCCATTAGCCACAACGGCCGGCCACAAACCCCAATATTGAACACCACCGCCAGCATGGCAGGCGTATTCTGCCATTTATGACCTGCAGTGTTAGCAGAAACATGATGTTTACTGTATTATTTGTGTTTTAGTTTGATTTTTGTTATGGGTTAGAGTGTGTTTGTTTTTCCGTTTGCATCTCAAAAGTGTGTTTGATGTCTTCGAACGGCGTACTGTAATTGTTTGTGTTTTTTTTTTTTCTTTTGACACTGTTTTAACATACTTTTGTCTTTATAGTCTGTTTGTCTCAAAGCAAAAATTTCTTATTTTTAAGTTACAACAAATTTAGAGAATTTTTTTAATATTTATTTTATTAAATTTATTTTTGAGGTAAAAATTATTAAATATAAATTATATTATTATAAATTTATTTTTAATTAAACTTAAGTTTTCAAATATATTTTTAATTAAATTTAAGTTTATTAATTTTAATCTAAACACATACTAAGATTTTTTAGAAAATACCCAGAGTATTTTAGACCATTGAAGTTTGTTTAGGATCATGACAGTAAGCTTGCCCTGATGCCAGAGAATTGCAGTTTTGGAGTACTTAGAGATATAGTAAGCAAAAGGTTTCCTTCGTTGATACTAGTGTTGAGCTCAGTCCAAAACCCACCTTTGTTGGAAGAAGAGGAAGAAAAACATGTTGAGAGTGAAGGGATCAAGGGAGATGAGAGTGGATCTCATTCTTCTCTCGGTGAATCTGTGTACTAAGTTGCAAATCTAAATTTCTCATTTTTAACCTATTAAACAGGTACCAAATAAATAATCCAAGTCATTCAACAAAGTATGTTCCCATTCAATGGCTTAAAATAGTAGGACAATTAATGGACCTCGTATTGAGAAGTTCATCTTAAACATTGTCTATTTTAAACTACGTAAATTAATTTTTGATATATATAAAATTATCTAAATCATATTAAAAATATATATGTTTCTATTAAAATTATTTTATATCTATTAAAAATTAATTTATATTATTATAATATGTTTGATATGAAATTAAAAGTAAAAATAAAAAAATTCATGAATCAATTTTATTTATAAAATTGTGTTGAAAACTCATTTATGAAATTTTATGTGATTACACGAAACTAAGTGAGATAGAGAAAAGATAAAGAAACTCGACACTTCAAGTTTTAAGTTTTGGTATATCGACAAAGTAAAATTTAAAAATGGAATAAGTATAATAGTAGATAAGAATTGAAAAAATAATATTGTGAATATGAGAAAGTTCAAAGACAGGATCATAGCATTGAAGTTTGTTGTGGAACAATAGAGTTTTAATGTTATCAATACTAATGCACCCCAAATAGAGTTAGACGAGCACTACAAGACAAAATTTTGAGAGAATTTAAAAAGTTTAATTCAAGGAATACCATTAGGAGAGAAGTTTTTTTCTAAGAAGGGGCCTAAATGGTCGTGTGGAGAGTAAATCTAAGGAGTATGAGAGTTTGCATGAGGGGTATGGTATATGAGTAGCTAATGTAGATGGCAAAGCGATTCTAGATTTTTTAGCAGCTTTTGATTTTATAATAACTAATATTTATTTTAGGAAGCATGAATAGCATCTAATCACAAATAAAAGCGAGGGTTCTTGCTCTCAAGTTAAATTTTTTCTAATAAACAAATCTGATAGAAAGCTTTGCATGGATTGTAAAGTCATACCTAGAGAGAATTTGACTACCCAACACAGGGTTTTGGTTATGGATGTACGAGTTAAGATGAGAGTAAGAAAAAATTGTCGAGACAGTGTCTCAATGATCAAATTGTGGCAAATAAAGGGCGGAAAACAAATGTTCTTTTAGAGGAGGATTATAGAGGAAGAGATTTGAGAAGTACAAGGGAGTGCTAATAATATACGGGACGAAATGACTAAAGGGATTAGGAAGATAGAAAAAGATACACTCGGTGAATCAAGAGGCTTTGGACCCAAGGATAAAGAATATTAGTGGTGTGATGAAAGTATACAAGATAAAGTTAAGATTAAAATGGAATGTTATAAAGCTTGACACGTGTGTAAAATTAATAAAAATTAAAAAAAAAATAAGACAGCTAAAAAAGATAATAAGAAGGCAGTAAGCGAGGCGAAAACTAAAGCATTCAACGAGTTATATCAATCTTTGGGCATCAAAGACGGAGAACCCAAAGACGGAGAAATGAATATTTACAAGCTTGCTAAAAGTGGGGAAATGAAGACAATATACTTGGATCAATTGAAATGCATTAAGGATGAATAGGGTAAAGTTTTGGTTACGGAATAAGACATCAATGATCGATGAAAGAGTTATTTTCACAAGTTATTTAATGAGAGACATAGGACTTTAGGGGACTCGGACATTCTAAACACTAGAGAAGAGGACTAAAATAAAACCTTTTATTGTAGAATTCGGGAGTTTGAGGTAAAAAAAAACATTGAAGAAGATGGATAATGGAAAAGTAGTCAGACTGGATAATATACCTATTGAGGTATGGAAGTGCCTAGGAGAAAAATGTATAAACTATCTCACAAAGCTGTTTAATGAGATAATGAGGTCTGAGAAAATGCCAAATGAATGGAGGAGAAACACTTTAATTCTTATTTATAAGAACAATGAAGATATACAAAAGTGTACAAATTACAGAGGGATTAAGTTGATGAGTCATACCATGAAGTTATGAGAAATAATAATTGAATGAATATTAAGACAAGAGACTCATATTTCAGAGAATAAATTTGGTTTATGCTTGGGAGGTCAACTATGGAAGCAATTTATCTTCTACGAAGATTGATGGAGAGATATCAGAGGAAGCAAAAAGACCTACACATGATTTTCATTGATCTGAAAAAATGCCTATGATAAGGTACCGAGAGAGGTCTTATGGAAGGCTCTGGATAAGAAATGAGTTCGTATCGTTTATATTCGAACAATTCAAGATATGTATGATAGGGTTAAAACTAGTGTAAGAACACAGGGTAGAGTCACAGAAGATTTCCCTATAACTATAGGACTGCACCAAGGGTCAACTTTGAATCCATATATTTTTATCTTGATCTTGGATGTTCTTAAAGCGCATATCCAAGAGCTAGTGTCACAATGTATGCTTTTTACAGATGATATAGTTTTAGTTAGAGAGTCGAGAGAGGAAACAAATGGAAAACTAAAACTTTGAAGACGAGCTTTGGAAGAACATGACTTCTATCTAAGCAAGAGTAAGACAGGATATATGGAATATAAGTTCAGTAAGAAGCGTGCTAATACTAACTTAGCGGTAAAAATTAGAGATTATATCATACCACAAGTCACACAGTTTAGGTATATTGGATCTATCATGCAAAATGACGAAGAGTTAGAGGGAGATGTAAACTATAGGATTCAAGCTGGATGGATGAAATAAAAAAGTGTTTCAGGAGTTATTTGTGATAGAAAAGTGCATCTCAAGATTAATGATAAATTTTACCGCACAACTATAAGGCTCACTATTAGTCATGGCAACCATTACCCAAGAGGGAGGTGAATTGGGTAATTATTAATTTTAATGCAACTTTGACAAATTATGTAATTTAATATTTTTAATTAACACATACAGCGGAATAAGTCTAACAATGACACAACTATTAAGAATTACTCAAATATAACTTGGGATATATGATGAACCAAGTGAATAAGCTAGATATCAAGTTGTAAGAATCAAAACATCAAGATATGCAATAGATAAATATATATATCACCAAATACTGAAATTAAAGAGTGTAGAGAAGAGAAAATCAAACTTAAGAATTTATCCTAGTTCAGCCACCAACCACTTGTGGCCTACATCCAGTCCCCAAGCTTAACTTGAGATTTTCTTCACTATCTCCTAGACTTCACGGGTGTTAGGAAAATCTTTGTACAAATAAGAGCACTCTTCACACATTGGGATACCTCACCCTTGTGCTAGAGCCTCCAATTCTTCAAGCTTTACGGTTGCTTAATGACCTTTACAAATTTGAGCACTCAACACACATTGGGATACCTCACCCTTTGTGTTTGAGCCTCTATACTTTCAAGGGATATCTCACCCTTAAAATTTTGAGGGATACCTCGCCCTCTCTTTTAGATAATACAAGGATAGAATTAATAGAAACTTTCTCAAGAGTAGATAATACAAATTGAAGCACTATGGGTATCAAGGATTCACACACTTATAGCTCAAAACAGAGTTTTGGAGAAATAGAAAGTGAAAAATGAATTTAATGCTCAAGAGTAATTTTCATATTGTTCTCCAACATTTCTTTGATGCTCAAACACTTATATTTATGGCCCAATAATATTTAGAGCCGTTGGGTAAAGTTTGGAAATGAATTCTTTATGAAAGCTAGCCGTTTTATGACTGTTGGGAACGTTTCTGGACAAGTATTATTCGAATAAGAACACTGTTATTCGAATAAATATAGTGTTATTCGAATAACACATTTGTTATTCGAATAAATCCACTTATGTCACTATTTTCTGCAACTTGTTATTCGAATAAGACTTGTGTTATTCGAATAACACTTTGGTTATTCGAATAAATCATCAAAAACAAGTTCTGGAACTTATTCTGAGTTGTGTTATTCGAATAACGCATTTGTTATTCGAATAAGCCTTTAAAAATACGTTCTGGGAAGTTTTCAGAGGTGTGTTATTTGAATAAAACATCTCTTATTCGAATAAACCACTCTAGTTTTGAAAACTGACTTTAAATGGTCATAACTTCTTCGTTTCTTATCCGTTTTAAGCGAATGATCACTCATTGGAAAGATCTTTGAGTCTATTTTCATATGAAATAAGTTTTAGAGCAAAACTCAAAGTATTTTAAAAGATATGATCAAAAGAGTAACTAAAAGTCAGTTTTACAAAATACAAACTTTGCTATTTTTCATATAAATGAACTACCACCATGACTAGCTTTCCAAAAATAGTTTGTTGGGTATTTTAGAATGTAAGAAATACTTTTAAAGATGTTAAAATATATTTTGAGCTTAGTGTGAATCTCATTTACCTTTACACAAGATCTAAGTCCTATAAGCTATTCTTGAAGATGTTGGACTAGATCTTTTACCACCATCACTTCTTGATGTAATCCAAGCTTCCAAAGAAAATATTCTCTTCAAGACTTGTAAATGCTTGGAGCATCTTTTCATTTTCATTCTCCTTGAGTTGAGCATAGTTGTGATATTTTGCTTTCTTTGTTGCGAATCTTTCATTCTTGATGATTGGATTATCCTACAAAATATTCTTCACTTAACCAAACATAGTTAGTCAGATTAGTAACTCAATATCTTCATATGCATGATTCATAAATGTATAACTCTACAGTTAATCTAACACATCAAGACTTTCATGACATATCCAATATTAATTCATTTATAACTCATATAAAATATTATTAGATATATTATATGATGAATGTTACATATATCTCATTGTGATTATTAAGTGAAATATAACTAAATAAAGTACATAATCATGCATGATATAATATATCTCATTAAACACATTTATGTAACATGATCAATATTCTTTTGTAATGTATTTGTTATCTATAAAGCACAACTATTAAGTATAAGCATAATTCTTTTTATCTTATATTTGTCATCATCAAAACTTAACATATTAAATCATTTGGGGTAAACTTATTCAACAATCACGATGTTATATGATACCGAATGTTGGGCGACAAAAATCCAGTAAGAGCATAAGATCAATGTCACTGAGATGAGGATATTGTGTTAGATGTGTGGTCAGACAAAACAAGATAGGATTAACAATGAATGCATTAGAGAGAAAATATGGGTAACACCTATTGTGAAAAAGATAGGAGAATTTCACTTTAGATAATTTTGACACGTAGTAAGGAGAAGGCACTTCTGAAAGCATGTAAGAAGAAAGATATCGGTGGATGATAAATTACGATAACTGTAGAGATAGATAGAAATTAAAAAAAATTATAAAAAAATAATTATTATTTTTTATTTAAATAATATTTTTAAAAATTTAATTTATAATATGATATAATAATATTATTTAATTCGTGTAATCAATCTACCCAAAACTTTATCCGCTAATATATGGCAGAAAATTGGAAATGTTCCATGTACTTAAAAAAAGCAAAGGAAATGTGGTCCCTATATTGAGAGAGAAAGGCCAAAATCATTTCTTTTTTAGTACTCGTCTACTGTTCAAATTTTTGTACTAACAAAGGTAGCTTACGTGATAAATAAACAATATCAGATATTTGAATTTGAGGAAAATCACTTGTAAAGAAAAGCAATCAGAAGCAGTAGCCTCACTACTCATATTTTTATTTTAGTTCTGTACCACATAAATTTGTTTTAATAGCTTAGGAATTTTCAAATGTAAAAAATAAAAGTAAAAAATTTATGGATTAATTTTATTTATAAAATTGTGTTAAAAACTCATTTTTATGAAATTTTCACTCCCATTCTTACAATCATACCAAACTAACCCTTAAGTTCACATCCAAAACTTTATCAAATAACAAATGGTAGAAAATTGGAAATGGTCCTGTACCTAAAAAAATAAAGGAAATGTGATCCATATCTTTAGAGAGAAAGGCTAAAGACTTTTCTTTTTGAGTACTAGTCCACTGTTCAAATTTTTGTGCCGACAAAGGTGGCTTACGTGATAAATGAACAAAATCAGATATTTGAGTTGGAGGAAAGTCACTTGTAAAGAAAAGCAATCACAAGGAGTAGTCTCACAACTCATATTTTTGTTTTATTTCTGTACCACATAAATTTGTTATAATAGGTTAGGAATTTTCAAATGTAAAAAATAAAATAATAAACATCTATAAAAATAGAGATAAATGTCGAGTTATAATAAAAATATATGTTAATTTATTAGAATTATGTTATTGAATTAAAATATTAAATTTTTAATATAATATTTTAAAAATTATACATTTTTTAACTTATTTAAAGACTTAACTCTATTAACTTATTTCAAAATTTAAATTTGTTGACCTATTTTAACTTATATTTTTATATTAAAAATACTTATAAATATTTATTTTTAAAATATAAATACTCATTTTAAAAATTAAGAAACGTATTCTAAATACAACGTTTTTCCGCTACCCACCGCAATTTAATGCTTTCTTTCGCAGAATGACCGGCAGTCCGTCCTAGACCTACTACAGTACTACTAATCATTATCAACTTGATCTGTATTATTTTTTTATAAACAATTATTTTTTAATAGATGAGATATTAGTTATTTAAAATATAATTAAATGTTTAAATAATTTTTTTAATAATATTATTTTTATATATACAAATCTTAAAATTAAACTTAAAATTACATGTTTTAAAAAATAATTTTTAAATATAATTTTATAAAAATACTACTAAAATAAACATTTCTTAAATATTACATCCAAATATAAATAACTTATTTTTTAAAAATAAAATACTACTAAAATAAGAAGTATAAAATTTTTTTATTATAAAATGTATCTAAACGAGTTCTTTATTTTCTAAAAAATAATTATTTTATATTTAGATGTTATATTTGAAAAATACTTATATTAATAATTATTAATATTAAAATCACTTATTTTTTATTTTAAAGTTTGAAATTATTAACTTTTAAAATAATTAATTAAATCACTTTTTAACTTATTTTTTAAAATAATATCTAAACACATTTAAAAATACTTATAAATATTTATTTTCAAAATATAAATACTTATTTTTAAAAATAAAAATTAAGAAACGTATTCTAAATTCATCGTTTTCCGCTAGTCACAGAAGTCAGAAGAAACCCACCGCTTTCCATCGCAGAACCACAGGCAGATCCGTCCTAGTCCTACTACAATTATTAACTGACCGGTACTATTTTTTTTTATAAATAGTTATTCTATCTAATATCTAATAAGTGACGTACGCTTAAGTAAGAATTTTTTAAAAATATTATTTTTATATACATAAATTTTAAATTAAACATAAAATTATATATTTAAAAAATTCAAATTCTTTCTATTTAAATAAACACATGTCAATGATCATTACTATTCCTTATCTAAATGCATGATGAAATGGAAAAAAAACATAGCGAAAGAAATAACTGTTGTACAAGGAAATATTCCTCTCAAATATCTTTTTAATATTTAATTTTGCAATAAAATTTATTTAAGATTTATATTTTAATCTAAAATATAAAAATTATTTGTTTTAAAATCACTAACTGTTTAAAAATAGAAAAATATGTGCCAGATAAAAAAATGTGTAAAAATAACTATTTTTATTTATAAAATAACACTATTCCTTGAATAAAAGGAAATAATTGGACCAACGACTTCAAAAACAGTGTCGTGTGTTGACGGCAAGTCGAGGAGTAACCAATCAAGGAGGGGCAATAGCTAAACTATCACAATGTGATGCTTTTAACCACCAACAAAAATTGTGGTTTTGTTTGTTGACTAATTAAAATAATATAGTTGTGAATAGTCATACTTCTTTCCTGAAAATATGGTAAACTAAATAACTTCTTTCATGAATAAAAATTTTATAAATTTAATTTTGATATATTTTCAGTACAAAATTATGTATATCATTAATCAATTAAATATTATCACACATATAACTTTTAAAATAATTATTATTAATGTCAAATATTTATAATAATATGATAATATATAATTAAATAATAATATAAAAAACTTTTACACTCACAATAACACCCAAAAAAATGTTGGGTTGAGTAAAATAGCTGCAAAATACTAAACTATTACTTGAGGAAGTAGATAGGATCAGCTAAATTAATGAAACAGGCCGCTAACAGAAGCGATGCAGTGTTGGACCAAGTTCATGGATTGGGCTAAATACACAAGTTTAGCCCAATAGTTGTGAAGTCTGATCGGAGGTCGTGAGGTGATTTAAAGAGAAGCTATTGACCTAGTCAAGTATGATTCCTTAAAGGTAGGAGTTATTGTTTAGAGTGATTTTTTTGGAACATTCGAAGCTGTTTGAGGCAGTTACATGAAGATTCTTACTTAAGATACTGGGAACACCTATTTTCTGAATTTGTAGGATAGTAAGTTAGTCTCTCGATTAGTTAGTGTATTGTACATTGACAAAATTAATGACAATGGTTAGCCGATGGTGAGTTAGTGGGTTAGTATGCTGTTAGCCATTAGCGCAAATATGAAGTATATTAGTAGAACGAATAGAGCCACTAACGCTTTAGTTTTGGTCTATAAATAGTTTTGAGAAATCAAATTACACATAAGTATACCAATTTTTCCTCTAAACTTTGGCTACTATTGTTTCTGCTTTTTGACTTATAGTTCTTTACTTTCCAACTTATTTCTTGTGTTACTTTACTTTACTTGTCATTTTATTACCTTTAAGTTCTTATCCAAGTTTGCAACTATTAGCCAAATCAATAGGAGTCGTTTTAGACTATTTTTCAACTATAAACTTCCTATAATTGTCCTAAAAACACACAGTTGAGAAACAGAGTTTCTTTCTTAACGCTAATCACTTGGTTTATTGAGAATTAAGGTTTGCAGGTTAGTCAAAGTTACTCGACTAATCAATCAAGTAAAATTATTTCGCAAACAAGTACATTCAAATTAAATTCAAATTTTATTTCTTTTATGAAGAGTATTTCTCATACTATATAACAAAACTTTACAATAAAAGGAATATCTTAAAAAAATAAATATTAATATGCTCTCAAGCCTTTCAAATTCAATATTATGATAACAATAAAAGGAAGCAAATATATGAAAGGAATTTTCAAAGCTGTCAAATTTCAAAATCAACATCATCCTAAATTATAATGCTATGGTTGTTGGGAAATTATGCAAAATTTTCTTATCATCAGATTTGTAGAAAGCGAAATAAATGCGGAATAATTGTACACACAAAGTTGATAACGGAATTCGGCCAATTGTGCCTACGTCTCCGAGCTGCTGCAAATATTTTACTGATAAAGAAAATATAAAAGGTGTTTACAAAACACTCAAAATCGCTCACAAAACCCACAACCCAATTACAC